>JAZDUA010000566.1:0-350000 GCA_038098605.1 Gryllus longicercus | reverse complement strand
TTAAAGAAAAAATTTGGAGCCGTTTTTGAGAAAATTTTGAAAATGTCCGAGGAGCTTTATGTAAAGTACGTACCCTCAAATTTTGAAGAAAGTTTTTTCAAAATTGTGATGCCTCGAGTGGAGCTAGATCGATCGGGGAATATCCATTTCGGAAAAAATCTTACGTGTGATTTACGCGCAAGTGGTTTTCACAGACTGACGGAAAGACGGACGTTTTGCCGTCAATTGGATTTTCGGTATCAAGGACCTGCAAAACGGTAATTCTGGTCCACCACGTGTTAGAGTACTTTTTTAATTAAGCAAATCGTTTTATCAACTTTGTAATTATCAGGACCCGGCAATGTTTTTTTCTGCCGAAAATCCGCCGTTTTTTCGGGCAGCATTACATAACTTTTGCCTGTACTACGTATATTACTCCGTATATGCATATGTATACAGGAAAGTAAAAACTGTTAAAAAATGCGATATAAAATATTACATTTACTTTACAATTTTGAAAAAATAGTACACATTATACAGTATCAGCTCAGTAAAAGAGTATTTAATTTTTTTTTATGATCGCAAAGTTTTACGTTTATTAACATTTACTGGAAGGCTATTCCACTCTGATCGTTGTTACTACGATTTAGTGTAAAAATTGGTGTTGCATTGAGGAATATTGCACAGCAAGGATTTCTGGAATCTCGTTTTGAGATAATAAATTTTATGAGAGAGGTAAGTAGGAACACGCGTATTTAATATTTCGTAGATAAGGCACAAACAATGAAAAATTCGCCGACCGTTCATGTTTAATATGTGATTTGCTTTGTAGTATCCCGATCTGTGATCATATTTTCTGATATTATATTGAAACCTAACACATGAATTTTGAACTCATTGAAGAGCATCAGCGCTTGATTTATTTACTTTACCGTACACAATATCGCCGTAATCAGCAAGAGGGATTTTAGTAGTTCTTTGGTTTTGGGTGGAAGGCATTTGTAAGCACATTGATTGAGTATTGAGGCAAACACTTTGCGGCAAGTGTCACGAACATGACGTTCCCAATTTAGGAATTTATCGATGGTCAAACAGATTTTTCTCTTGAGAGCAGAAAGGAACAGTAGTGTTGTACAATATGATAAGAGAATTATTTATATTTTGAAGTGCTTTGCGGTTCCGGCAGAACCCGATTATAATTGATTGAAATTTTAGTGATTTTGGCTTAAGGCCGTTTCTTACTGACCATTCAAGTAAAGTGGCCAAATCGTGATTTGTTTTACCAACTAAATGGGCCACTTCAGAAGGTTTCCCGCTGACGTAGGTTTGTAAGATACGATGACTGTACATTGATAGCACAGGCGTGATATCATTTACATAGATCAGGAAAAAAAGTGTACCTACTACGGAGCCCTCCACGTAAAACTGGTTTAAGTGACGACAAACTATTTTCAACAACTACAACTTGTTGTGTGTTTCTAAAATAACTTGAAATCCACAGAACGGCAGAATCCGAAAAACCGAGATATTTAAATTTTGTCAGAAGCACATCATGGTCTACTGAAGTGAAGGCTAAAATCTAAAAGCGTAAGCGCAATCTAAATCGCCTCCATCCAGAGATTCGAATTAAGTTACTCGTAGTGAAGCCGTTTGCGTATTTCTACCTTCCCTAAAACCATATTGAAAACTATTGAAAACATCATTTATGGCGAGATACTTGTCTAATTGTTGACGCACATTTTTTCTAGGACTTTGGATAATGTTAGAATACACTAATAGGTCGATAATCACAAGGATTTAACGAATTTAAACATTTCGGGAGGGGACGTATGTAATCTAGTTTCCACCATTACAGAAAATATTCGGTTGTTAAAAAAGTTTATTATGTGTGTAAGTGCTAGAAGAGCGGTTTTTAAAACCAATTTTAATTGCTTTGCCGCTTTATCGTCAGAGACTTTTGAATTTGATTTGAGTGCCTCCTCTATTTTTTCGACTTCTTGGCTATCAACATTGTTGAAATAGAAACTATCGTCACCGGGAGGTGCATGTGATTCCATAAAGTGTAGTGAATTTTCTTTAATAACATGGTCTAACAAATGTGTAACGTAAGCAAAAAGATCATTTAGGTAATTTAAGGGAATTTGTAATGAACTGTCATTTGACTTACGTTTGTAAATTCCTAAGTTTTTCAACATATTTCATACTCCTTTCTTATAGGATTTTTTTGGAAATGACGATGATAATAACGAATCTTAGCATTTTTGACGTTTTACAAAATTTCAAAAATTTTTGAACTCTTTTTCATTTTTATCGGGTTTAGTAGCTTTATAATAGCCATATGCAGCCATATTTCTGTCTTTCATAAGAACTTTTAACTCATTTGTAAGCCAGGGAGCAGCAGGCCGCGTGACCCGAGAAGTTTCTCTTGTAACAGTATGATAGGGCTACTGTTTCTGACTGTCGAAATAACTGCAGATATGCAGAAATATCTGCAGGCTCTCTTAATAAATCCAGTTGACAAAGATCACTTCCATTGACTTGAATTTTTTGTTCAATGTTTGAAAGAATTCAACAATTTGTAATTTTTTCTCTGTGTCACTTTCTCTCTGTCTCTTTCTGTCTCTCCCTCTCTGACTCTCTCTGTCTCTCTCTGTCTCTCTCTCAGTCTCTCTGTCTCTCTCTCCCTGTCTCGTTTTTTTTATAAATTCACTAACTTCACCGACGTTTGCATCTATAAATGAATTTTTTGTATATTAATTATTGCATAGAGAAAGTTCAGTATACACGTCACAATTTGCAAAAATTGAAAAGACGAAACTTTTAGTCAAATTTTTGAGAAATTGAAACGTAAATATTTAGATGAATCAAGAAAGCGTTCTCCGGTACAGATGAAACATTTTGGGCAAAATCCTCTAACTTCGAAATATCAACGAGATGAAAGAACAAAAGCTCGTGCAAATCCTGAAATAGTGTATTCATTTCCATCAACATATTGACCATTATCTGGTAAAATAATATTTGATATCTAGACACCAATTATTGCATAATAAAGCATTATATCGCATAATTAAGCAACCAACCAAATACGCTAAATCCAGAAAGATAATTTCAATTATATAATAAAATTTAAAAAAATGTCGCGAAACTGCACTCACATGCAATGGTGCTAAAACAACCATCTGGTATAACTTCAGGTAAAAGTATTTATAGATTAAAACACTAACTTCTTTTAGCTAGGACTTCGAGTCGGTTCAGTCCATGTGGTCACAAAATGCAAAATTTGCATCAATCGTCAGTCATAATTTGCACAGTTCGGACGTATATTCACAAAATGGATTAAGGACGCTTATCCCAAATGAAAACAAGACGATATAATGATTTCCTCAGAAAGACAGACCTGTGACTGCAACAACTGAATCAGAAAGTGAACCTGCTGTCTTGTCTGAACCGAGGCCCCCAGCCACCTCAGAATCGCTCTGAATATGGCCGCAATGCGACTGAAAAAGCTTTATGGCAAAATAAACACCTTCGACAAAACAACGCCTCGTATCTATTTCAATAATGATGCCAATGTCGTAAACACCACACCATTTCCTTCCAGAACATTCTGACCAGAAATAAACCATGTTTTTTTCAAACTTTTCTGTATTTATTTTTCGTTATTTAATAGATTGTTTGATAATTGCTTTTTTTTCGTTTTTGAGTGAATTGTCATAGCTCATTCAGAAAGAGAGGGATGAATGGATGGAAGGGATATGAAGTCCAAATGTATTACCCAAAAGGTAGAAAGTGTTAATATATAGACTCATTTAACAAGTCATCATTATATTCTCATAAATTTAATCACAATTTTACGTTTATTGCATATCTGAAGTTCTATAAGTATGAATGTTGTACTTTAACTGAAAAATGTCAGCATCCAGAGAATGTAAATTGTCAGCAGGCTCTTTTTGTTATATTTGTGAACGATAAATAAATAAAACATAAAATTGTGCCGGGCACAATGTTCTTTAAGGCATGTGTTGGTCTTGAAAATGTACACCGAAAAAAAACAAGACGTTTCATGCGCTCCCCTAGATCTACATTGGAGGGTTGTCTGTTATACTATTACGGTGGGCATTTCACATTACAAAAGTTCCAAGAACAGAAGAAATATTCTCATAACATTCCGGCATTGGCATTAAAGAAAAAACTACTTTCATATTCATAATCATTAAAAAATTGTGCAAAAACATTAAAAATAAAATAAAATCACTCTCGCAAATATTGTTACATAGCGTAATTTTCCGTGAATTTGGAAGATAAATAATATTTTGAATAACTTTAACTCCCAAAACATTTTATTTTGTAAAACTCAGAAAGCAATTGCTAATACAAAGTGCGCAAATATTGGGTATACTTTGTATTTAAATGTTTTACTATACTGTTATTAGTTCGACCACCTTCATATTTAGCATTGACATGTAAATTTTAATAAAAAAATATAAGCTAAATACATTTGTTTTAGAAAATGTATACATCATGCATTGGCTAGTATTTTATAAAACTAGTCGTATTCATTATATGTTATTCAAGAGTTATTACTGAATTTAATGTAATTATACACATACGTACAAAAACGCACACACAATATTTCGAAATATGAATTTTGTTTTGGAGAACTGACAACTATTTTGAATATTTTGTATTCCAAAAGGAATAGTGGAGAATTCAAAATGAAACTCAATTTGTTATTGGTGTTTCAACGATTCCTTTGGCAAGCGTTTCATTTATCAGGGGCGGATCCTGAGACGAATTTTGGGAGGGAAAATTCAAAATGTTTTCGTCGAATATGTCATATTACACATCATATGAAATGTCGCAGGCTACACTCGGCTCAAGCTGTGATACGATTTTAAGGATAATCCGATATTTTTGCTTGAAAGTCTCTTGACAAATTGAACTTAATAGTTACGGAAAACTTTTAGGGGGGTTGCCTCATTTCCCTCCCCGTGCATCCTCCCCTGCATTTATTAATTTTATTTCTCATCCAACTACCTTCATCTAAGTTTTGCAACTCTAGTTAAACGTTTCCAGCAACCTTTTAAGATTACTGCTTTAAAGCTTTTTCAGCATCTTTTAAGATTACTGTCTAACACCACATTGGCAATAAACTGTCAAACAAATATACATACCGACAATATTGATGATTTCGGTAGCTTCCTTCAGACACGAACCGACAATTTCTACTGTGGCACGCGGGTCTTTATCAATTTCTCGCAGTCTCTTAAGTAGCGCCTTATCACTGATTAGAACAAGTAGTTCGAAACCTCGGAGTTGCACGCCATATCAATCCATATCAACACAAGGGACACATTATGCCTAGCACCATAATGCGCATATTAATTAATGTATTTTTATTTATGTTTCTAATAATTTATTTATGTATTTATTTATTAATGTATTTATTTATTTAACATCAAAAATAAAAAAAAACTGTTTGACAAATGAAGAAATCAGCTTAGGCTTTGCTCATTGAATCAAAGAAAACTAAACAAAAAACCTGACTGGAATGAGGATCACTGTCTTAAAAGCGTTTTATAATAGTTCCTACAGTACATTCAGGCGCGTGTGCATGAAAGTTCTGTATGTAATCCAAAGGCTTATTGATTCTATAAAATAGTACAGCGATAAAAAGTGTTTCTGGGACAGGGCTTTTAGCACATAAAGCTTTCAAGATCGTGCAGGTCCTGAAACGGCCCTACAAATGCTTATATAAAACGACGATCCGTCCGTCCTTGTCCTCCTGTTAGTAGACAATGCTTGCGCTAAAATCGTTCAAACGATGTTCTCGAAAACTGATATTCCTCTATCAATTTAAAGAAGCTCTCTGGGTTTAAAACGGATATTTTAATTTCGGGGGATTCTTTAAATGAAGTCAAAACAATGCCAAAATTTTCTCAAAAATTGCCCCAAATTTTTTTTATTAAACTTCGTGCTCGGAGCCTATATTTCTTCCAAACTTAAGCGAAAACACCTCATTTTATTTAAATTGTACATGGCCTTATTTCAGTAATTGTTTGTAAAGAATAGATTTTATTAGGGACAAATATTTAAATTCAATATTATAATTGTAGGAAGACGCCGGAAAAAATTGAACTTTATCAATGTTATTTCTGTTAAAACAGTTACGTTTGTAAATATGATCACACAGTATTATATGTAATATAGTATCAATATTATCCAAGAATTTAAAATTCTATTAAAATTGTTCGCTCACGGGCGAGGACAACTCGGGGTCTGTGGACGAGGGCAAAGCCGAGGACGTTGTCGAGAGAATAACTGTGATTGTGACCTAATCCAGTTCTCAGTAGGTATACGTATTGTGCCTACAGATAACACGTTCTGGAACGTTATGATTGTGGGTGGTACTTCAGCCGGCAGATTTAGCAACCAAATATATTCGAAGATCGTGTTGGTCTATCTCCTCAAGCAAACGAAATGTAACGGAGACCTGCGTCAGTGCCTGGCGACTTTGAAGACTAGTACGTACTTTAGATTACGTACTTTTTCTCAATATTATTATACTACTACATGAAACCTGAAAGAGTGTTTTCTACAAGCACAAATTTTTCCCGCACCGAGACTCGAACTGCTGCCCCGAGTCAATTCCAGTGCGCCTTACCGCTACACCACCAATAAGTGCGACCCGGGGCTGACGCACAAATATCTAATTGTCTCAATTCAATATATCCAACACGCAGTTTTCTAAAATTCATGGGGATCAACAAAAATCATATCTCTACCATTCTTTTGTGTCACTCGTTTTATCAGAATAAAAAAAAAATAAAAAAAAACTAATTGGACTACAACAGCACATACTTTCTTTCATTATTTGTAACTGATTTGCAATATTAAACTAGTACATGAAACTGGAAAAGTCTTTTCAAACAACAAAAATTATTATCCGCGCCAAGATTAGAGCTTAGGTCTCCCGAGTTAGTCTCCCGAATTAACTCGCCTTGCACTTAACTGACTAATTACCTCAATCCAATGTTTCTAGCACGCAATTTTTGAAAATTCAGTGAGATGAACGAAAATGAGACCTCCATCATTTTTTGATACGTCTCTTGATTTATACGTGGAAACAATTTTAAAAATGTCTTGCGATTTTTGAGAAAATGTCTTTAATTGCATAAATGATTGAATGATTGGTGAGCGCGAGCGCGTGAACCAACCCGCCAATTGCATTGCGAAGTCCTGCGAATGCTGATGAACCACGCGGCAGCTGGTCACGGAGAGAAGCGATGACATTTTAATCGAATTATATACCATGAAAATTAAACCTAATATACTATTACTGTGCGGAATTTTACGTCAGAATAAACTAATAGTGGGAATGAAATGTGTTTCTTATAAAATATTTTAAAATGTGAGCAAAGCGTGGAAAATGGTAGCGGAGCATGAAACACCAATTACACAAGTTTGCGAAATTAAATTTTTGTTCTCCGCCGCAGGGTTGAGAACGTCACTAAAACAAATTTTGGTGTGCAAACTCTAGATCTGCTGGCCATTTTCACCTATTACGTACGGATTTTGTGCCATGTGGAAAATAAATATTTAAGTTTTAATAATTTATTGTTCATGAGCATATTTTGAAACGCGTAAATCAATGTAAAATATGTTAAAATATTAATTGCACAGATACAATAGTGTAAAATGAAATTTCTAACTTATCGTAGGAAAACTACTTTTTCCTCCTCTTTGTTTAAAACGAAAGCTGAATTGATCAACGTTTGTGGTGCAGGAGTGTGTTGTCTGTTATTGACCACCAACAGTAGTCTACCATCATGGAGACGTCCCATCGAATCTGGTATCTCATTTCCATGTTTCATATCCTGATGAAATCTCTCTTCCTGTTCTTCACTTAATGTTCCTAAGTTTAACGACACATATTCAAGATGGGAACGGAGAAAATGTAATTTTCAAGTACATGTTACATCCGAGTGCCTTAAATATTTCGAGCATTGCTTTCACAATCTGTTCATGTTCGACACCTTTCACGTTACCTAGAAAATTGTGAATTACATTCTTGAATGAGTCCCATGCTTGAAGTTCTACGCCATTCTATGTGATTTTAAAACCGGCATCATCAATTAGTTGGCGAATCTGTGGGTAAATGAAAACGATTTCTCTCACTTTGCTTCTTGACAACAGTGAAAACGTTTGCACAAGATATTGAAAGAAAGGACCAGTTTTGCCCAAATATTTTACAAATTGCTTCATTATTCCTAGTTTGATATGTAAGGAAAGTAAAAAAAATTTCGTGAGTCAATAAGTGGGCATTTATTTTTTTTTTTTTTTTCTGGTACGAAGTTTCTTTTCGGCCAATCTGTAATTTCCCATCAAGCTGGGAATGTCCGAACAAAACACAAGTATCCCTTCCATTGCAAAATATTATTTGCGTTCTTCTCGATGTCTATAAAAGAAAGTACCTAAACCCGGTTCCTAATGGGAGCCCTTTGATTTACAGCTCTGTATTGTGATGTAGCGTATTGGAAACGTACTAAAATAGTAGTTCTTTGCAAACTCGAGGCCCAGTCACGCGGTTGAGTCTTCATTTTCACTTGATGCCTGCCATTAGTGCGAACCGTGAAAAAACAAAGTTTTTCAAGTCCTTCTACAGTTTCCTGATTTCGCTACTTCATCGGAAAGTCTTCTAATCATTATATTATTTTGAAGGTGACATTACAAGCTCTTAGTCTATGGTAATGTAATTTATTTTACTTGCCTTGTAAAATGTTATTGACTGAAGTACAAACATGCTGGTGTCTAACCCAAGCCCTCCCCCTAAAGGTTCCTAACGCAAGACCCCAATTTTTCGTCTTGTAAAATAAAAACAATAAGATATTTGGCACTCCTTATACCTTAGGAGTCTAATAAAAAGTATGTATAAGATTTAAACTTGTATTTTTGTAAAATTATACTGACTTAAATGTATTTGTTTTTTCTTTTCATTTAGTTCTACCCATTTCTTAAAACGTTTGCGAGGGACTCACGTTAGGAAACCTTTTTTATAAATCCACAAAATGTAATGTTTACGAAAACATATTTTATTCTTAAACTACTTGGACTATAACTTTAAGTAGAATATAACACTTGCATAACTAATTAAGGTATGCATTGCAAATATTTCTATTTAATTGTGGGAAAAATTAGATTTAAAAATATTCGAAAACAAAATTCTCTAATCTTTCACGGTCGAATCTCCCCTTTAACAATTCCCACGCAACATATGCCAAAAATGTTTATGAAAATATGTATTATGTGAAATCTGTACGTGATCCAACAGAACTAAAATCATTTTCTGATTAGGGCAATCGATCTGACATATGAATCATAAAATGGTTTGTGCAACAAAATTTTCGCAGGAGAGTTTTATTGCTAAAGTCCGGATTTTCGTCCAGTAAAACCCTCTACGTGCACTAAAACACCAAAACGAGCAAAAACATGCAATAAAAGTTTCAAAACTTTGCAAAATGATGTTATGTAGTCTTAAAAACTCCAGTTAATCCACTTATAAAGTTATTTTACACTTTGATTTCGAATTGAAGGTGCATAAAATATGTTTCTTTTGTTTTTATTATAATATAATTAAGTTTGTACATTTTATTTAAACAAATCCTATTTTATATTTTAAATATTATTCACATAGAAAATTAAATAAGCCTAAAAATAAAAAAGTAAATATAAGCACTGCTTCATAAGGCCACAATCATACGAAATCCCCGCGGCCCGACCGAGAAAGAAGCGAAATGCCGTGACATATTCCATAATGAAGACGGCCTTCACGCACCACGATATAAAAATCGAAGTACAAAAGTGGTCGAAGTGCTTCATTCTCTCTATCGTATCCTGCAGGGCACACATCTGTTCTGAGAATTTCGATGAATTTGACGCACAATGCAGCTTGCCACTAGGCTATAAATGTGAGTCGCGCATGCAGTCTCTAGTTGCTTAGTTCAGTGAATACCGACAAAACGGAAACATGATCGGACTGGGAAGACTCACTCCGAACATAGCGGCCGCAACGAAAGGCTGCGGCTGAATGCGTGCGAACACGGTGTATCCCCACTCCCAACTGCAATTCCTCAAAAACGTCAATTAGACGATAGGTATCATTTCATATGGAAACAAAATTCAGAACCGATTCATGTTAAACGGTGCTCGGGTTTCACAGACCAGCCGAATGCACTGCCTGGTTAAGCCATACCTTTTTTTCTTAAATGAAACCTTTAAAAAGGTAAATTAAAAAAGTTCATAATAAATTAATTATATTTTATGCAATAAAACTACGAATCTTGCAAATTCGTCCAGTAAAATACCAAAATGCGCAATTTTCAGGTAGCATAAATCAAAACGTGCAATTTCGTGCAAAATAAAACAAGTACTATATTAGCGTCCGTTTCACGATTCAAATTCTAGTCAAGGTTTTATCATTTCAAGTTAGCAAAGAAAAGATGAAATAACACGAGAATCCTGTCTTTAGTTATTGCATAATCATTTGCGAGAAACACCCAAGAATATAATACATTATTTACATACATACTAGACATTTTCTATCAAGCAAATTGAAATTAATATTCTTGTCCTTAAATCAATTTTTATTCTGACGTTTCCATGCCTTTATTATGGGAATACACTGAATAGCCAAAAAACTGGTACAGCCATGCTTATTGAAATAAAGAGATCTGGAACCAATTAGAATACGGTGCTCCCGTCGGCAACGACTATATAAGACAAGCAGACTGGCACAGTTGTTAGACCGGTTACTGCTGCTACCATGGCAGATTATCACGATTTAAGTGAGTTTTAACATGGTGCTATAGTACGCGCAAGAGAGATGAAGCATAGCATCTCCGAGGTCGCGATGAAATTTGGATTTTCCCGTACGACCATTTCACGAGTGTACCGTGAATGTCGGGAATCCGGTAAAACATCAAAACTCCAACATCGCTGCGGTCGCAAAAATATCGTGCAAGTACGGGAACAACGATGACTGAGGAGTATCATTACACGTGACTGAAGTGCAACTCTTCCGCAAATTGCTGCAGATTTCAATAGTGAGCCATCAACAAGTATCAGCGTGCAAACCATTCAACGAGACATTATCGATATGGTGTTTCGGAGCAACAGGCTCACTCGTGTGCCCTTGATGACTGCCATTGGGCTGACATGACCGACATTGGGGTGTTGATGACTGGAAACACGTTGCTTGGTCTGACGAGTCTCGTTTCACATTGTTTCGAGTGGATGGACGAGTACGAGTATGGCGACCTCATGAATCCATGGACCCTGTATGTCAACAGAGGAGTGTTCAAACTGGCGGAGGCTCTGTGATGGTGTGGGGAATGCGCAGTTGGAGTGATAAGGGACCCCTGATCTCTAGATAGGATTCTGACAGGTGACACGTACGTTAGCATCCTGTTTGATCACCTGCACCCATCATTTCCATTGTGCATCCCGACAGACTTGGACAAATCCAGCAGGACAATGCGACAGCCCACAGGTTCAGAATTGCTACAGAGTGGCTCCAGGAACCGTTTTCTGAACTTAAATACTTCCACTCGCCATCAAAATCCCCAGACATAAACATTATTGAGCATATCTGGAATGACTTGCAACGTGCTGTTTAGAAGAGACGTCCACCCCTCGTACTATAACGAGTTTTTGACAGCCCTACAGGATGCATGGTGTCAATTACCTCCAGCACTTCTTCGGGCATTGGTCGAGTCCATGGCTTGTCGTTTTGCGGCATTTCTTTAATTGCGGGGGCCATCCCCGATATTAAATGGGTGTCCCATTTTTCTTTTCGCTCTTCAATGTACAATCAATGCACACATTTTGTAACGCGGCATGGAAAGGAAATCGCTTCTTTTGTACACGCAGGTGCATGCAAACAGTGTTTTCGTTAATCAATTGAAGATCTCCATCGGATGTCCCAGGTAAAGTATCATTGCAAAATTGTAATTGTTAATATTGTTTACATAATTTGTAAAATTGTTGAAATTGTATAAAGGTGGAAAAGAACTAGGGAACCACTCGCGTGGAATCTCATTGCAAAAATTTAATTGTCTTTATTGTTCTTACATTTTTCTAAAGTTGCCAATTTTCTGTTATGCTAGTGAAGAGATTACCGCCATCCCTTTCCAGTGATATTAATTGCAAAATTATAATAATTAATATTGTGGCTCGTGACTAGCTCTTGATCAGCGTGCTTGCTTTCCACAACGCGGCCCCGAGTTCGAATGCCGATCGAGTCAAGACTGCAGTGTGCGTTTTCCATGCAATGTCCCAGTATATGTTGCTGTATGACGATGAGATAATTCACTTCTCAGGTTGAGAAGATCGGAATACGTTGTGGGGATATCTAGTGTGTCGTAGTGCAAGCCATTCTATTGCTGTATCAATAAATATAATACAGTAAAATCTGTCTAAACCGGAACCTGTACAAGCCGGAAACCTGCCTTAACCATACAATTTCTCCGGGCCGTGTAATTTTACACCACATAAAACAGAACATCTCCAACGCGGAAACGGAATGGTTTTTCACGTGCTGCAGGAGGGGAAATCTTTATAAAACGGAATTCCTGTGAATTTACTGCAATTGGCAGAGAGATATATGTTCTTATTGAAACGAATGCATATGCAAGCATGTTTAAATTCTCTGTCACCATGACACGTAATTTAGTCGTGGCAGCCGGATATTGAAGGAGAGGGACTTCAGCTGTCAGCGTAGAATTCGACCTTGGGGTCACTTGCCTCTCAGGGCGCAGGCCGTTAGAGAATTCCCTATTTCCTGCTTTCTGAGCATGACTTCTAATTACGCGTCTGCCTGCCCCGCGTTAAAAATCAAAACCTCTCGAGCAGACACACATTGCTCAAGGCCATGCGAGGGTATCAGAAAGTCATTGTTCTGGGTTGTGCACCATTGTGCGTTGAGAGTCAGCACACAGTCCGAATACAGCCACTAGGCAGGAAGGTGTATATTTTTCAACTCAGAAACTGTCAATGCAGATTGTTTAACATTAATTTATTGGTGATTTCTTGCATAAAAGCGTAGTATCGTATTTTGATATTTACAATAAACTCATGTAATTTAGGCCTACTATTTTCAGAGCAGAAATATCGATATCACAAGTGTCATGAAATGGACAATCTTGCATATAACGGAAACCTCCGTAAGCCGGAATTTTTTGTGTCCCGATCGATTCTGGATTAGATTTTACTGTATCATACTATTCGACATAAAATGTTCAGCACATGCAATATAATTAGTGGATTTGAAAAAAGTTAATTACACTTTTCACATAATCCAGATTTACTTGCAACAAATCAATTGAATATCATCCCCCTTTTAATGCAAAACAACTTACAGTGCGTATGTGAATGAATATTATGAAAACGAGACGAAGAAATTAAGTGTGCGAAGGCGACTCCAGGATCGGAAAAATATTTGGGAGTGGGAAGTCTTGGCAATGTAATGTAGTTCAAATATCAGTGTTTGCGAAATTTATTAATTTAGCAATAATTCAGATAGGTATTTAGTAATAATTTTGCATCGCTTGAGTGAATTGTTATTTTGAAATATTCACCTCACAGACAATTTGAGGAACCTCTCAGGCCGTATAGCTCACGTTTCGGAATTGTTTATGAAATTGTGACTTGTTTGCAAAATTGTTAATTCGCATTTTCGGTTCTAGGACATCACGGAACCCATCCCACTTCATAATTGCAAACATTGGAAATTGCTTATAAATTTGCAAATTTTGAAGAACAAAAATTGTAATTTCCAAACCGCCTTTAAACGAGATGCAAAATTACGCAATCCGATCGGCGCAATCGCCTTTTGATTTTTATACATGTATCTGTTTATAAGAAATTATCATGTCATAACAACTCCGGTCTCTTTGGGAGTCAATCTTTTCGCAGTTCCCCACAAATTTACCCTTCAAGACGTTTTGCAATGGCTCGCTTAGTTTCTCCGCCATATACATCTACAGGGGAGTGTAGCGGAGGTGCGGCCTAACCCCTCCATATATTGCGGTGGAAATGGTTAGTGGTTAGATATTGCTATTCTTCAACATTCTAACATTTCGTTTTATTCTAATTACGGTAGTCAAACTTCTGTTTGTAGATTTGTGTTGGTTTACGTGTTATTATCTTATAAACAAATCCTGTTGCAAATTTAACGTGCAAACCAGCTGTTGCTCGGAGAATATGAACTGAATATTTAATACGCATTTTTGTACTTTCTATATCATCGGGTTTTCTATATCATTATTTTTATTGGCTAGCGTGGAAAATTATTATAAAGACATAAAAGGTATATACGAATAAGGGGGTGAAGAGTGCCCCCAAATCAAATCGATAATCGCAGTGCTCATATGAATCATAATAAAAAAATGCCGTAAATTTCCTAAAAAATCAGCCTCCTAGGGAAATTTGTTGCAGAAAGAAAGGAGAGAAACGAGAAAGGAGTTTTTCATCTTTATTTTCTCTCCGCTTGTATTGCATGTATCATGCTGAAAGACTTGCAGAGAGGTGAAAAATAATTGCATTTCAAGCTATTTTTGTCAGCCAATTTTGATTCTAAATTCAAAGATAAAAAAATGATATTAATTTTCGACGTGATAACCTTGGAGTACTGTCCCAATTTTTCTTCATAAAATGTGTCTTTTAACATTCTATAACATATATTTTTCAGCTGTTTAAACAATGTGGACGGGAGTGAAAAACAATTAAAACCAATTTTATTAGCTTAAAATTTTGAAATTTTCACCAAAATACGATTGGAAAAAAAATTGTCGATATTTGAACACAAATCTAATCATGACATTTGACCTCGAAATCTTATAGGTGTTACATCGATTATGTACCAAACTCAATCAGAATATCCATGGTGGAAAAAGATAGGTGGGTTCTTTCGCATCCGACTTCAGCTAATAAGCTTCGGGAATCAGTTTGCGTCATAATATTAGCGGGAATTTTAAATGCCAAAATTTTCACGAAATTATTGAAACACAAACACATAAGCACCTGTCTTAAATAGTGCATCTTTTATTTTAATTACACCTTCATCCTGTTGTTTTTGATTGAACACCGTTGAAAATTGTCACTATGCCACTCTCAAAATGTTTCTCAACACTCTTGCCCTCCATGCAACATAACGGCCAACGTCTGGTCTCGCTTTGCAAACGAATTGCCCGTGATGTTGTAACGTAGTCAAAATCGGTGCACCAAAGGAGACACCCATCTTTTTCCACAATGGGAATATCGGGAGTGAAACGATGTTATTGTGAACGTGTGAACGGAAGTAAAACCCGGGGATGCTGCTTCTACATAGCTGCGACCATTTATTATTGGCACACGCTCGTTACTTGGCGAAAATTGTTACTCCGAAATTTTGAGTAGAATGTTTATAAACGAACGAGTGATCGCAGTTATTAAAGACAGTGACAATGATTAATTGTCTGCGAGTGTGTAATTGCTAATGATTAACAAATCTACAACTGAGTAATTTGGTTTATTTTGTAAGCAGGAATGATTAATATACTTAAAACCGAGTAATTTGATTTATATTAGAAACAATACGTAAATCTAAAAACCAAATGCGCTTGATAATTTTATTTAGGTAATATAAGTACTTTCCGTATAAAACAAAAATTTTTCAGCAAAATGTTGTAAATCATGCTGGTAAGTAAGACTTTTCAATAATTTTAATATAAATTGTTTCAACATTTAAAAAAATTTCCAATCACTTTTTGGAGCGAATTTCAAATTATTAAACTCATAAAATTGGCTTTAATTCTTTCACTATCGTCCACATTGTTTCAAAAATCTGAAAAAATATATGTTATAGAATGTTATATAAGACACATTCTTTGGGGGAAACTGAGACAATATTTCAACGTTATCACGTCGATAATTAATTAAAAAAATACTGATGTTTTTATAACAGTATAAATACTGTAATGGGACGGTCGCACAACGCGGATGACGACACGAGCAATATATATATATATATATATATATATATATATATATATATATATATATATATATATATATATATATATAATTTAATTAAGAACCGCGCCGCCGTTAAGAGCAGCCGGAAATGCCGTTTCCTGCTGTACCTGAGTAAGAGCCGATTAGCGAGCCCAGGGAAAGGAGGAAATAGCGCCTCCTTTGTTCAGCGAGACCCACGCCGGGCGCACCCCTTATGACGTGTGGAGAAATACTCCACCCACACCCCCAAACCGAGCAACGGAATTACCCGCGCATATTTCCGAGAATTTAACTGACGGAGGAAGCTTCGGGGGAAGTTGCTGGGGGGGCGCCGTGATAGGCGGAAGGATTACGGGTGGCGCGACAACCAATAAAAATAGACGAGGCGGGGGAGGAATCAAGTGGTACGCGAGCCTTCCTGAGGGTCCGCGGATGAGAGGATCGATCACTTGTATCGGAGGTAGCGAGGAGATCACTTCTTTCGGAGGCGGCAGGGGGAGTACTTGCGTTGTGAGCCGCGAGGCCACTTGCTTTTGAGGCAGTAGCGAGGCCACTTAATTCGTGCCTGGTCGCCCCGAATTCCACGCCGCCTCGCCACATCGCAGCCCGACTCGTGTGACGACAGCTGGACGATGGGACAGGACACAACAAGCGAGTGCCTGACCGAAAGGGCTATGTGAGTACGAGCCGGGGACGTGAAAAACTATATCGCGAAGCTACCCGTCATCGCCCGGGCGCGTTCCCGCCGCCGCCCGCACCAAGCGCCGCTGAGAAGCCGCCGGTCAACGCACGCCGCTGGTCTAATCCGGGGCCGCCGCCGTGACTGCCAAGGGGCCGCCACAAAGGGACCTGGTGCAAGCAACGCCCGTAGCTGCCCGCCGCCAGACCTGCCGGGTGCTGGGATGCCCGAACGCCGCACCTGTGAGCTGGATCACGACCGCCCGGGAGGGCAACGACACCGGAGCTAAGATGAACTCTGGCCATACCGGCCGTTAATAAGTTAAGATTAGTTGTAAGTTAGTTGTAAGTTTATTCATGTTACTGGGCTTCACCCACACCCAATACTAAAGTGATTAAAGTAGTTTTATGAAAATGCCTACGTCTTTCTCTCACGTAGTTAGGCAATCATGCATGCCTCCCTCTAGGGAGTCTGCCGACGAAGCAGCCGGGCAAAGCTGAATCGCCGAAGGAATCAGGTAATCGGGTGAGTCGGTGGTTACAATACCTTTACCGCTATACTTTCCGTATTTTCGGTCCCTGTTACTAAGATAATACCAGTCGGTTGCAGACCAATCCTGGACTCTGGAACAAGAAACGAGTCCATAATTGATTTGGTATCCTGCCAGAGTTACGTATACCAGAGCCCCGCTCAAAACTGTGCCTTTTAAAGCGAAATGGCCGGGGTTTGATACAAGCGCCAATCATACTTCTTCCTCCCCCTCCCCGGGAGAATGCCTTTCACTCTCCATTTTAGGAGGCAATTTATAGATCGCGTACGTAATTGTGACAAACAATTTGAATTAAATATACAAGCAAATAATAGATTTGCATAGACATGAAGGAATCTAACTCCTCAGGGTTCGCCCGTTCCAAAAACTTTAATACCATCTTTTTATTTCTCTCACAATTTCATTCTCATCAGGTGTAATGCCTTCTTCAAGCAAGTTTTTTTACAGAGTAGTGTAAATTATACTTTATTATTTGTGGTAGCTCCGAAAATGTTATATTTGAATGGCAAGAAAGAGCATATTTTGGATATTGCATGGCGGTACCTAGGCAATGGAATATGTATGACAATACGATGCCTTATTGACATTTGTTTGCTTCTAGAACATTCAAATCATGGTAATGGAACTTAAATACATAGTCTGTTTAAAAAATCAGCGGACTGAATTTCACTTGATTCCACTTGATTCCAGGGGAGTCCGCTTGATGTTACTAGATTTGCTCAGATCGTCTGATTATGACGCCATTTCCCGTTTGTTCATAACTTCATTTGTTTATTAGCTACGTGGTTTTTCGTGAAGTGCGATTTTTTCGTTTTGGGGATTTAAAAATGAAAGACCTGAAACAGCAACGACTTGCTGTGAAATTTTGTGTTAAACTAGGAAAATTTTCGACAGAAATTCGAGCATATCCATTAGAGTTGGTCATTTCACCAACAAAGGCACTACCTTAATGTAATAGACATAATATCCACAATTTCGTTTATTTATTGTGTTCTTTCGAATGCACCCCGTGTCTTTGAAAAGCAACCAGCACACACGTTAAAACTAACAACGATTGTTAGAAAAATAGGCACACATCTACTTTTCATCGTTTGTATTTCAACGGAAATACAAGTGTTGGGATCTTCTGATAACAAAAAATCACATACCAGTGACGGAGGAACGGACACACAGAAGTACCTTTTTGTCGTCCTGCACTTGAACGATCAGGAACCTGCGTTCTCAATAGTTTGACTGAAACCCCGGGATCGAGAACGGCTAAGAACACAGAAAAGAAGTAATTATCCAAAATTGTAAGAACTCGCTGCATAATCAGCATCCTAGTTTATACCGCAATTGTAAACTCGACTTCGTGTTTGGGTTTCTCATTTTGTGTATTTGAACTAATTCGTTCGCCAACCGCATGGTGTCGACACCTCCCGGACCGTTGCTACTTATTTAATTCATCCGAGACATCACTGTCCGCTGCGAGACTGGGAAACTCGACTTGCCCCGCTCCCCACTGAGAGACGGTCGTACTGCTCGTCCACACCGAACAGCGTAACGACTCAGTTGATTGCGAGGCTAGCAGCTGCCCTGAATAACTGGACTGTGTGCCGCTCTCAAACACGCATTGTGCGTTTCTCTACAAAGTTCACAACAAGCCGGAGAAATATGTGGCAACAGTGAATTTTCTGTATAACAATGTACTGTAAAATGCGTTATGCTAAGTTAGTGTTAATCACAAACACTTAAGTGATCGCGTCATGCAGTAGAAGTAGCCATGTGTATGTCGCTGTTAGACGTGCAATTATGCTTTCTTCCACAGCTTCGCAACAATCCAGTTAATTTGGTCACGACAGCTCTTTGGGCCACAATGTATTGTAACGCACATCATGCTGAACGCTCATGTAATTGTATGCTCATAGCATAAACTATTCTCTCAACATGTGTTGCACGTGATCGTCTCATAAGCAGTAACAATCGCATACCTATTGTGCAGCAATGTCCGCTTCCGCGGCATTCAAAGTAATTTTCTACGATTGCCAGTTATAATTCACGTCATTCCTAGGCTCAGCACTAGTTGCCACCAGTGCTTGCCAACCGTCGCTCTCATCCCCTCTCCAGGCGGATCACAACACGTGTGCATTCTTCAAGACTACGCTGCATCACCATGATTCTGTTTGTATTCAATGTACCATGTTCATTTCAGCACTGCTAAATCATGCTATGTAGCATATTCAACTCATGTTAAGTGCTAACTGCAACCAACACAGTTGTCTGCGCACCGCGCGTCCGTGTCGTGCGAGCGCGTGCAGACGCGGTACTCAAAACTAAACGCGGTACAGCGCGGTACGCGGTACGCGCGTGCAGACGCGGTACTCAAACACTAAAACCCTGGTACCCACCTCTCACACGGCGCCACTCACGATGATGAGCCAACACTGTTGGTTATAGGCGCGCACAGCGCATACACATATCGGCCTCCTGTAGCTCACACGATGTAGCCAGAGGGCTACTAAAATAAAAAGGCCAGAGGACCACCTCGTGCGAGGAAATGAAGGATCGGCCGAAATGAATGGCAAAGCGGATAGCTTAAATATTAATTTAATTAATAGTGCCTCTTGGAATTAATAAATAAAAACTTACAATTTAAAAAAAGACATGAAAACCAAAAGCATTAAATCTAAATCTACAACATACATACGTGTCGGGCCCGAGCGGTGAATACTAATAAGAACTAAATCTAAAACTTAAAGATTAGTTTACAGATCGTATAATTAATAGATGCAATGGAAATGACAGAAATTCAATGAGTGATTCTTGATGCTGATTAATGTCCTGAGATTGAGCAGCTTGGCTCGGCACTTCGGAGGCAGAAAACACGTACCTGCAAGTTGGAACAACCTTGTGGCTAGCTCGTGGGATTTTGCCAGGCGGGAGAAGCTATGCTCACCTATAAACTCTTTCAGAGAAATCCACAGAATTTACTAATAATCGAACATAAATCAAACTTGCAGGAGTATTTCACTCACATTGAGCTAACTATTAAAAATGGAGCATATATATATATATATATATATATATATATATATATATATATATATATATATATATATATATATATCTTAATTTCATGTTTAAAATCGACTTCTTAGCTTGGCCTTTCATGTGTACATTAAAATAAATGTGTAAATTTGTGGGAAATACTACAAAGTTTTTAGTGCTCAGTACCACTCCTATTAAATAACTAAGTTTAAGCATATTATAATAATTATACGAGTAGCGTATACGTATAGCGATTTGTCATTTCCTTTATTACACTACTAACTGTTGCATGTTTTAAATTCATCTGCTTGCTAATCAGAGAGCTTTATATAATAATTATATTTGATGGAATTTTTCAAGATTTTAACCTGTTAGTTATGTCTGTTATGGTGCACGCACAATACAATGATGTTTTTATGTCATTTCTAGTTATTCAAAACAAACATATAACACTTTCATGAGTTCAGAATTGTCATTACTTTCGATGTTCTGTAGCAAGGGTTGTTGGTACAGGGTCTTGGTACCGTTTTTCAATAACAATCGCAGTGTACGGAATGAACAAAGGGGGACAAGTGGAACAAAACAAGGAAAGGACGAAGAGGACAGGGGAACAAAATGGGCAATGGGGACAAATTTGAGAGAAAGGGACAAATGGGGAAAGAGGGGCCAATTAGACAATGCGGACAAATAGGACAATGGGTCAAAACGGCACAATATGACAAAATGAGACACAGGGATATGTTATAAGAGGAAAAAGTGAGAGAGTGGGACAACTGGGACAAGGGGTCAAAAGAGATAAGGGGACAAAAGGGTAAAATGGGTCACTGTCGACAAGGGGACAAAATGGGACAAGATTAACGTCTGGACAAAATAAGCCAAGGGGGCAAATGGGACAAGTGAGACTAATGGGACATGGACAAAATTGACGAAATGGGACAAAAAGGACAACGGGGACAAGTGGGAAATATTTATTTATTTATTTATTTATTTAAATAAATATGTCAATTTATTTATTTATTTACAGGTTGTAACAAAGTACAAATAATGTTGACATTATTTCGCAGAAGACATAGTCTTGTGCGCGAACCTGCAATGACTAATCATGTATCATATATGTCTACGTGTTTTATTTATCAATTTTTGAAGAAAAAACAAAATTAAAGAAAAATGAAAATTATAAAATGAAAAATAATATAAAATATAATATAATTTGAGACATATTCAGACATTATTCCTTAGTCACTGCATGGGTTGATAAAATGATGGGATTACTGAATCATTCAAATCAATAATCCAGGATCTGATACGCTTTCGTTGTCCTCGTGTATTAACATCACAATTTTTGAGTTCTGTACTCAAAGTCTGTAAAGCATTGATATTTATCCAAATATTTATGAGCACTGGTAAGATCTAAACCCGAGAGTCCACTAATAGTAGTTTATGCAACTATTTTATGATGTTAAGCTTTATTGCATCTGTATGTGGATGTTTTGAAAACAAGCGACGTTAGGAGCGAGTTCTCAAATTTGTACGAATACAATAAAGCAACATTATAAACGAGTTGCATACGCTAGTTTTTGTTGTATAACAGCATTATACATTTTTAAGATAATCAAATTTAATTTTTCGAAACAACATTCTGGTGACATCTCGGCTAGTTGACATGTGCGAGAAGACGGTGTTCCATTTGCCGCTAATTACCATCGGTTGTTCCATTTACCGCTACCTCCCCAAGATTCTCTCGCTGCGATTGGCTGAATGCATGATGACACAAGTGTTCGTGCTGTAAATGCTAATACGTCATTATTTGTGTAGTAATTTTGTTTTTAAGAACGATTTCTTGCTGAAGGAAAGTCATTTATAATGCTGGTATACAAAAATATATTTTTAATAGACTCGAACATTTTAAAGACCGTTGCTACGGACGCACTCTTAAAGCATTGATTAGATAGTTGGTTGCTAAGGAGCTAAATGCGTGTTTACCGACGTAAATAACAAATAGTTATTTATGTATTTTAATCTTGTATTTTAGCTGTCAATTTGTACCAGAAGATAGTGTAAGTATAGAGATAATAAGAACTAAGATGGAGAGACACTCGTTCTCCGAAACGTTGTGTAAAATTGGAATAAATCACAATTTGTGTTATCAATTTTTATTTAATGTTCTCGAAAGAAAAAATGAAAAAAATTGTCTTAAATTTGGAATTTGGAAACTTTATTAAAAAAGTATTACAATCATAATTTAAGAGTTAAATAATGTAATGTTTTCTTGATTTAATTGCAATAAGATTGTCACATTTTCTTGTATTATATTATCATACTAGGTCACTACCATGAAAGCATACTCTAAATTTCCTACAGAATCCTAAAATACATTGTAAATCAACTACACCAAAAGGACGATACATTCAAAAATGCCGCACAGCATATTGAACGCAACTAATTGGTAGAGAGTATGACACAATCACGTAGTGTAGCTTAGTAATATCGCCACCCGTTCGAGCGCAGCACTGTGGCCGGGCTAAGGCTAGTCGTGAGACATAACACGTTTAATGCCCGGCGGCTAGCGTCTGCCGTTGTGCTGGTATCGTGGAAGGGCATGCTGTGTTGTAACTCGCACCGCATTTGAATTAGTGTGGCGTTTGAATTAGAGCGAGCGAGTGTTGGTTGTCCAGGCAAGCAGAAAACCTATTTCTCATCTCGTCAATTACCGGCAAAATGGCAACATACCACAAGCCAGAAGCTAGGACAATTCAAGAGCTGCGGGATATCGCAAATAAATTACGTTTACATTCAATTGCCGCTACCAATGCATCGAAATCTGGGTGAGTGTAATATTCACAGTTTTACTACCGGTTTATAATTGCTCATTTACTTTATCTCGTTAAAGTGAATTTGGCTGTTAAGATTTTACAAAATTTGATTCATCATTTCAATTGTAATGCCATTGTAGCGTCTCATGTGGTGTCCACGTGTTTGATCGTAGAGGTCAGAATGGAAGAAAGCTGGCAACGTGAGCTTGTATAATTGAGAGGGAAGGGTATTAGGTCATTGGACTTGTTGCCAAGGAAGAAGTAGATAATGTGCATATGTATCGTCAATTTTCTTCATGGTTTATTGCTATATGGATTAAATTTTATTAGGCATAAGTCGATTTCTTAATGAGCATTATTTAGATAGATATGATTTAAGGAAGAATCAATTTAACTCTGTGTTATGTTCGTTGGATTTGTTGGTCACAATTTTTTCGGGGAAAAAATATTTTAAAGTTGTGAACTTCTGCAGTGTGTGAAACTCATTTAAAAATTAAAATTGGTTTCATTTGTGTTCCCCTAAATGAAATTTTCCACACATTTTACTTCTAACTTAAAAAAAGACCCTCCTTACCGTAAAAAAGACTTTTGTGGATAAATGCATTTGGTCAGAAATGTAAAATGTTTCCATTTGAGTTTCAGAAATTTTAAAATGTAAACATTTAAAAAAGTAGAATAAGTATACCAATTGATGAAAAGTTTTTTTTTCTGTCACTTAGACTATACATTTTGTAGGGTTAACAAAAGTGATTTAATAGGTTATATTCTTAGGCATATGAGTTAAACAAAATTCATATGTTCAGACGTGTTTAAATTATTATACTTTGACTTTCTTTTTTTCCAAAAATAATTTCATCTTTTACAACTTTACATCCATGGACATTTCCTCCTGGTTGCATACAGGTTCTTGTTTAGTGATCATTGTATATTTCCTTAATCTTGGCTGGACAATATCCCATAAATTTTCTATGGCGTTCATGTCTGTGCTATTCCCTTGCCAGAGTAACACTTAAAACTGCTTGGAGATCTTTTTTGGCTTTGTGGCATGGTGCATCATGCATTAAAAACAGCTTATTTATTAGGGAACCACTTCCTAATTTGGGGGAAAGCATTTTTTAACAACTTTTTTTATTGATCTTGCCTTATTGTCCCTTCGACAGTGTGCAATCTGCTAGGACCTTGCACAGACATCACACTCCACACCACAATGGATGTTGATGCTTCACAAATTGTAGGTATTCATACTTTATAGCTTCACTTGGTCTCCTATGAACATGCTGACTGCTTTCTTGCCATCATTGTGAGTACAGTTTTGTCACTGCAGTATAACTAACTGATGTGCAGAGAATTCCAAAGTAAACAAAGGTGTGAATAGCACTATTGCAAAACATTCTGTGCTAGTATAGAAGATCTCAACATCGCCAAAATTAAAATGTGCATTTATTAATTGCTAATAGCCATCACAATTTGGAGAACACTTAATTTTGCAATACTCCCCCTTAATTTTCTCATAGAATTGTAATATCTCTGCCCATTTCATTGTCCACTTTAGAAGTTGTTTGGCCCATTGTAGTCTCTTATATTTCATTGCTGGAGTGACTGTTTTTTCCTTGGTCAGCATGTTTTACACATGATTCAAAGAACCTCCTTCTCACTGCATCTCCAAAGCCTTTCAGCGTATGACTTGTCACTAGCTGTAAGTTTACAATTTACTGTTGTAATCATTAGTCTTCTCAGTGTCTGATTCTCTTTCTTTCAAATTTTCCTGCTCTCTTTGACTTGCATTCACCACTTTCGTGCATTGATATTCTAATTCTGCTGACATTTTTCTGAGATTTTCATTCTAATAGCAATTTTTTTGCTGTGTTTTAACTGTTTTCGGCAATGTACTACCATAGCAGCAGTTTGCCTAGCTGATAATTTCCAATTTTTTCTCCCTTACCTCACTTTGTTTTGCACACTTCTAGATTTATCACTATATTAGTGAAGTTCTAGGGATGTATTATATGTAGAGACTAGCAAAAGGTATGGAAAATGAAAATCAATCTTAAGTTCACTATCAAACATTCAATAACATTGCAACAGAACTTTAAAGCATGTGCAATGGAAGTGTACACTTACACAATTTGGAGGGAAACTTGTCAGCTCTTGCCAACAGCGAAAATAACTTTGATTTGGGAGTTCCCTGTGGGAAATTTCTTTTTAGCAATCAAGAATGAGGTAACTGGTAAAATTAATCAGTTATTATAAGTTTCTGTTCAATTTTTCTATTGTGGAACTTACAACATTCAAACATACAATTCTGTATACAGTCTATTAATTTGACGATGTTTAAACACCTTTTTATGAATTTTGAAAACAACTGTTTACTTGATGTCCATATAATTGGAGTTTTCTAAAAGCAGACACTGATTTGTTGAAACAGTACACTCTCAGAAGACTGAGACTTGAACATTGTTTTGGATATTAATTGTTTAAGAATAAATATAACAAATTTGCACTTGTGAAGAAATCAAAAATATTGACTGATACTGTAATTTTTTGTAACTTCTCCAAAAAGTATTCTTATGCAAGGATACAATGGACATTCTTTGTCAAAATAGTCAACAAAATATCAAATATTTGGAAATTGTGCAAATAATTATATTTTCAGATTCAACATGATATAAAAACAAGAAGGAAAAAAAATGGATTTTTGTAACCATATTTTTATCCAAATTCTATTTTTTAATGATTGTTATAAATTTTCTGGTATTTTTGCATTTAAAAATTCCAAGCCAAGACTATTCATAAAGTTTCATGTAATATGAGTGATATACAATATATCAATATACACTGATGACAAGAAACCGAAAAATTGCACAACCAGAATTTTTTCAAGGTCACTGCAAGGTCATTGAAGACAAATGGGATAATCTTTCAAAATTGATTGTAGAAATATGACAGTATATTTCAAAAACTAAAATACTCTTGCCTACAAAATTTCATCCTTGGTTATTGAAAGGATTAAGACCTGAGCATTTTTATTTCAGAATTTGTGATGATTCCACCAACCACCCACCCCCACCCCACCCCCGTCATATACGACCTTGAAACATTTTTGTTGTGCAATTTTTCTGTCGACGTCGGTAGATAGTGTTAGCAAAATATTAGATGAAACTTAATGTCTATAATCTTAGCTTGGAATTTTTTAATGCATCCATACCAGAAAATTTATTAAAATCGTTAAATTGAATTATTTGAAAAAAAAAAACATTGAAATAAATTTAGATCATGTTGAATCCAAAATATTATTTATTTGCGTCATTTCCGAACCTAACGATATTTTGCGGTTCTTCCGGTCATGCCTAGATGGGTCAACTTTTCCAATTAGGTTTTTTTATTTAAGGTTGTAGTTCGTTCTTTCTCTTGTCATTTCCAGCCCTTGATGCTCCTTAATGTGAGTGTTCCGAGTTAACAGGACTTCTGACAAATAACCATTTATTGAATGTAACTGCAACTTTTGAAATTAACCCAGTCATTTGTTTTATTTCATTCAAATACAAACCTGCGGCTGAGGATTGGAAATTGTATAGTCATTATATCCAACACTCCCTGTTAGCTCTTGCTAAATATGTACTAAAATTCTTAAATTTGTGTGGGATGTTAAGTCAGCGTCATTGAAACAATGTTGTTTCAAAATGTTAATGAACTTAACCAAAACGTGACGGAAGTGTTAGAAATTAGTATAGCAGTAGCAATTTATATAACAATTCCTAATAGTCCAGTCAGTAAGTACATTTTTTCCCTGGAAAAGGGTCCTAAATAAGTTCTTTGTGCATGTTGTATGTACCCAGGTACTAGTTTATACCCCAAGTTTTCGACCTCCCAGACTCTGTGCTAACTCCGGGAGACTTGAAAACCGGCATTTTTTCTGAATTGTTTCGTTTTTTCTCAATAGCTCTTTAACCTAAGCCGTGTAGAAAAATGTTTCAAATGAATTTTAAATAGGATAAAATTTCCTGCAACATTTTTACGTAACCAATTACCAAGCGAGCTATAGATTTTCGAAAAGAAAAAAACACGCAATTTTTCAATACTCAAAAAAATTACTTCAACTACAAGAATCAGCATGTCATTTGATTATATGAAATGAGTTCTTACGTTGCATTTCGTATTATTTTAATTAGGCACGTGTGTGCAGGGGCGGATCCTGCCGATCATTTTGGAGGGGGTATCATAATTATTAAATAATAAATATGTTATATTGTATATTTTTGTACTGGATACATTATACTATACTATACTATTTTTTAAATAATATAATTTCAAGAGCCGTATTCATAGTAGACACTTATTTTTGAGCTACATTTAAGTGTTTACTTACTCGCATTTTCAATTCATTCTCTTCACTTACGTGTTTGCTTAAGCATTCACTTATTCTTATAAGTGAGCTTATCTGTACCTTTACGTGACCCTTATTTTTCAACGTGGAATAACATCAAAGATTTTTACGAGTTCGTGGAATTATTGAAATCAATACGGAAGATCGTATATCAAAACGATATTTGGCATGGAAAATCCTTCGGAAACGCATAGGCAACAAGAATTGAAGCAGAGATCGTTTTGACAAGGATTCGGTTGTAAACATTAGTGTCTCTGTTCGTCACTCACAATGTGGACTTGAGGAATAGAGGATAACCATTACCACGCCCTACAAATGCTAATGACACACAGTTTATGCAACATCACCATTTGTTACGTAATGTATTGATTGCAATTGCAGACCACTGGGGCGTATTTTGTAGGTCATCCTACGAGGACCATGTTTTATAGGTTATATTACAATGATGATCACAATACATCATAATGAAAAGTGTTTTTATTTTATTTTTTCAGTTGATATGTGCAGATCTCTACAGAATAAGTAAGCCATCAGTTGGTAGAATAATTACAGAAATATCTGAAGTAGTATCAAGAAATGTTGAAGAGTACATAAAATTCCTTTCATGTGTTGTACAATTATCGCACGCCAATAGTTATACTTACTAACCACGCAAAAGCTGAAAAATACTACCCAATTGCAATTATCCGCATAGGCCTTCGCGCATTGAAGCAATGAAACAAAATTTATAATTTTTCTGTGTGGTACTCTGTCGAAACCAGATGCTATTCATACGCTTAAAAGAACCGCTTAAATTGTAAACAAGATAGACATGGCCTTGTAGGTTCGCGTATCTGGTAACCAATAAAGCAAAGTTGTCAAATATTATGTAGTGAAATATTGCGTCAGTGCGACTCTTGAATAAGTGGCTGTTACAAAAACAATTGGTGCATCCCAACATTGACGTAAATTAAGTTCATCAAATTTCATATGACCATTTACAAATTCATGATAAATATGGTTTAGATTTAGGTCAGCTTTTCTAAATACATTAAAAATTTAAATTCTACACTCATTTGCTCAAGAATTTTTGAATGTTTGTACTAATACCAGCAATCAGTAGATACATTATACAATTATTTCCCACAATCTCCTAAAGGAACTTTTTCGTAGATTGCGAATCTGTTGGTGTTTTTCGTAGATTGCGAATTTTGGTGTTTTTCGTAGATTGCGAATCTGTTGGTTTTTCTTTTGATGGCGTGCACGAAAGGAAAAACTAAAGTATTAGTGCGGTTCGTCTCGCGCGAGCCATTGACGACAGTTTCGGTAAACTTCAAGCGATGGTGCGTCAGATGAATAATGGTACAAATCTCTTCAAAGTACGCACCGATGAACAAATCGAAAAAATCTCAAACACTAAGCAGATTGCCGGCCACCTGATGGTGACCACTCACCCTACCCTTTACCTATGTAAGAGAGTGGTGAGTCACGATGACTTTGCGCCCGAAAGTGAGGAGGAACTTGTTTTTCATTAAGACTCAGGGCGTAACGGAGGTGTTTAGGATCAAGAGGAAGGAGAATGAGAGAGATCCCTACTCCCACTCTGATTCGGACGTTTAATCTCCCTCTCTCCCGGAGAGGATTAGTTAAGGCTTTTATAATCTCCACGTCCGGCAGTAGTGTCAAACCTGCGTTGCTTAAAGTGTCAGGTTCGGCGATACCCTACGATACGGATCTGCCGACCTGCGGATCGACGACCCTGCCGTCTTCCACAAAGTGCGGAAAATCCATGCACGATACGGATCCCTGTGCCTCCCCACTTCGCTATGTTTACTGTGAAGGAAACCATGCAGCTAATGCGAACAGGTGCCCTACATATCTTAGGGAGAGGGAGATCCAAAACTTCAGAGTGAGGGAGAAAGTGTTTTTGCCCGAGGCGAAACGCCGATACTTAGTGAAGTACCCTGTACATCTCGGGCCTTCATTTTCTAGTACTCTGGCCAAGAAGGAAAAAGCAACAGCGAATTCTCAGACAATCTGCTACTTCCCCAGTTGCACATTTGTTGCCAGGTGTCTCCAGTGGACTTCCCTGAGGAGACATCGCATCTACACGATGGGAAGATAATACTTCCCTCCAAGTACAAATTGTCCAAGAAAACCACACAGGCGAAGTCAGACCTTGAATCAACTTCTCAGCCCCGCATGAAAGCCGATGTAACTCGGCCTTCTGGCCCAAAGATTGTTCCTTCTAAATCCGACGAACTACCCCGGCTCCTGAGACTCGCTCTGAGCGATCTCTTACTCCAAGCACTGCTCAGGAGGAATCTGCCTCGGAAACTTCTCCGGGGACAGTTAGCCCTTCGGGCAACAGGCGTAAACGAAAAAAGGGGGGGAAAACCCTTGAAGCAAAACAAATTTATATCTAAACATTATAGCTCTCCTCTCGGAGAATCTCAATGGCTTTCTTCCTCTTTTAGAGGAGTAAAAGCTGAAGTCTGTATAGAACCGTTATCCGACTGCAGGAAACACATCTTCCTGATCATTCCCTCGCTCTTCGTGGCTTTTGTTGCTACAGGAACGACATTGATGACCTCCGGGCACATGGAGTCGTTACATTTGCCACACACTCCCTGGTGTCCAAAGAAATGGACGTACAAACCACTCTTCAGGCATCTTGCGTTCGTGTGAACTTCCGCACTACATCGATAACTATTTGCAACGGCTATATCCCACCTGGCCATGTGTCACAAGAGGAACTTGAACATATGTTATCTCAGTTGCTCGCCCCTTTTCTTATTGTGGGGGACTTTAATGCCCACAATCCCGCCTGGGGTGACTCTAGAATCTGCTCGAGAGGCAATATATTCGAAAATATTGACAACCAGAACTTAATTCAGAATACTGGCGAAAGTACGCATTTTTCCGTCGCTTCAAACACTTTCTCTTCCGTCGATCTGGCTCTGTAGTTCCTCTCTACCATCTTTGCGTGACCTGTTCTTGGCGACCTGCATGGCAGTGATCACTCCCCCTTTCGGTCAATTTCGATTTTCCCGAACCAAAAGTTGCTCGTGCTCCTCGCTGGCTAATCCACCGAGCTAAATGGGAAACGTTCGAGAAAGATATACGGATATCGGAAACCTGCTCAAACGAGATCGATGCTATCGCCCATTTTACTCATCGTTCTTCAAGCGGCATGTGCCATCTCGAAGTCGTCGGGTCACCCACATCCTCCCGTGCCATGCTGGAATGTCGACTATGTCACGACGGTCGTGCTCGGAAACGGGCATTGGCACAGCTTAGTAAGTTCCCAAAGTTGGATAATATGATAAATTACAAAATATCACGAACTAGAGCTAGATTGACCATTTGGGAAAATAAGGCTGCGTCCTGGAGAGCCTATATTTCATCTCTCTAGCGTACGGCCCCTAAAGTAGTGGCGAAAGGTTCGACACATGTGTGGAATACTTTATTTGCTGTCTGTCTCAGGACGTCTGGGAAATGGAAATCTTCTCAACTCACCAGAAGATAGTTGGAAGAATTGGCGTCACCACAAGCCTATTTCCAGCTCCGCACACTGGAGAACTGCAGACTAGATTTCTCGAGTCGCGTGGAGGAAGATTACAATGCTTCTTTCTCCATGGATGAATTTTCCTGTGCCCTCGCATGTGCAAAAGATCCTGCTTCAGGACCAGATCAGATACATAATCGTGCTGAAACACCTACCGAAAAATGCATTTTCTTTTCTCCGCATTTTCCACTTGATTTTAAATGAACGTTCCTTACCAAGGATGTCACGTGAATCCATTGTTATTGAAATCCCTAAAGCACACTCCCTTCAAGTTACCGCCGAATCTCGCTCACAAGCTGTGTGCAAGCTTTTTCGAACGAATGATAAACTAACGTCTAGTCTGGCTCCTAGAGCAAAGGAATCTCTTCACACCTTTACAGTGTGGTTTCAGGAAGCACAGGTTAACCATGGACCACTTAGTCTCCCTTCCCACTCAGATCTCCACTTCTTTCGTGCTACGAGACCTGGTAGCAATTTTTTTCGGCGTAGAGAAAGTATGACACCAACTGGAGATACGGCATTCTTTGCACCTTCCATTCTTGGGGCGTTAGGGGACGGCTCCCTTCGTTTCTAGTAGATTTTCTTTTGTCAAGATCTTTCCGCGTCCGCCTTGGTGACACGTTATCCTTAAGTTACCAGTTAGAAAACGGTGTTCCCCAGGGATCTGTTCTAAGTGTTACTCTTCCATATCAATAGTGTCGCATCAGTAATTTGAGAGCCTGTGAAAGTTTCGATCTTCGTTGAAGACTTTACAATATTCTGCTCCTCGCAGAGCACGCAAGTTAGGCCTGACATTCGACAAGAGTTAAACATGGCCAAAGCAATTTCAAAACGTGAAGAGCTGGTATGTATCACCATTGATCCTCCTTCGCACTCTTACTGGTAGATAATGGGGCGGAGACAGAATGTCTTTTGCGCCTATATTGTCTTCCGTCCTATCTTATATTATGAGTGTATTTGAGTCAGCGTTTCCATCGACCGTCCGGTCATTGAATACAACACACAATTCCAGTATACGGATCAGCACAGGCACGTACCGCACGAATTTCTTTGAATCCCTCTTGGCCAAGGCTGGTGAACACTCCCTGAGCCGATGGCGAGATATTGTAATAGGCTCTTATGGTGCAAAATTGTCAGTTATAAATACTCCTTCGTGCCCAGCAGTTCTTCACCCAAGTCACAGGACATCATATGCACTCTGCCATCTGTACTCCATCCGCCGGGTATGCGCTCTTGCAGAAACTCGATATAATATTTATATTTCCCCATCCCTGTGTAATCTTGTGCCGTTTGGAAGCTTCTCCGGCCTAAAATAGACCTGAGATTATCATACTTCCCAAATCAACTCCCCCCAGTCCATGTATTCCGGTTATAACTTCATATACACTGATAGTGCCTCCCAGAATGGTAATGTAGGGTGTGCCTTCTACTGCCACAGTGCCATTTGGAGTATTCGACTAGACTTCGTGCAGCGCTTATACTGTAGAAAATGTGCTCTTGAAGGCACTTAAGTTCGCTGAATCGATGACTTAAAAGAAGCTGTGATCTGCATTGATTGAAAAATTGAATATCTCCTGCTTCTCTTCTTGTGACCCTCTGTCAATCAATCAACTCCTAATCCATAATTTACTGGCTCGTCGTTATAATTTCGTTTTTTCTTGGATCCCTGGTCACGTTGGAACAATAGGGAACGAAATTGCTGACCAGACAGCAAAGGTCTCCGCAAAGAAAACGGAGGAAGACATCTTCCTAGTGTGGCGTCTTTGCCGGGGCAATAAATCACAGACGTGACCGGTTTGTAAATTATTAAATATTTATTTGAAAAAAAAATGCTCCAACACCTGAATACTATGTACAATATTTACAATAAACAATATTGACCCGTTACTAGAAGGAATGTTTCCTGGTTACCACCACCGCTGGACTGATAATTAGATATATTCGGTGTGATGCACCAGTAGCCTACGTGACCATACAAGCGAGTATGCCGCACCTCCCGTCTCGACGTAGCACGCCGGCTTCAGTTCCCTGCCTCAGTAGCCTATGCATTAAAATGCAGCGCCGCGCACAACCCACACGACTTCCTACCGACGCGCCCAAGAATCAGAAGCAGGAGTTTGGGCCCGGGGTCCGTTTATATACCTTCTGGGCCGGCTGACGGAACTGCGTCATCTCGCTGTTTCCGCCAACGCGTTTCCGCCGCCGGCCTGCCTACGGGGTTTCCAAGTTTGCCACCCACGACACGGCACCCCTTCCCTTCCGCTCCCTATGTTTGCCTTTGTTGAGCACAGCGTCTCTTCCGCCAGCGTTGTCCATGAGCATGAAATGCTCGTGGCTGATTTTGGTACGTTTGTACAAGGCGACTGTTATGACGCCACACTAGTCCCCACAAACGATACCAATCTGTTTATGGAACGTATTCTCAGTGAAAGGCTGACAGAGTGGCAGAACTCAATTTTAAACTCACGAGAATCAAGGATTCCATAAAGCCTCTCCCTCTGAGTCAAGGCGCGAGGAGATAATTCTGACACGCTGTTGCTGAATAGCTGTTGAAGCTCTCCTAAACTTTAATAATCATCCGAGTGAGCAAGATGTCGTTTTCCAAGATTAAACGCCGTTACTTGGCTAGAACGCCTGTAGACCTCTCGGCATTTCTTCAGATGACGCCTGGCGTGACGTAGGCAGCATTGCAGTTCCAAACCGAAATTACAAAACTTCATAATCTATGTGCAACGCATCTTGACCAGTCTCCCTTGAAAAATTGACTAAAATCGACAACTACTGCTCCGCTGATATGAAGCGCGACAAGAAAACTTCCATAATAACAAATTCCCAAATTCGTACGCCAATGAAATCGGGTCCAAAACCTATATTTAGAACTGTCACGTATCTCAGGGGTCAGGATTCCTCTTCAGCCCTGGCCACCCTCTAGCAGTAGTCAGGACTTCTCTGCTGTTGATGACTTGCCTGGGAATGCTCAAATCCCTTTTCAGAAGAAGAAAAGAAACCCGCCTAAATTTTAACCAACACACTTTATAAACCGTTTCCGATTCCATAAAGAATTAAGGTTACTATTCTTCCATAACTAATTTATCTGCTTGCCGGAAACTGTGTTCCCAACATTCCCTCTGCACGGCATTCACTTACCGGTTCAACTGAGATCACTTCACTCAGCTCATGGCAGAGTCGCTGATTTATTGATAGTATTTGTTGCAGTGGAGTCGCGGTATTTGTAAATGGATCTTGCGCTCTGCAGTCCATGTCTATCTACTATCTGAGAGTGGACTGTTCTCGATGACTTTCATGTGACTTCCCTACTCTGGTCCATTTTGATATTCCGAGTTTAGACGTTACCCACTTACTGGCTAATCCATCGAGCTGACTGGGCTCGAGAAGGAAGGATTCGAGAAGGAAATTAGAAAATTAGACCATTATTCAAACATCTGTGCCTTGGTGGCACATTTCACCGACGCCCGTCTTCACGCAGCTACCATTGCATTCCTGAGAACTATAGGCCAACTCCTCCCTGTTCCTTTGGGGGACGCGACTGCCATTCGCGGTGCGGAACTCCTTCGGAACCGGAAGCTGGCACTGGCGAGGCTGCCCCACCACCGAAAATGCTGAAACATCTACCGGAAATGACACGTCTTTTCCTCCGAATTTTTTCTCCGTATAGGACTTGGTGCGAAATGATTACTCCAATTCTCAAGGATGGAAAGAACAGAATAAGCCCATCGACCTACCGCCCAATCTCCCTTGTGAGGGAGATGTTTGCTAGATTTTAGGGTGAATGAACACATGTCTGGTCTGGCTCCTGTAACAGCGAAACCTGCTTACACCCATTCAGTGTGGTTTTGGGAAGAACAGGTCAACCACGGACCACGTTGTCACCCCTGCCACACAGATCTCCACTTCTTCCGTGCTACGTCAACACCTGATAGCCATTTTCTCGTATGTTTGCCATTGCTATCAATAGTATAGCATCAATAATTCGAGGCGAAAGCATCGCTCTTCGTTGACGACAGCAATTTTTCAGTCTTTACGCAACGGCCGCAACACTTTGGTCTCTAAATGTCGTACGCAATGCCAGTATAAAGATCAGGTCAGTCGCATAGAATGCCTCGTGTGCGAGGTTGGGGCTCGGGGCCGAAGGCGAGATATTTTGATCGCTTCATGGTGCGAAATTATCTACTGTGGATACTCCCTCACGCCAAGCAGTCCTCCACCCAACCCACCTCACTTCGTATGCACTTAGACCATTGTCACCTATACTCGGGAATCCGTCTCCGTATGCTTTTGCAGAAGCGTGCCCAATCCTGTGAACCCCCGTAATCTCCTTTTCTCTTAGGAAATTTTCTGACCTATAATATACCTTAGATTGTGTAACTTCCCTAAATCTTCCCCAGTACATTTCTAACGGAATTTCAAGCATTGAAATATATGTAACCTGGCCATAACTACATGCACACTGAGGATTCGTCTCAAAATGGCAAAGTAGGACGTGCCTTCTGTAATGGTGCCACGCGGAGTATTCGATTACTCTTTGTGCAGCGTCTATACTGCAGAGAAATATGCGCTGTATCGAGATCATTAAGGAAAGTTGTGATCTGCAATGATTTCAAAAGCTCTCTCAAATCTTTATATTTTGTCTTGTGACCCGCTGACAATGAACATCCAACACTAAATCAATTTATTGGCTCATCGTTATGTCTGGGTCCTTGCCTTGTGAGAATAGTAGGAAACGAAATTGCTGACAGCAGCAAAGTTCGCCTCGAAGAAAAGAGATAACTTCCTTACAGTCCCCAATGGAAGACTCTAAGCTCTTAATCAATCGTTTCCCAGTGAATGGCTAGCAGAGTGGCAGACCTCAGATTGAAAGCTCACAAGATTCAAGGATTCCATAAATCCTTGGTCTTCCTTATCTCATGATGCTAGGCACGAGATCATTGTAAAACTCCTTCGGACCGGTCACTGCCATTTCTCCCACAAATATCTCCGCGGGACTCGCCCCGCGATTACTGCAAAACAGTTCTTACCATGGAGCATGTTCTCTTACACTGTAGTAAGATAAGAGATAGCCACCGAAGACATCACCCTGACAATCACCTTGCTAGCGGAGATAATTTGAATTGACGTATCTTCTCTGCAAGCTTTTTACGAGAGACTAAAAACTACAGCCTTATCTGTGTGAAGAGGATAACGAGGATTGATTATTTCACTTTGTTGGAGATTTTAGGATTTATCTGGCTCTTTTCTGCCAAACCTTTTTAATTGGAAATGTTCCTTTTAGTCTTTATTACTTACCATTAAAACATTTTTTTAGCCTGGCACTGCCAGAGTGCGTACTGGTCTTAAATTAATTTGACACGTGCGTCAACGACCTGAGCTTTTGAAGCGTCTTTAAACCTTGATAATCAATATATCGAAAATGGGTTGCGAAGTTTTAAATATTATATATAAGACTTAATATTTTTAAGAAAATATAATACATAGAAAATTCTTAAAGATATTTAAATTACACAACTAAGCCATGAAGTTACAATGGTTGCTTCCCAAGCATACTCATATAAACATTTTTTTTCTGATCACAATACAACAGGGTTAAAGAACTTAGTCCTCACGGTTTTGCACGAATTAAAATTCTAACAGAAGTACCAATTTCACCGTAAAAGCTGTGTTGTACGGGAAGCACATGCTCGTGTTAATATACGCGCGTTTATATTAAACAATCACATTATTTTTAATAATGATTGTGACCAATTTTGAAAGTTCCTAGATTTACTAAGGCCGACAATGTATTGGTTTTGTTTTTAGCTTAGTCGACTAGTGTATATTTAAGGGTAAGTTGTAAGATGAATAAAGTCTAGTTAGAAATTATTTAAAAGTGCTTTATTTTAGGAGATTGCTTCTCCATGATAAAATTAGAGACCATCCACTCCATGGTGTTACTTTCATACCGCCGACACCTGTAAATAGAACGAAGGTCGCTTGAGAACGAAGCAAGACCCGTGAAACTCTTAATTTAACTAATAGTATACTGCAAAGACTAAGGTAATTAGCACAATGAATAGGGTTTAAAAACTACTTACTGAATTATTATTTGTGCTATTTGTTCCCTTCTGGCCCCCCAGTATTCTAATATTTTGTCATCCTCCACATTCTCTTGTGGGTGTTTTTAATTGTATTAAAACATTGTACTCTCGTTTTCAAAAATGTATCGATGTTATGTAACACCCAAACGTAAATAAGTAGAGAGGGCATCTTCTGGAGTGCTAGGCGCACGTCACATTAGAAAATTAGAAATCGTTGCTTTATTTGACCAAAGCGCCTTTCTAGAACTACGTGCTCCTTTGAAAGTATCTTGTTAACTTTTCTTTGTGTTGTTGATGGAGCTCTGTTAGGCGTCAAAAGAAAGTTCAATGCCGTAATGTGTTTCTTCTAGGAGTGGAAGAACTTTTGTATTATACATGACTACACAATTTTTCCAAATTCGGGAGTCGTAAGGTGCACGAAGCAAGGGCACATCTATGCTGCTGAATATCTCAGCACATGACTTCAACATCCTGACTGCAAAATCACTTTCTATTAATGTATTGATCCCCGTGAGTTGATGGTTTTTAATAGTGTGGCTGCATTATATTTCCTCTACAGGAAAAGTATATTTGCTGTACCACTAGAAATTTTCACTGAGGAAAACTAATCCAATTGGATACCATTGGTAAGTGTCCTTGGACACACTAACAGTTTTTGAGATCGTGGCCTGGTATCTTCACCCACACAACCTTGAAGCTTGCCTCCCACTGTGAGGTGGTCATCTTGCTGCATCCCATAGTTTGTTCCTCCCGAAAGAAACAGAATACTGCTGTTGTTGTTTCGGGTGATGTGAAAGAAAGCTACAACGCCGCTTTTTCTATAAACGAGATAACCTCCGCCGTATTACAACCAAAAAAACTTGGTCCAGTCCGGATACATAACGCGGGGTTTAAACACATGCCATAATGTTAAAAATGGTCCAATAGTTCCACTGGAATCTGGTACGAGGATACCATGTCAAAATATAGCGGGAAGTCTCAATCGTTCCGAATACTAAGGAAGGAAAGGACAGGTCAGTCACATTACTCCCCCAAACTCCTTAATTAGCTGTGTCAATTAACTTTTCCGTCATGTGAGGTAGATCGTCTGGTCTGGCTTGGTTCTTGGAGTCGAAGAGCATGCCAACGGAAAGTCAGAAAGTCTGCGATCGCTTAGTAACTAGCAACACCGAACTTTTCTGCGTTGTTACATTTAGTACCTACTAGTCTTCGACGTAGAAACAGCCTGACAATCTGCATGGAGGCATTGGACACTGTATACGTGTGAGGTTTTAGGGGGAGGATCTCCCCCTGCTCATGAATAGCTATCTACTCGATCTTTTCAAGGGGCACCTTTTGTGGGCGATTTCTCTATATTCTATTCATTTCGAACTCGTTGAAAGGTAGTTTTAACTTATCCTCAGTAGATTCCATAAATTGAGCTAGGCTACGGGGTTAAATGGTTTCATGAAAGTGTTGCGTGCACTTCTGTTGACCTTCTCTTTGGAGGATCAAGTATGCGAGATTCTTGAGACTAGCCTTCGACAGAGGCTTGATGCAACCATACCCGTAGTCACCGTATGCTCTGAAGCCGTCACTGCTTAAGGGCTACTTCTCACGGCACCACTCAACAGCCCTTCCGAGTGGCGCGTCTGCTGGCAAAGCATTTGTTTGAAATAAATGTATTCTCACGGTGCGAAATCCTGCCACCAGCAGCGCTAGCGTGTCAGCAGAACGAGTTCCAAATGGCATCCTTGACACTTGGACGCTCGACTGAACCTGTTTTAAACCTGCTGACTGCCTTGCAGCCGCCGACACCCCCGACACTGATAATCCCCGAATCCTCCCTTTCACGTGGTCAGTGGCCCTCGACGGTGCCTATGTGTATAGGTCTCGGTGGCGTTACAGAAAGGCCCAGAGTAAAGGCGGCGTAAACCTCCAGGTTTTAAGTTTTCAGTTGCTGATGGAGTCCCCCTCCCCCTTGTGCTGCGCTTCCGCAACCCTATTCCTCCGTGGAAAGTTTTACCTCGGAGAGCATGGGCTGCGGTTTGTAGACGCACGTTGTCATGGAAGAAAATGGTATTTCGGCAATCCACCGTTCGGGTACCCAGAATGTGACTAATGTTACAGTTTGCCGCGTCGATTGTCGCTCAGATTATTCGGAATCATGACATGGACTTGGCTCAATTTTGGGGACAATGGTGAATGAGGTTGGTTGTTTTGCTCTTTTTCTCATCTACATTCTCGTTTGACTTTTGAATGGTTCAATGCCTAGCAATAACAGCAGTAACGTGCACACATATTGTGCTGAGTGTCTTCTAAGGATTTCAGATTTTTGATACTCTTAACAGTTGTTTGCCGCCCTCCGGCGGATGCACCTATCTGCGCTCTTGTGACATCTCGTCTGGAGATGCTTAGCATCCTATTCTTGGATCCGAGACTGACGAATCGGGGCGGGTTTAGATTTAGGTTTGCTTGGCTTGGGAAATGTAAAGTGACTTACCAAGCATTTAAATACTATGGAGCGGGGTACAAGCACATCTTATTCACCACAACAGTGTGTCCGCAAAACGCACGACGTGCGCTGATATTACGTGGACGCAAGTGTCAGGTTCTTCATATGGAGGCGCCGCCCCGTCATACTTTCCATAAACAAAGTAAACGGTGTCATCTTTAGTCTGGTAAGAGCACAAAGCTGTACAGTGGACGTACGGACGATTAGAACGACCATATTCGTAGAAGTATTCGTATGTGAGAAAAAGCATAGAAAAAATGGAATCTGCGCTTACATTTTTATCACGTATTTTAAAAATATGGTGTGGGTTCCCTGACCGACCACACCTTCGTATGATAAACATTGAGATAAATGTCAATAAAAACTATTTAGGGAAAGTTAAATTGCTATAGTTTAGTATGGTAAAAATTAAGCTTCAGTATCATCAGTAAAAATGTGCATTTTTATGTTGCAGGCATCCTACATCATGTGCATCAATGGCTGAAATAATGTCCGTCCTTTTTTTCAACACAATGCGGTATAAGGTGTCATCTCCCCGTGATGCTTCCAGTGATCGCTTTATTTTGTCAAAAGGTCATGCTGCTCCAATTTTGTATGCAGGTACGTTGAAATGATCGAATGGTGCAAATTATGCATTTCTGTACGTTATACCCATCGAGGTGGCTGCGCCCATCACTGCAAATCGTGCTTTCAGGACTCCCACGTGTTCTTTTTCAATCTTACATTCTCTTGTTCTCAGTTTTCTATGTCGCATTGAGTGTTTTATCACAGTCTGTTCTTCACTACTAGGCCGCCGGTAGATCCGGAGCTAACACACTCCTGAGTAATCTCCTCCAGGGGACTAGGGGTTGTTATGGTGTCCACCTGCGAGTGTGCGACGGGTTACCATGTTCTCGTTCCAAATTGAACACTCCAAAAGGGACACTCCTTTGTGAGTCTCTAAAGGAGTGGGAACTGTAATTCTCGATATGAATTTGACCCTTCCCCCCCCCCTTCTCCCGAAAGAAGAGACTATGAAAGTCGAGTAGAAACGTCGATCTGTAATTTTTATATACTCAGATAAACCGACCAAGCACAAATTTCTTGACCATGGAGTGCATGCACCAGGACCAAATTTATAAGAGTATCAGCTCACTGCGAGAGGCTGTTCATTAAATGTTTTGGCTACCTTGGGTCGGGGTTCATCAGAAGAATGGAATCTTTCGAAGGGCGAAAACAACGGTGGCAAGGTTATGCTTGAGGCATGAAAAGAATTCCCCTGGCAGGTGCCCGGCAAAATAAATCCCTCTCTCAATTTCCCGTCCTGAAAGGTCTCGCGTTCTCCCAGCCAGAAAGCTTCGAAATAGTTAATTGAGACCGAGGCGAATCTGGCGGAGAAAGTGAGAAACAGACGGGATTAAGGGACCCACTGCGCGCGCGTGCTCAAAGAGCAGCCCGTGGACCTGCGTCGGGGTTAGACTTCAAAGGCAGCCCGATTTGAATGCATGGGTGCGGAACAACTGCCAATGGCCGTCCCTGCCAAATAACCCCTACGATAAATATAACGACTCCACAATTTCGACGTAATCTATTCCGGAAATTGACGTTGGCGGGCGACCGTTACTCCGAGGGTCATCTACCACACAGTCAATCGCATTAGTTACCCGACCACGATAGTACCACTCAAATGGAATTCCCCAGCGTTTGTGATATGTTTATCAATTTGTTCCAATGTAAACTTTTTTAGTGTATCGTATTTAATGTATTCACTTACTAACGACAATCACAATTGGGTAACAGGGCACGGTCGTCATAGTTGACGCCATCCAAGTTGTGCCAAAAACGTATGTTACGGTAAAATCCTCATTTGCGATTTAAAGAATCGATTAAGTTACAGCAATTGTACAGTATGGAATATGAGACTTCTATAATTGTACATGTATATCTAAAATGTACGAAGATGCTATGTTGAAAGACGAACTAATTACGGATGCAGTCGAAGAATCCGTATTAGCATGTTTAACCGACCCCCCCCCCCTCCTATGCCGGACACCTAGACATTGAGGCGCCAAGCTCTCACATGGAGGGGCGGAAACGTCCCAGGGTTGGCCCACTAACCTGTCGTCCGTCAGCTTTTCCCGGCTGCTCTGAAACGATACGTGGAAGGATGCATGCGTAACCATGTTTGGGCATGCATAACACAGAAGCGCTTAGAAAACCTCTAACAATTTAGGTTTAATAATAGATACTAGGCAGGGAATTCCCGAGGCGAAGCCTCTGTTTACGTGAAATGGTGCATTAATCTAACTTGACGAGCAGATTAAAAAAACTGACTAAAAAAATACCCCGCCTCCAGGTGTACGTGCCCTCACCCACCCCCCCTCCGACCTTAAACCTGCAAGGGTGCGGTGAACCGCGAAGACCTGTCATCAGAAATTGACCAGAAATCATTATTTCTGGCTGAAAGTGTGACTGGTGCGACTGTCGAGATAGACAAAGCTTACAACACCACTGAAGGTATGACATTCTTCGCAATTTACCTTCTTGTGGTCTCAGGGGCGCCTCCCACTCTTTTCAGTAGCCTTTCTTTCATCTTTAACCTTCCGCGTCCGACTAGGAGACAGGTTATCCCCTCGTCACCAGTTCGAAACCGGGGTCCCTCAGGTGTCAATTCTGTCACTGTTTGCTATTGCTATCAATAGTATACCATCCACAATTCGAGAGCCTGTGGAAGCATCGCTCTTCGTTGACGACATTGTCATTTTAGCTCCTCCGAGGGGTGTGTCAGGCAGGCGCAACCACTACACCACATCAGATAAAGTGGAATTAAATGTATTACTGTTGCCAATTATTAAACACATATTGTTAAAAACTGCATAGTTTTTAACGCACGACATTCTAGTATTATATTGGTGTACGAATGGGCACTAACTAATAAACCTAAAAATAATTAAATTCACATTCTTTGCTAATTACTCAAAATAGAAATTTATTACTGTTGCCATTTATTAACTGAATATTAAAAACCATAATTACCCAACCATTATCTAACCAAGAAATTAAACATTTTAAGTTGGTAACGTGGTAGATTTAATTCTAATAAATAAAAAAATCATACAAAATGGGATGCGGAAAATCGCGATGTGCTACGTTACTACTTCATTGGATTTACTTATCTTCGAAACTGATCCTACAATCTTTGTATTTTATGCAATAAAAATCTGTACGTTGATTTTACAGTTCGCAAAGGAATAATTAATTGTAATGGTTAGCAATGCTCTCCCGATTTCTCTCACGACACTGCTTTCGTGGACTGCCCGCTGAAGATGGGCAGAGAAAGAGAGAGCGAGAACAGGAAGTGCTTGGCGCTCGCTCTTTTGTTGACGCGTCCCGGGTCCTCTGATCGTCGTCCACGTCATTACCCTCGCGGGCACCTCCCGCTTCCCGTTTTCGAGCGCGGCCGCGCGTTCGTCCCTTCTCACAGCCCCTTCATCCGCTCCCTCAGTCGTCCATTCCTCGCCAATTGAGCGCATTGACCTCCGTGCCTGATTTGCGTTTGTTGCCGAAGACACCATAGGATTAGTGCGTAATATTTTGCTTTCTCACCTAAAAAAATTTAGATCTTGGACCGGAAAGAGGCGAAACTTATTGTCGGACACAGGTTACGAAAATGTGTCACGTAACTATAGCACATCCTGCAGTTTCTGAACGGGTGAAGTTATTGCAATGCAGTTTTCACGGATGTGAACGAGGTGAATGGGGCTAATACATGTATTCATTTCTATTTTATCATTTTATTTTACGAGATATTGAGGTAACTTATTTTTTTTAATGAAACTAAACATTTCTTAGTTTAAGTAACGAGTAAAATTACGAATCTAATAATAAACATATGGTTGTATGTTAGATAATCACTTTTTTAGTAATATTTATTTCTTTTCACTACTTGTTAAACGAATATTTTGAATGTAACAAGTAAATAAGACACGTTCCCAAAACTTGTCATCCCTTAACTGAGATCAAATCCACAAAACGCCATGCACCTTTCAAAATCTTTACATCCCATGTCTTCATGAAGGCAAACGTGATAAGAATGAAATTTGTGGCGGTGTAGAATACGAACCACTCTGGCAGTTGATAAATCTTTCCAAAACCGCCTGCGAAAGTGTTTACCTGTAGATGATGGTTATTTCGACATATGCTCAAATAAATTTGAGTGGTAATATTGTGTTTACCTGTATTTACATTTTTAACATATTTTTATTTCGTGATTGTTATCTCACTGAATTTTTCTGCCCTAAGTGATTATTTTGTGCTCAATAACATTGAAATTGTTTTCTCAATGTGCAATATCCTTTGCACAATCTTAATTATTTATTCCAATTTTGTTTTGTTTCAAGATCCCATCTTGTATGACAGCCCATTAAATGGAGTTGAAGTAAAATTTTGTTTCAATCCTTGCAAGTATTAAGTAATTCATTTAATGAATAAAATGAGAATGTAAACTGCTTTGATTAAAATCAAACACACTGAAAAAGAAGTCTTGGATTCGTTGTATGTACGGTGCACCATTCCCCCCGATGTTTACTTTCTTCTGTATAGTAAATGAGAGGGGTAGCGATTTTCGAGCTCAAGAAAATGTATATACTTCCCGCCCCTTTTTTTTAAGTAAATATAAAAATTATGTTACAGTTGTGCATTCTAAAGAATGACGTTTCCTTTCAGCTTGGGCAGAAGCAGGCCTTTTTCCTTCTACAGACCTACTTTCTCTCCGAAAGATTGACAGTGATCTCGAGGGCCATCCAACTCCACGTCTAAATTTCATAGATGTTGGCACTGGCTCTCTTGGACAGGGTCTGTCAGTGGCTTGTGGAATGGCTTATGTAGGAAAGAACTACGATGCTGCATCGTACAGGTGAAGTATTGTAAAAGTATTTTTTATAGCTAAACCCGTGCGATTAGACATTTTTTTGAAACATCTGAATTTTCGAAAAAATGTTGTAGTAATTTTTTTTCGGAGTCTTGCTATAACAAGTTTAATAGTTTTCACTTCAAATTTGAAATTTCTTCAGACATCTTCAAATATGATCGTGCACGAGTAGCTTGCGTAATTTTTGGTAAAGTATAGCCAATTTTAAACTAATATATTCTCAAACTTTTCCAATTTTTTTTTTCTAATTTCCCACCGGTAGAGCATTAGACGGTTAAAAATGGCGCAGGTCTTATTTTCGACGCACTCTAAATTTTTTGAAAATGGCTAAAATGTAACCTGCCAAAATTTCAATATTGATTATAGGTATTTTTTCCTTAATGTTGTTGTAAAAAAACATTTTTAAGAAGTACATTGCATATGTATTTTTTCATTAAGTAATTTGTAATTTGTAATTTTTTCATTTTACGTAATTTTTTCTTGGAGTAAATGCTATATTTTTTTTCACGAAAATTCCAAATTTTTCTGCATTTTTCCCCGTCGGAAAGAGCAAAGGACGCTTAAAAATTATGTGTTCCCAGACTATTCTCAAATTGCCAACAAAACCTTGGCATTACAACACATTTGGTAGTACACTTTTTCATGAAATCTCTTTAAAAGTAGATCTTAAAATGTAATTGAAAACCTCTGAAGTTTTGATTTCGAATTCCACTATTCATTTTTTTTTCTTAAAACGTCTGGAACTTGGAGTTATGTGGTGAGACTAGAGTTGTAGGGTGAACGTGAATGGTGTGCTAACTTTAAAATCCAGAGTTGAAATACCAACGTGTATAATACATTTTTGCTGGTCCGGAACATTTGCAGGTTCATGCATTATTTTATTGCCAAGGAATGACTGGACAGGATGATAGGAAAGGTCAAACAGGAAGGGTGGAAAAGACCATGCCGCATCACAAGGTACAAAACGATCATGTCCAGGAGTCGATCCTGCGACTCTCGTACCGCGTACCCTTTACACGCCCGTTGAGGACCGCGGCCATCTGAGCTACATTGGTGATACGAGAAAGTAAGGCCGCTTTCGAAAATAAGGCTCTATATTATACTAGGTAGCCAATAAAACGCACATTTCCTCCCTTTCGCATTTTCAATCGGATTTGGAATGAAAGTACCATTCCCAGGAATTGGTGAAGCCATTATCATATCAATTCTAAAGAACGGAAGGATAGAGGTATTCCATCAAGCTATCGCTAATCTCGTTCACTGGATGACTGCAAGATTTTGGAGTGAATGGTAAATGCACCCCTGCTCTGGCTCCTGTTACAAAGAAACTGGTTTACACCTATCCAATGCGTTGTTAAGACACCGGTCAACCATGGACCACCTAGCCATGTTATCCCGTCGAAATGAGTCGGTCCATGTCCTGACGAGAGGGTGCAGAGAAGGCTCTCATATGTTCCTTTCTCCATTATTCCTCCTTGATTTTCATGTCATATCACATTCTTTTATCACCCCATTTCTTCCTCACGGGCCTTCTCCATGCTGAACGCCCACCCACGTTTGTGGTGCATGACGTCCCATGTCGAAGGCAATGAGTGACCTGGGGGTTGCGGGGTCTGTGTATGCGTTCGATTGTTCCCTTGACGCTGATTTTTTGTGGGTAGACCCGTTCTAGCCATGTTCGCTGTGCGACCACAGCTTGGCCTTTGTGACTGGGGAGGTCTGCACCAGAGCCTTGCAACTGTCCATCAAAACGGACAAATCTCGAGGGTGCTACTCTAGCAGGCGCTAGTGTCGCCAGGTATAGCTGAAGGTTAGGCTCGCCAACTTCCGCACATAAACTAAAATTGACCAATTTGTTAGAAATAAATGTTTTCTTATATATTCAATTATTCATAATATACCCATATAAGAAACCCCTAAAGGAAGCGCGAACATAGGCGCTATCTTTTGTAGCATTATTGGCCTGCTTACGACCCGCGAACTCGCGCAGCAGCCACGCACGTTTTAAGTATAATTACAAGCAGTTCGTGTTAGTTCCTGTAAGAATGTGCTGCAGCAGAGCGCGCCACCGTAATGGTCTCCACCGCGTTATATGGGAGTTATAAAGCCCAGGTCTGCACCTTGTAAGTCCTAATACTTTCTTTGGCCTCCTGCTCTTCTTGACGGGCAGTCGGGAGCTAACCCCCCCCCCCCGATCTATCGGCTCGGACTAGGGCTTGTATTAAACTCTGGGTGAGCGGAGGAATCCACGGCGGGGTAGCACTATGTCATCCCCTCACTACATAATTGTGAATTCTGGCACCCTAGTGGGTTGGGAGCACGGAAACGAACCACGGTCCCGGATAAGGAGCCAAAACTACCTCTCCCGCTCTTTTCCGCCAGGAAAAGATGTACAGAAAGATCTGTCGATCACAACCTTTGATTTGTCCCAGAGGATGACGAACCGAAAAGGCCGCGTTTCCTATTGACACGTGCTGAGGAATGCAAAACGTTCAGAAATGTAAGTACTGTCGGTCTGGCGCAAGCCATTGTAGAAGCAGTCGGATAGTTCCAAGCGGTCGTGCGACAGGAATGGAATGATTTTTATTGACGCGCGCACCGATGAGAAAATTCACAAAACGCAAAAATGAAAGCAGATTGCCGGCCTTTAGGTGGTAGTGACTTCAAGATAGTGATAAGCCACATGGACTTGGCGTCAGAGAGTGACTAAGATCTTTTCGTCTTCGAGTCAGGCGACACTAGTGTATAGAGTGATAAAAAAGGAAGTAGGGTAATGCGATTCCTTATTTCGACCCTGACCCTTAACTTTGACCGTCTCTCTCGTAAAGGATCAGTAGTTTCCACAACCGCATGCAACAGTATGTACCAAACCCTTTGCGCTGTTTCGGGTGTAATAGATTTGGGCATACCCCAACAATTATGTACGTCGGAGAACCCAGTGTGCGGATAGTGCGGTACATACGACCCACGACCCTGCACCACATCATCGCAGTGTCAACTGAAGGGCCTCATCAGGCAACTCCGAGTGCCTACTTTTCTCCGGGTGCGAGATTCAGAAGATCAGGGTCACCGGAGAGTTCCCTTGTCTGAGGCCAAACGTCGGCACCAGGTTAGAAATCCAGTAGACCTGACACGATCTTCTCCAGTGCTCTGAAGACGAAGTCCACAGGGGGTAACAGCAAGTTGCCAAACACAACGTGCTTCCCCTTAGTAGCGCACTTCAGTTGATACGTGTCGCCTATAGACCCTCCTGACGATACGTCGTGCATCGAAGGTGAAAATGTGACAACACCTACTAAGGACACAAAATCTAGCAACAAACTTCACCAGCCGCCGATCACTTCTACGGAGCCCTCTATTGTAATCTGCTAGTCGGGTATCGCCTGTAAACAAAAATTCGTCATCGACGTCTTGTCCACTTTCTTCTATTGCCGAGACTTACCTTGAACGGACCGCCAGCCTCCGTAGATTTTGGTCACGAGTCAAAAAATTGGTTAATCCTCGCGACTCAAGGTGACAATCTCCACCCGCAGTTAGGGTGACTGCTGTTGACGACGAGCACCACAAGAGTTCCTCTACCACCTCTCAGAAGGTGAGAAAGGAAAAATATGCCAAAGAAATAATTCCCCATCATTGCTCTCCCCCTGTTTCCGTGTATATTAAGAACTATTAAAATTGATAATTTCTCGCCGTAGACAATCTACGAGTCTTTCAGGAATCTCTTCTTCACCGTCATCCCGTCTATCTTCGCGGTTTCAGCACCTATCAGTTCCATCGAGGTGACGGACTTGGTTCACACGGTTGTGTCGCGTTACTTATCCGTGACCCTGTTCCCTGATCGCTCGATGTGACCTTCAAACCGTGTGCGTTCGGATACACTGCCCATCTTTTTCGGTAACTCAATTAACGGTGATCAATGTATTCATTCCACCGGGCCAAGAACTTTGAATTGTTTTCCCAGTGGCCCTACCCTTATTGTGGAGGACTTTAACGCTCACAATCTCGCCTGGGATGACCCAAGGACCTGCTCGAAAGGTAGTGTACGTTATAGTATTATTCACGAACCACGTATTTTCCGTGTCTTCAAACACGTTCTCGGCCGTAGATCTGGCTCTCTGCTGTTCATATCTCTACAATCTTAGTTTGGACTGTCCTTTACGTCCTACATGACATTTTGATATTCTCGATCTAAGCGAGTGGGAAACGGTCGAGAAAAATGCGGATATCGCAAATCCCCCTAAACGATATTGATGCTATGGTTGCCCATTTTACTTAGCTGTACTTCATACGGCCTCAATTACCACCCCGAAGACGTCGGGTGGCTCACGACAACTCCCGTGCCATGGTGGAATGTCGACTGTGCCACCGCAATGTATGATCGGAAGCGGGCACTAGCAAAGCCTAGGTTCCTAGCCATGGATAATCTAATAAATTATATACTATCCCGCGCTAGAGCTAGAATGGCCAAACGGAAAAGTAAGGTCGCGTCCTGGAGAGCCTATATTTCATTACTCATGCCTGACGCCCCCTATAGTAGTGTAGCGAAAGGTTCGACAGATTGGGGGACGACTTGCTCCACGGTCTGTCTCAGGGCTTGTGGTAAAAGGAAATCTCTTCACCTCATCAGAAGTCATATTTAAAGAAATTACCTCTCATTTCGAACAAGTTTTCAGTTCCCTACACTGCCCTCCTGTCTTCCTGAACATGAAGAATAGAGAACTCCCTATTCGATTTCTCGAGTCGCGTGGAGGAGGTTTAGAATGCTCGTTTCGCCATAAATGAATTTTCCTCTGCTCTTGCTTGCACGAAAAATTCTGCTCCAGAACCGGACAAGATACATGTTCAAATGCTGAAACGCCTACCGGAAAACGCTCGTTCTTTACTCCGCATTTTTCAAACAGATTTGAGTTGAACATGCCGCACCAAGTTTTGGCGTAAGGCCATTGTTATTCAAATTCATAAAGAAAGAAAGGTCAGAACAATCCCTTCAAGTTACCGCCCAATCTCGCCTATAAGCTGTGTGCGCAGACTTTTAGAGCGAATAGTAAAGACACGTCTGGTTTGACTCCTGGAACAAAGAAATCTATTCACACCTATTCAATGTGGTTTCAGGAAGCACTGGTTAACCATGGACCACTTAGTCTATCTTGCTGCACAGATCTCCACTTCTTTCATGCTGAGACACCTGGTAGCAAGTTTTGTCGATATAGAGAAAGCGTATGTCATCATCTGGCGGTACGGCATTCTTCGCGCCTTACATTCTTGGGGCCTTAGCGGACGGCACAATTTGCTTCTAGAAAAAATTCTTTCCTCAAGGTCTCCACAACCGCGTTGATGACCGGTTATCCTCCAGTCACTAGTTAGAAAACTGTTTCCCATGTGAAAGCATCGCTCCTCGATGACGACTTGGCGATTTTTTTTCCTCCAAGAGAATGTAATAGTACAGTGGTCGAACAAGCCATGCGACAGGCAGTGACAACTTTTAGCGCTATGCGTGACATTGCTATACCTAGCGCACATATCCACCACAGAAAGGCCATTCTAGGGATCACAAAGCCCATGAAAATCTCTGGCAAATGGTAGTACATGTTACAGTTTGCATCTCCTCTTCTGGCATCAGGGGTGTATGACATCCCATGCTGATGCAGTTAGATTTATGGGCGAGACGGAATGGAAAATCGCATTAGAAATAATGCGGAAAAGTTTGCACTAGTTTTGTTGGGTCCCTGTTCAAATGGCAAGAACGGGAAAAGTAATGGCTGACCAGGCAGCAAATTTGGTTATGAGGAATCCAGAGCTAGACATTCTTAGAGTGGAACAGTTTTGAATCGTTGGAAGGCATTCTTAAGGCATGTCAGAGAAGCAGAACTCTGATTTTAAGCCCACGAGAATTAGACTATAAACCCATGGGCATCATCTTGGGATCGTAGGCGCAAGGAGACAATAATTCTTTCACACCTTCGTATCACACACCTTCGTATACCTTGAAACACACTCGTGCACTGTGGTATGTAGAGTGCATCACTGGGTTCCGTGTCTAGGAGAAATGCTTGGTAATGACGAATCCTATTTATCTTTTCAGCATCCTATGGAAAATGGGTATTTATATCCTGATGTGAGAGAGGAGGGTAATGCCAATTGAGATTGATTTTACTTTCCAAATTTTTCAGTGATCTTTATTGCCAAATATTTCATCCTACTACTATACACATGTGTTAAACATCATTGGTAGGATGTTGAAGCGCCCTTAAATCAGAATCATCTATTTCAATCCAATGTTAAATTTTATTTCAATGATTTTTTTTTGTTTTTTTGTTTTCAGGGTGTATTGTCTTCTTGGTGATGGTGAAAGTGCAGAAGGTTCTGTTTGGGAAGCCTTAAATTTTTCAAGCCATTATTGTTTGGATAACCTTTGCGTGATTTTTGACATCAATAGACTAGGTCAGTCTGAACCAACTGCACTGCAGCACAATATGGAAGTATATCGACGTCGTGTAGAAGCTTTTGGACTCAACGCAATTGTTGTTGATGGACACGATGTGGATGAACTTTGCAAGGTAGTGAGGTTACATTGTATTTTGATCAATTAGCCAATAATGAAATTAGAAAAATTAAACATATTTATTTAAATTTTAATTTAAAAAATTAAACATTATTGTTAATATGTGCAATTAAACTAAATATATACAATGAAATGATATTGCTGTAAAAATTTACAGTTCACAATTTGGGAGGAAAAACAAAATGAAGATTTTTAGTACAGTGTAATTTTTAAGTGGTATACTACCTATTATTGATATTTTATGTAAAGTAACTACACTAGTATGTGTAAAAAGCAGAAAAGTAAAAGGAAATAGGGTGTAAATATCTTCGTTCTGAAAAAAATACTCTCTGAAAATTGAAAGTTCTTAATAATTATTTGTGAAGCTTTAATTTCATTTTTAGTTCAGGGTTTACTAATTATTTGTAATTGTTGGAATTCTTAAACCACTCTTCTACATTTGTGTAATATTCTCTCTTGGTCCTGTTTGTAATCTCTCTTAACACCAGCAATACTAATTTGTGATTTCTCTTACTACTACCCATCTGGATCTCTTCAGGTTTGTTCATGAAGCTTCAGTCCCACAGATACTAGCCATTTACTGACAATGACTTCATTGCATATTCACAAATCTATCATAAATCCCATTACGGTGTCTCTGGCACAGTCTGCTAAGCTTAGAAAAAATGTTAACTATTTTAGCATGTGCATAACTCTTATTACGGCTAAAAGAAACGCGACACACCAAAATTCACGAGGAAACCGAAAAGACAAGTTGGCTACGAATTTGGTCTTGGGAGATTGCCATGAGACTCGCTGTTGGTCAACACCTGAGAAACATTTCGGGCCCGCAGCGGGGATGGGAGTAGTTCAGTGGGGTGAGCTGCCGTGCTGAGTTCGATATGTGACGTCGTGTGTCGTAATAGCTTGCGCTCACCCAGAGGTCATCTCTTTGGGGTGACCATTTTGTGTTCGTAGCAGTGTTAAATTTGTCGTTTCACCATTATCAACTGCTGCTCATCATTCACATTTGTAAGACAAGTGTAGAAACAAGTGTCCAAAGAGCATTCATTAGCTCTTTGGACCATGCAAATGCCATCTCCGCTAGTTCGCTAAGGCCAACTAGCAGAGAAAGAAGGTATTTCTTGGGCGACGAAACAGGAGTTTTGAATTTAGCTCAGAGGTTTCATTTAGGCTTGAGGATCTTTTACATGAAGTAAATCCACTAATATGGGACAGACGGCTTTACTTCCCCTCGAAGGAAGGCGTACGAAGGATTTTTTCGTCCTAAAAAATCAGCCTTCGACCGGGTTTGAACACACGAACGTGGGTATAACAGCCCGATACTTGAACCGTTACACCATCGCTTGTGTGAAATTTTGGAATATCAAAAGATATTTCAGGTGTACAATCATCAATGGATGCAGCATTCAGATATGAGTAGTCGAATTTATTTTATTAAAGAAAAGAAAGTCCTCTTAACTATGGCTCTTATCCTAGAATCTTAATGGATTTTTCTCCCGACGAGAGGAACTAAAACTTGTTCCGTTATACGGCTTCACTATTTTGTTTACAGAAAATTCATCTTGTTCCACCATGCACCCTATCCTTCCACAAGTTTTTACCCCATAGAGGGTTGATATAGTTGATTGCGTCTGTGCTCATGGCGGAGTTCATTCTTTGGTTTACGGCCACGGCGCTATGTTTTCTGCGGGTGTTCCTATTCAGAACGACCTTCAATATGTGTGGGTGCGTGTGCCTCCCATCCCTCACACTAACTACAGTTAGTGTAGTATCTCTATCTCCCAGGACAAACTGTGCCAGTCAGACATCCTAGGCCTATTAAACCAACTGTCCACACCTTTGATTGTTGATATAAATGCCATCTTCGTGGTTCTTCCCATACTTGTCCAAGGGTCGCCGTTTTGGAATGTCATCCACACCGCTAATCTGGTGAAGCAGCGAATTCGAGCACAGCTATTAACGTAGCCCTTCACTCGCTACCACTATGCAGTGCTCTATATTAGCAGATCTGTATGGAAGCGACCACTTCCCTCTATTGTCAACATCGATCAACTACATAGTGGGATTGCTCCCTCCTTTCAATGGATCGTGCAATGTTCTGACTGGTCGACATTCAAAGCTAATGTTGACCTGTCAGAGGGTCCCTTCGACGATGTAGATGAAATGGCTGCACATTTCAATAGCACTATACTCTTTGCTGCTTCTTTTGCAAAACCGAAATCAACCTTGTAAAACCCGACACCCCCTTGTCTCGTGGTGGATTGAACTCGATTGATGCCTTATTTTACGTGGCGAGACTTGGGCCATCAGGTCCGCTTTTCCGTGTTACGATGCAAATTTCAGTACGCTCCTTTCAACCACTAGCAGAGAAAGGTGGTATCTTGGGCGACGAATCTGAACTGCTCGTAAAAGAGCACTGGCACGACTCGAGCATTATCTCACTGTGCCTAAGCTCATGAAATATAAAAGATGCAGGGCGAAGGTGAGAACTATTTTAGAGAGTAAATACATCGTGCAGATCATGCGTCTCGTCTCTCAATTGCCATACGCCATCACTATGGTGTGGAGAAATTGCCAGATAAAAGGACACTTCACCAGATACGATGCCAGGTTTGCTAGAAATTGAGAGATGATCACTTCATAAGGTGTGATTGTAGAGAAACGCGTCGCGCACTATGAACACATGGCGAGTTCGGCGAACTACGTTCGTGACTTTCTTTTGGTTCAAGAGAGAATGGAGAATCATCCGTTAGAATGTTTTTGCAGAGCAACTGCCGATTACAACACTCCTTTCTCCGTGTCGGAATTGCTCTCGCGTTGGCGAAAAGAACTGACCCAGGTCCTGATAGAATACACAACCAAATGCTACAGTATCTTCCTGATGTGGCGATGCAATTTTTCCTCCGCCTTTATAAACACATCTGGGAACAGCACACCATCCCTGCTCTATGGATAGAAACCATCGTTATCCTGGCTGAAAGGAAAGGATCGGTTGTTGCCATCGAGCTGCCGTCTTCTCTCTGTTACCAGCTGCATTTACAAAGTGCTGAAACGGATGGTAAACCAGCGTTTGGTCTGCACTTAAGAGTGCAGAAATCTTTTCACTCCAGTGCGGATTCAGGAGACACCGGTCAACCCTGGGCCATCTCGTCGCATTGGCTGCTGAAATTTGAACATCGTCATGAGACGCCTTTTGGCCTTACAATTTGATATAGAAAGTCCTACGATGCCACTTGGAGGTACGGCACTTGCACTCGTGGGGATTGAGGTGCAAGCTCCCCCTGTTTCTCCAAACTTTTCTATCGAATAGATCTTTCAGAGTTCGCTTCCCTGACACACTGTCTAGTAGTCACACTCTTGAAACTTATGCTTTTTTGTAAATCAGTTCCATTCGCCGGTTATTTCGTTCAGCAAACATATCGATGACTTGTTCTCTAAAGCTGCCTTCTCTGGAAAGTTCATTTAGCAGAGATGTCTCTATAGCCAGTGTGCTTAAATTACTCAGCCAGATATTTCTCATTGAATTTATCAGGGATGTCTTCAGTCTCTTTAACATACTCATACTCCTTTCACGTGATGCTGTAGATACAAGGAAAGTTTAAATAAGTTGTATCAACCGAACTGTCTCTTGATAAACTTTTTCTAGGCAGTTGTCCCAGAAATACTTCAGCAACAATTCTGCAGACATTTGTTTTGCATTATTCATTCACATTGACATCTAACAACTCGTCAGCTTGAATTGATATGAATTCAACTCCTTGCGTATTGTTTTATTCATCAGTAACGATACATACTATTAATGCAATCTGAATATCACTTGAAGTTACTCCGAATCTCGAAATGGATTCTAGATGGTCTCGTACAAACAGCTCTCCCTGAGCAAGCATATCTAGCATTTTCAAATATCCCCTTTCCGCGAAAAGAGTTCTTGCTTTCCTAGAAAACATACAGCTTGAATCAGTCTACCTAGATATCGTGAACTCCGGCTCACCATTTCATTAGGTTTGAGTCTTGATAATCGAGACGCCTCCGATAATGTGTGCTCAATCCTAAATTTCCCCAGAAGGTGGTAACGTTCCCAAATAAACATGATGTCTCTGAAATTTGATCCTTCCATGCTTGTCTATGGTCATTTTTGATGGAAACAATGCGAGAATCAGACCACTCTTTGTCACCTCCAACAAGGCAAACGTAACTATACATTTTATATGCAGTGACACTTGCAGTTAACCACTCATATTGTTCATTCCATTGGGAATGAAATTTTCGTGTTGATGTCAATCATTTTGCACAACATGTATAGTATGTGGCGTAGGTCTTTTATCTTTTGCGGCACTTTGCGATGCAAATGACGTTGTCTTAAAATACAACATTTAATCAGTTGCTTCATTCATTATTTCATAACGAAACCCCAAACAAAAGTCTCATAAACGACTCACTACTTCCCTACAACGGTAGGCGATGAGGCGAACTTGCCGGAGAATATAGATCGGAGCGTAGCCGACAATTACTTCAAAGCCATGTTGTACAATATGGCAACTGCAGAAACGGCGGAAGAAGCGATCCTATTGCGAGAGATGGAAGCTTCACGTCACGTTACTTTAAGAATTTATTAATGTTTCACTAATTTCAGACTGTCTTAAGATTTATTTTCTTTAGAGTTTTCTCTCTAGATTTATTTTACTCGTATACATATTGAAAACCAAAACCAAATTAATCAAAAACAGTAATTTAGATTGAAAATATTATTCAATTACATTGTTCTCTTAATTTTTGAAAGATGTGAAAAGATTCAAAAATTAGCAGAACAATTTAATAAAATTTTCAATCTAAATTGTTTTTTGATTAATTTGGTTTTCAATATGGATATGACAGTTTAAAATAAATCTAACTGAAAAATCTAAACAGTTTATTAATGTTCTGCTTGGTTTCGCATTAAATTATATTGAAGGATTTTTAGTCATGCCAGAGTTTAAATACCTACAAATTTATATATTCATAATATTTAAATAATAGAAGCCAACAGGGTTTTTTCCAAATGAAATGGTAGGGAATATGGATTATAAATAAAGGAGAAAAAACTTAATATGTTTATCACTTTTTTTAATGTTTTGCTGATATTTTTTTATATTTTTGTGAAATTATTTAAAATAACATTTACAAAGATTTCAAGCACATTTTGCACAAGGCACTTGTGCCTCACTCTTTACAATATTCATCAATTAATGAACTTAAATTTACAATTACTAGATCACACATTGATTTTTAATGCTAAAGAAAATCACTTTCTTCTTTTTATTATTACAAATAAACTCAAATTTACGTTGGTAAACATAATTTAACATTTTCAGTTCCTACACTTAAAGCTCCATGTTTTAAATGTGATAATATTTACTATTTCCACTCATCACATCTTCACATTCTATTAATTATTTACAATATCTAAAATTAATCTTTGTGACAACTTTGTGACTTGCTACACGACATACATACTATGGTACATCCTCATAACCTCACATTCATGGCAGTTTGAATCCAAACCATTGAGGAAGTGAAACATACGATTTTGTCCCATTGTTTTCATTACCAGATCTTTCATATTCATTGTAACTAAATTTCAAGTTGCTGATCCTAAAAGCTTTCTAATTTGTAACTTTTTGGATTCGATAATTTGCCAGTACATTAGACACAAGGTAGCATTAGACGGTAAGCACTGAACTGCGTTTTCATACAGTCGGACTGTAGTTTGCCAAGAAGAATATAATTTTCAGGATAATTATTAAAAGCATAATGAAGTGAATTAAAGCTACTGAGGTATGATGCATAGCTTCAAATGTATTAGCACTTAAAAAACTTATTAAACTAATGCTAGTAACTTTGTTTTGATTGTTTTCTTCATTGAAGAGTAGTATATAACTGGTGTTCATGGAGTAGTCCAATTGGAATGTGGAATAGCCCTACTCCACAATTCCCTCTAATTTTCCTCTCTTGAGAAAGAGAATTTTGTTACAGTGCCTTCTGATTTTACATACCAGGTGCACAACAACGAAGCGACACCTAAAATATCAAAGAAAACAGCAACATTATTCACGTAATTCTTTCGCTTTACAGTGTGAACAAGAATAACAAAATAACCAAAGATTAAATAACACAGAAAAAATGGCCATAAGTATGTCGTATGGAGTGTAAAATGCAAAAATGATATACAGTTACTTTCTTCAAGAAGATTTATCCAATGCATTCACAATTCAATACACTATCTAAGAATTGCTAAATATACCACTGATAAAGCGCAAGAAAGTTATGAACACCACGAGAGATTCATATTGAAATACGCTTAAAGACTGTAAGACTTCACTGGACACTGCTTATAATATGCAACCAGAGCTTCATCGGGCCACCACAACGTTGATGAACATTCATGTCAACTGTCTTTTCACCTTTCCAGCCTAGGTTCCCTGATCCAACCCCATCTTGAATTAACAAAGCCTGCACAGCTATATCTTGACATCATCACAAATGTAGAAGCGCCTCTGCAAGCAAGCAATTCGGTCTTCCTGGTTATACACAAAGGACTTAAACAGTAGAAGCTATTGCCCACAAATATTTTAAAAAAATGGAAATTGAATAAAACGCCCCTCATTATGTATATATTTAACGAAACATGCATTTTATGACACACGTAAATGACACAATCGTATCGAATGCTTTAATCTATATTCAATCGTGTACATGAAATTTCTACTTCTTTGAGAGTTCCGTGTAAAATTGCCATTCCTTTGCATCTTTACTCTTCATGGCAAGGGATTATTAATGCTGTTTATATAAAATTCTTTAACCAAAATTTGGCAATCAAATAATTTAGCCAATAAATGTTATAACTAGGAAGAGAATATTTGTGCCCTAAAAAATCTTTAAATATGCAAATAAAAATAACAATATTTAATTTAATAATAAGTTAGTCTTGATCAAATTCAGGAGAAACTTTCTTGAAATGAGAAGATACATTTTGTTCAAACAAAATAATCTAATTTACATTTTAGGATAAATAATTGAAATAAATATTCACCTTTATGTATCTTGTCTGGTTTAAAAAAACAAAATAACCAAATCATCTTCAATCATCTGCAGAAGAGAAAAAACCTACAGCGATAAGCTCTTTCTGGTCAATGAACGCTAACAAATAAATACAATCTATGAAATGATGTAGAGATAAATCTCTATTTTAATGAAGTATGCAAAATATGTGCTTATAATTACATTAATTTGCATTGACTGGAAAAATCGGCCAATTATTATCTCTCCCTCTCCCACTTTTTCTCTCTCCCCCTCTCTCCCCCTCTCCCCTTTCGAGGTTAAGATAACATGCTTGTGTAGTGTCGTGTCTGCAATCCAAAAAGTAAATAAAAATCATGATAACAGTATAATCATGCATATTTTTAGAGGAATGTGAAATATTTTCATTGCATGAACTTTGCTTGTTTCAGGCTTTTCATGAAGCTGCTAATACAAAAGGTAAACCAACTGCTATCCTGGCCAAAACTTTCAAAGGAAAGGGTTTTCCAGGTGTTGAGGATCTGGAAGGCTTTCATGGAACACCTTTAGGAGGAAAATCAGATCAAATTGTGAAGGTAAGATCTGAATCACCATTGAAAATAATAGTATTCTATGTTCAGGTAGAAAACTTCAAATATAAACTTTAAGCATATGAAAATTATTAAAAACTACTTGCATTTTTTGATCATGGATTTTATTCTTATATGTATCTTTTAATTTTCTAGCACATAAATTCACTTATTAAAAACAATGGTGAATTACAATTGCACCCACAAAAACCTTTAAAAGATGATGCTCCTGTTGTTGACATTTCTAATATAAAACTGTCAACCCCACCTGCGTATACAGTTGGAGACAAAATAGCTACAAGAGTTGCATATGGAAGTGCCATTACTAAAATTGCTACAAACAATTCACGTGTTATTGCGTTAGATGGCGATACGAAGAATTCCACTTATTCCGAGAAGCTCAAGAAGGTGGGTTATTTTCATACAAGTTGATGATTCATAAAATTAATAATAAATTATCCATAATCTTATTAATTATTTACAGAAATATCAGTTGTATGTATCAGATATTGAACTTCTTAATTTTTAGGCATTCCCAGAACGCTACATCGAGTGTTTCATAGCTGAACAAAATCTTGTTGGTGTTGCGATTGGTGCTGCATGTAGGGATCGTACTGTTGCATTTGTGTCAACATTTGCAACATTCTTCACCAGGGCTTTTGATCAGGTAAAATTACACAAAATTAAGTATAATCAAATGGCAGGGTGTTAAAGAAGCATAAAATATGCTAAGAAATCTTTTAGACATAAAAAATGTGGGTGGTACGCCGGTTTTTTCTGTGTTAAGTTATGTATACTATTCTAAATTAAGTGGCTGTAAATATAAAAATGTTTTTTGAATTTCATCAAACAAAAACTGAACAGCCAGTACCATAGAACCACATACAAAAGCACACTGAAATTATCACTAGTCATCACCTCTTTCCATTGTCAGCATCTGAATGCCAAGGTCAGTGGTGAGAATAAATGAGATCGAGGTTTCTGTTGGAAATTACTCCATTTGACCATTACCAGGCATTGATAGTTTTGGGTTGAAAATTCGCAGTTTTCTGGCACATGATTTTAAAACATCTTTAATGAAACGGATTTCATTAAGAAAAAAATCTGACTACAATATTTTAGATGTATGAAAATGCTGAGTAAATTTGAAATTTTGCAATTTCGAAAAATCAGGGATTTTAACGAAACGTCTGCACCATTCTCTTGAACATCCTTCACATTATCAAACAACAAAAGTTAATCAAAAGATTTGGTGCAATTTTTCAAACTTTTCCTTGGACTTATGTAAAGTACCCACATAACTTGAAGTATCGGGTGCTGCAACATCAGCCAGATCAATGGAGGAATATAAATGTTTGTGAAAATCTTGCTTACGGTTTGACCATTAGTTTTGTTCAGATGGGTAGACGTTTTGCCATAAGTATATTTTTCGGTATCAAGTACATGGATTCTGACTACACATGTTGGGGGAAGTAATTTACTATGTTCAGGGACAAGATTAATCCACTTTTTCATTACAAGAGGCAATAAGAGTTTTTCTGCCCAAAATTCGCAATTTTCTCCACTATCACATTAATTACTCAACTGCTGAAGCAGTAGCTAGAAAGTAAAATAATGTCCATACATTGTGTTCTCTGCATACCAAAGTGGCATTGATAGGTTACTTGGTATTCGACAAAAATAACTAATTAATTGGGAAATGATTTACTGAAGAAGAAATTGTATTCGGTTGGCTAAAATATTCAATATGAAAAGAAAATTTTCATATTATTGCACATTCAAACTGCATGTTAACATAATTCTCACCCAACTAGAGCTCGAGTTCTACTAAAATGATCAAATGGCATTTTGATATTAAATGCAGAATTACACAGTTGGTGTGAGAAGTAACTTGACTTTCTATCGAAAGATGACTGTGCTTTATTGAAGAAAATCTCTTAAATTTTGAACGAAAAAGAGCTCCAGAAATTACAGCAAAATCAAATTAGTCAGATTTTCAGATCAATCCAGAACAAACTTAAGTCTTCATCTTTGTGAAACTTGTGTTTCTACAGCAGCACATTCTTCCTTGCATTATTTCCAATTTTTGCAATTTTCCAAAATTGAGAGTTCAACAAAAATGAGACATAATTCTTTATGCATCCATTATGGCCATTCTTTTAAGCATCCCTTGTTTTCTCCACGGAAAAAAAAAAGGCAAAATAAGGTGAGAAGTGCCCCAAACCAAATCGATAATGGTGATACTCTGATTATATTTTAAAAAATTCTGTAGATTCCCAAAAAATCAGCCTTTTACGCCAATCTGTTGCAGATACAATGAAAAGTGTGGTTTTCTCATTTTATTTTTTGTTTTTATTATTTTTTACTCATTATTTTCTATTATAATAATATTATTATTATTATTATTATTATTATTATTATTATTATTATATTTGCTTCTTTTTTTTCTTACAGATAAGAATGGGTGCAATTTCTCAAACAAATGTCAATTTTGTTGGTTCCCATTGTGGTGTAAGCATTGGAGAAGATGGTCCTAGCCAAATGGGATTAGAGGATATTGCTATGTTCCGTACTATTCCAGGTTTGTATAATATATTAATATATCAATGAACAAGGCCCTTAAAGCCCAAGTGGAGTTACCTTTTTCGTCTTTTTAAAAATTAGGATGACAATCGTGTTCAGAAAGTTGTATTTCATTAATAATAAAAATGTAGTTGCAAGTTTCGTAGAAACATTGTAGATAAAAACACTGGTTTATGCTGTTTGCATAAGAGCCATCCAACTTGACAGGCAAAGCAATGTATTTGGGAGTTGCACAATTTTACCTGGATTTCTTTTTCAATTCGCTGTGAATATGCAATCTATATCGAGATTGAATCATTCACAATTCTTTTTAAAGAAACTTGTTGAGTATATGCCATTTTGCAAGTTGTACTTCAAGTTGTGATCTGAAAAGGTTGCCCTATTTTTCTTGCTTCTATACCTCAGAAAGAAGAGGGTGTGTTACAAAAGAGAGAAAGAGGAAGACCTTTTGCCTCTTGTACCACCTCTTCATCCCCACTATTTGTGCTTTCTTTTGACGTTGAAGACATAGGGCCACTGAATGGAAATATTGGTGTTGATGACTGATTAGTAACAAATTATGGAATTTGTCAAAATGGTCCGGGATGTTATTTTTCAATTTGTTTGTGATTGGATATGTTCTTAATTGCTCCCGAAACTTCATCTTTTAAACATGAAATGAAAATTTTGACTTATTGTATTCTCAACTTTCGGTTGTTTGTCCATTGCATTAGGATTTTAATAAAAATTTACCTTTATATTACGGATTTTTATACATAGAAAATATGTAACTAGTGTTAAATGGATTTTATATTTTCTTGTAAATCATATCTATTACTTTTTCTTATCTTTAGGTCCTTTACCAAGTTTATAACTGGACAAAATTTCAAAATCATGGTACTGAATAGAAATGACAATGTTGGTGATAAGTAACAACAATTATCTGTGATATAATTGTAAGTGATGTAATTCTATTTAGGCCCTTTTATGAAATAAATAAATGAACACAATCGGTATTGTGAAGGAACTAAAACAACCTTACTAAACACACGTATGTTATAAAACTTTCGGATTTTCTATAACAACACTAATGAAACATTAAAAATATCTCTGAACAAGAAAAATGAGAGTTAACAGCAATTGGGCTTTACAGGACTTAAATATATCTAAATTCACAAAAACCACCTTTCATCACCAGGTGTGCATTTTCATTTTGCCTCTTTACATTATGTATATATGGAACTGAGAGTGCAACATCATTTAAATGATACATGTTTAGACAGCCTTTCCGAGAGGCGCTGCTGCTGGGAAAGTACTAGTTTAAATGCAGGTGTTCCAGGGTGGCTAGTGAACCTGCAATTCTAGAAAACAAGGGGGAGAAAAGGGGAACTTGATGTGGAAACCGGAATTTTTTCTGTTATTTTCAGAGTTTTTACCAACTTTTAGCTCATTCACACAAGTCATAGTTTTTAATAAAGTGCACCACTCAACTGTGCTTAATGGCAAGAATATTGGAGAAATGTGCTATGTATGCTTTAGAACAGCAAAATTTTTGCATCACCTTGACTCATATTACTCGTCTACAAGCTCTGCCATGTGTGTAGGTACATGGGTAGTAGACAGCCCCACAGAGCACATTCAGGCAAGCGGCAAATGACGGACGTTTAAGTGCGGCTGTCGTAGCACAGCGGGGCTGCATTGGATGCCCCTGTGCTCTATTCTCCTGTCACAGCCGGCAGGGAACAATTGCTGCACATATTTCATAAGAATGGTTGAAATTGCATAATGTGAAAGACTACTTTCACATGATCTTTGACGCAGTGATTTCTTAAGACTCCTTAAAACTCTGCTAACATTCTCTTCTGTCCTCAAAGTTGATGGTCTTCCTGATCTCCTTGGATCAGCAACACTTCCTGTTAGTAATTTGACATGAGAATGGCAATTTTTAACTGTTTTGCACACAGGGTTTCTTGGATCCCTTGTTGAGTCCTTCACCAACTTTGTACTTGCACCACAGATCCCCTGACCGCGAGACCTAACGAGCTGCTGGTCTTCAGGACTCCACACAGACAGCATTTTTCAACTAAAATAAAAGAATAAATGCGTGAAACAAAACCTGGAGTGCTCTTTCTAACAGTTTTGGTTGGCCCAGAAATGAAGAAATTGTAGCTCATCAGACACCCATATAAAAATGTTGTAAATTTAGCATTTTTGAGTTATTACTTATATATAGTACGGAGTTGCTCTACAGCTGTGTGCTCAGTCTCCATGCTCTCTATTGGACCATAGATCATCTGGTATTTCTCTTGCTGTCATAGCCTCTTGCACTCCCTGCTGCCATGCAAGTCTGGGTCTTCCTCTCTTCTGTCTTTCTGTCGGCACCCATTTCAGGACTCATTTTGGCCATCTTTCGTCTGTCTTTCGCATAACATGACCGTACCAGACGATTTGTTTTTGTCTATTTTGTCAAGGATAGATTTCTTTACATCCATTTTCTTTCTTATGTCATTGTTCCTGATTCTGTTACGTCTGCTATAACAGCAACTTCTACGCCAGTAGTCCATTTCAAGGGCCAGCAGCTTCCCTTTTGTTCTTTTATCAATCTCCCAAACTTCTGAAACATATGTTTTAACACTCTTAACTAGCGAGGAGTAAAGACGTCTTTTAGTAGTGTTAGTGATGGTTTTGTTCCATAAGACAGGATTTATATTTCGTGTCACATTTCTCCCCAAGCTTATTCGTCTCTCAATTTCGTCATGGCTATTTCCCTTATTGTTAAAAAGTACCCCAAGGTTATTTATACTTGTTTACCCCTTTCATTTTTCCTTCATTTTTCACAAGATCATCTTCTATTTCGTTTTTACCAACTGTCAGGTATTCAGATTTGTCCATATTAATATTAAGTCCTGCTTTTAAAAAGTGTTAATTGAGTTTACGGATCATGAAACTCAAATCGTCTGCATCTTCTGCAATTACTACCTGGTCATCCGCAAAATATAACGTAAACAATTTATCCTCTCTGATCGTCATTCCCATTACTCTGCATTGTTTTTCCCACTGTAAAATTTGATGCAGATATATTTTAAACAGTGTGGGGAAAAGACAGCAACCCTGACGAAGACCTTTGCTGAGTGGTAATGGATCGGAGAGCCTGCTGTAGATCTTAATCTGAGAGGTGTTATTCTTGTATAGATTCTGTATAGATTTGAAGTCCATCCGTGTGTTAAACCTTATGTCATATGCCTTCTGAAGATCAATGAAACCCAGATGAACTTCCCTACCTCTCCTTTTTCTCTTTTCTATAAGTTGTTTTAATGTAAATATATTGTCTGACTGACCTGCCTGCAGTAAAACCATATTGTTCCTCTCCTATTTTTCCTTTTATCTCTTCTTCTATTTTATTTCATATTATTTTGCTATACAGGCTACCTATAGATCCAATAACTGCTATTCTTCTGTAGTTATTTTCATTGTCTCTAGATCCTTTCTTATGGATTGGTGTATGACGTTCACCACTCCTTCTTAGGTTTCTCTCCATTCATGCATCTTAAAAACATGTGTTTGAGCATTTGGTGCAGTTTATAGGGACCATATTTCAGTAATTCTGCCAGTATATCTCCCGGACCAGGTGACTTATTGGATTTCATTGTCTTAGGTGCTTTTTCTAAATCTTTAATTGTCAGATCTACCCTTTGCTAAATTTTACTTCCTTGTGTGTTTGGAAGTTTGTTTTCTAGAAGGAGTCTTCCGAAATACTCTTTCCATTTATTGATTCCAATGTTTGATAATGCGATATTGTTTTTCTCATTTGATTTAATAGATTTAATTACTTTCCAGGCGTCTGAGCTCTGTGCTCCACCTATGAATTGTTCTATATATCGCATTTATCCAGCCATAATGTATTCTTCCTTGATAATACTTCGTGTTTTACTTCTCTACTTATTGCTTTATACTGTAAATTAGTTTGTTTTTTTGTCCCTAAGCCATTTTAAATAGTTCTTTTCCTCTGAATCTTTTCTTCTAGACTTGTGCCCCACCAATACTGTTTCGGTTTTAATTTACAAGTACCTAAAGCCTCCTTTGCGGCTTGGTGAATACACTCTTTTATGTGTTCATATTCTTTTTCTATTGGCCTGTGTTTAACCAATAGTTTAGTTTCAAGCCTTTTTCTGTAGAGATATGCTGTACTTTCATCGAAAAGACTGCTTAATTTGCATTTGGTAGGTTTCATGACATCCCTCCTTATTTTCTTTATCTGTGCTATTCAATGTAAATGGTATGAATATTTTAGCAGTTATTACTTCCATTACATATTCAGAATGTAATTTGGGACGGTATATTTTGTTGACAAATGTCAATTATGGGAATAATTTATTAAAATTATAAGTATTTGTGTGACTTGATACCTGAAATTCAGTAATGAAACACGTCTCACGTCTATTATTTTCTTTCCAATCAATCAATAGATATTACCTCGTTCCTTGTATTAACATTTTTTATTACCTTTTTAACAGCAAATAAATGCTTATGTTTGCCCACAATGATACTACAAAGTGTGCATGAATATTATGTTGTGATAATGCTTCCTAATTTTGAAGCTTGCTAAGTTCCATTTCATACTGCCTTTACATTTCACACCAACTAATAAATCTTTCTTACCAACTTATTTTTGTGTCATAACTAATAGTGAATTGGTAGAAATGGCTACTAGGGAGTTTGCTACTGTAGTAAAGCAATTTAAACCATTGCAGATTTTACTCTACAATAATTTACGTGCTTTTCTGCTATAAATTATATTATTTGATGCTGTAATTGCTTTGATGGTTTGTTTTATGGATTCAGGGTCAACAGGATTTCATTTCTATTTTACTTCTGGGTGTACTCTTGTAAAATGAAAAGTGTAAATGTAAAATAAATCGCGATCATATGATCATCAACCCAAGGTACAAAGCTACTGCATGGCATTGTTGTTGCCTCTGGGGGAAATATTGCAAAACAACATAATATAGGGTTTGCTGTTTGAACTTTCTATGCGTACCCTGATGCTTTGTCCAAAAACTTTCCAACAATGTTGATTTCATGAACTTACAAATATTGTTCGAAACATTATGTTGTAGACCCTTACATATATGAAGTTTTAAAAAAATGTTATAATTATAAATGTGTTTTATTTGTAGGGGCAACTGTATTTTATCCATCAGATGCGGTCAGTTGTGAGAGATCAATTGAAATGGCCGCTAATACCAAAGGAATTTGTTTTATTCGAACATCACGACCTGCTACACCTGTTCTATACAAGAATAATGAGACTTTCCAGGTAAATTATAACATAAAGAATTTTAACAAGTGGTGGTAAAAATAATCTTTTACATAATTTAGGTGTATTTAATCACTTCTTTTTCATTGAAGTCCGCAAAGCTACCTTTGTTTAACCGATAAATTCTTAAATCTCTGCGATAATTGCTACATGTACTGTGAACCATTTCCAAACATTTCAGGAGATGCATTTACATTGCCTTGGAGTGATAAAATGTGTCAAAATTTTCAGACAGAAAAAAAGTGGTAATTTTCTCTCTAAATGGCCTCTTGTTTCAATTACCCATGCTGGGTACCCTATCTTCATGTCTACTGGCGTGCAATGGTATCCACAATGGTGTGTGTGAGTGCACGTGTGCGTGGGGGGTGCGTGCGCGCGCGTTTTTCTAGACGGTCACCCAACTAGGAGTCTGAGAGGTCTCGAATGCGCGAGATGCACAATTCATTTATTTTTTACTAATTATGAGTTTATTCGTGAAATGTAAGGGCAAGCGAAAATAATCAGATGGCACGTATCACGCGAGGAGCAGTATCCATCTAATGGCGGACCGCGCAACACGTGAAATCGGGAATTTCGCATAAAGGGTGAATGAATTGGCAATGCAGCAGTATCAAGACATTGTTAAGAGTTGAGGGTACAATTTTGACTACTTGAAGTTCAGTGTAAAAATAAGTGTCATGGCTGAACACTCGCCTCCATCACCGACATGGTCTAGTATTATTAATCTTCCACAGGGAAAACCGATTAAAAGTGGTGAGAAAACTATTATTTTAAATTTGTTCAATTCCGTGCGCAAGACGCACCCGGAAGTGGCAGTACTTGACATAGTGAAATTTACGGCAAAAATAACCGGGTTTGGCGTCACAAGTATTTACAGCATAAGAAAGAAAACTGCCATCAGGTAAGGTAATTACTTCCAAAAGAAAGAAACACCACCTGGGCCTGTGTTAGATGCTAAGTGTGATAATTTGTTTGGTCAGTGATTCGTCGAAGAGTGCACGATTTTTTCTTAAGGAATGAGCCTCCAACGACCTTGACAGCTTGGAGGGAAAAAGAGAGACCCAGATCTGCCCAATTTAGAGAGATCTTCACTCCATTCTGTACTACTGGAAATACGATGTGAATTTCATAGAATGAGGAAAAGTGTGATACACTGTAGATTTCGATAGACCGAAGGATATTGTGCGACGTGTGTATGAACTTGGGATTGCCACAGCGAGCGCGGTGACAGCAGAGCAGTGTTAGATTTCAGCAGAGGCTCGGAGCACCCGCTTCGGCAGAGGGATATGTTCCGTTATGGCCAAATCTACTTCATTCTCTCGTTGGGCGGAGGAAAAGTATCTTCGCTCGGTAGTGAAGCAACACCAAATTCACGCGATGGCCCTGATTCCTCACGATCATAACTAGCATCACTATCACGCATTACTGTTATTTCTGGTAAAAATAACGATTTCTTGATGTGAAAAAATTGTGGGCAAATCACACTTAATGAAAACTGTCGAGATTTCACGTTTTTCCTCTTCCTCTATTTATTACGAGTTGAACAAGAACACGGTTCTCCTGATTTAATTGAATTATTTTCCTTATGAAGTCTGCGAATAAATATTTTCGAAAAACCCGTAGCAGCGGCCAGTCCCTTAAGAACTGCTTTGACATATTTAATACCTTCTTTTTCTTCTATTCTTCCTAAATTAATATACTTTTGCAAGGACTTCACGCGTCTGACTGTGAACGACTTATGCAATTTGCTCTGTATCGTACTCATTGCAATAATCACAAACAACTTTAGTCAAATCGCGTACTAGTGCTTCACTCTAGTAGGGAAACTAACGGAAAGCTTGCACATCGCAGAGACGAGTCAGGACCAATGTTCACCCAACTGGAGTAGGGCTGTCAACACGTGCTGGGAAGGGACGCGCTCCCCCTGAACCGACAAGTTAGAAGAATGGACTCATCCGGCAGCTCTGAGCCCTCGACCTTCAGCTTTGGACGTAAAAAAACAATTCTTCGGTATGAGGGGACCCCTAAACGAATTTCCGTTGAAATCTCGACATCGATTTTCCCGCAACATTACATAACTTTCTCTATTTTACGTATCTTACTCAGTATGTTCGCGCGTATACGAGAAAGGAATAAACACTTTTTCTGTATCGGGGTTCTGAAACGTATTTCCGTGGAAATTCCGAAATCGATTTTCCGCAGCATTGCACAACTTTCTCCATACTACGTATGTTACTCCATATATACGTTCTACGTAAACGAGAAAGTAAAACTAATGTTGAAATTGAGAAAATATCGAAAGCAAAAACTGACGGATCCCAATCGGGCCATAAGAGAACAGCCTGCTTGCCTGCCTCTCCTCTCCCACGTGCCCACGCTCTAGCGTTGACGGTCGGGGCGGCGCGGCATGGGGAGGGAAGGCATTCTATTTTGCCAAATTTCTCTATACGGCGTACTATTTATCCGGTTTGAAAGTTTAGGAGCCATCACGCCGGGAGATGTGGCTCGGGACATAAACTGATGCCACTGCAGTCTCTGATCGGGAGGTCTTAGGTTTGTCCCGACGGCGGCAAAATTTTCGACACTAGCTAGATAATCAGTCGCTGTCTGGAGGAGAATTCTAGCTGACGGCTGCTCTGATCGATAGTTTTCCGTGGTTTCTCAGATCAAACGCACATGAATTCGGGAGTAATACTCCAACAAAACGAGCCACGGAGCGGGCGCGGTGTATCTTTCCTCTTCCTTGCGTTGATGTCACCCCCCCCTTACACACAACTTGCTGTACATTACCCCACATGCCGGGAGGCATATTAGCATTCTTTACCTTCATTCGGAAATGACGGTCCTTGATTGATTGACGTATGATAACGGTCGACGCCGCAGAGACCAATAAAGTTCACATGTGCAAGTTAAGAGCAGCTTACCTTGGTTATGTTTTGATATTGTATCATTTTCGAAAAGCAAACAAATCTAATGAAAAGTCTGCCAATACTGTGTTCTTTCCATAATAGACCTCCATAAATACTCTTTGTTATGCTAGAAAGTCATTTTCCACAAGAACAAGGAAAAATGGTCTTCGTTTTAATTTTTACTTTCTTTTTCCTAGTTGGTCTGTCATTTGTACAACCCACTTCCAGACGATTGGATATGGGGTTTGACCTATTAAAAACATTATTTGTATTTACCTGTATTTGCATGTTACAAATGTTTACATTGCAGTGAAATTGTTTTCATTGTAATTTTCTTCCTATATTTCTTTATTTTGCTTAATTTATTGGCTTTATTTTACTGCTGGACATGTGACATTTTTTACTGATATCATATTTTATACTTTGTATATGATTAGAAAATTTTGTTTCTTATTTTATTTTACTATTACCAACAATATTTTATCATTTTACTTCAAGTAATGTTTTTTGCTTTAATATTGTTACCTTTTATTGCAGTTAGAAATTGATAATCGGGTTGAACATTTTTTTTACTTGTTAATATTTAAACAAGCACTTTCACTTATCTAGGCCTTGATTGTAAAAAGGGTATTCTTGAATAATGCCTTTTGTATAAATCTGGTACTCGCAACCTTTTTCTTGCAATGACCCATTTTTAAACAATAATTTGCTTCGTCAGCCACTTCGACTTTTTCTGTAAAATACAGCATATAAAATAATCATGATGTAAATAATTGCACATAAATGACTTGATAACAATTACACAAAAACATGAAATTTTTCTTTTTGGGGACAATCATTTTGCACTACTGATCATCATAATTTAACTTATGAATATTGTAATTAATGTTTATATTTTTACCAGCAAAAACAGTTCAACAAAATCAAAACGAATGAAGCCACCGATACTGAATGTTAATACTTTTGAATCTTTAAAAAAATAATAATGTAATAATAATTCTTATATGTATTTTCTAATATTTTTCAAGTCTCTCTCCTCGCAGGTTCAATATAAAATTTTGTTTGTATACAAAGGAGGACACGGGATTTCAAGTATATAACTCTCAATATTGTAATTGAAATGGATATTCACTCCTGTGTACATACTGGTAATAAGTAAATTCATGATTATTAGAGTAGGTTTCCTGGTTTCTAGCACTGAAAGTATTTATGTAGTAGTTAACTCATGTTTTATGAATCCAGTTATATTGAAGCAATATTTATTAGTTTAATTACAGTAATATATTTTGGTTTAGAAACAATGAAAATAAATAATGATGTTCATATTTTCATGTTGAATGACGATCAACAATATAATATAAAAAGTACCATTATTATCAGAGGAAAGAAATACAAAAAAAAATTGAATTTGTGTGTAGTTTGTGAGCAAAATTATTTAACCAGTATTTCTTGATTTATTTATTTATTTTGGACAATAATAAGAAATGTGTGTGTGTGTTTCAAACTGAAATTAATATTTTTACTTTTAATTCGAAATTTGTTTGCTTATAATATTACTATTTAACACACTAGGGAAGTCTGTAATTCCTGTAGGCATTTAGCAGCGGTATAGAGACTTAAATAGCAATAAGCAAATATTTCAATCTTTCAACAATGCCTAACTGCCTTTTATCATGACTCATAACAATTCCATTTCTTTTTTTACAGTCAGAAGTCGAATTAATTAAAACTGCAATGATAACAAAAAAACGTGAATATTTCTTCAATACAATAATCACATATTTAAGAAATACAGATTTTATAAACGACTATTTAGAACAATGATGCCCAATTGTATGACATCAAATGTTTTAGAGCAGTAATGCACATTAATGTAGATATTCTTGATTGATAATAATATACACATTAGTTTTTATAAAATTTATTTAAATTTTTATTACACGTCAACACTTAAGAACAGGAATCAAGTAGCAACAGAACAAATGTTCCAACCGCATTATTTCTCCCAGTACAAATTAAATAACTACACAAAAAGTGCAAAACCGTGATCAAACAAATTAGATACAATATTAACTCCAATACCAATAATTTTGCCACCATGAAGGAACAATTAGTCCAATGTATTGTTAATTGAAGTCTGTTTTCTATAATTAGGTTAATAAACACATTGGCGATGTTTTGCAACATAACCTGATACAATTCAAACACCACATTTTCTTCAAAATAAACTAGTAACTCAATATCGTGTTTAACCCTCTACATCATACATCAAGATCATCAACACAGCCAGAACACAGCTTCGTCAAGGTTTACCAACAAACCGCGCTGCAGGTTTTAATTTTATTTTTATAGCAGAATACATCCTTTTTTTTGTAGAAAATCTGCATTTGTGTAAACTTCATCAGGATAACAATAAGACCTGCCTCATTATCCCTTGTCTTGAAATTTGACAATCTGTTTTACAACAGTTGGTAAAAGTTTTGTCAAAAGGATTTGGGCAATTGACTTGATGCCTTTTGTAAACGGTTTGAAAATAATTCAACGTCCAATTGTAATAAATTAAAATGGCAAACATCTTGGTAAGGTAACATGGTTTTGTAAATATAACAAAAAAATCACCAAATATCACGTCTGTACTGTAAGAGACTGGTGAATCAATTATTTCTACAAAGAATTATCCTTAAATTGAGCAAGTACAGTATAACTATTCTGCCAGTAATTTTCTTTGTGCCCTCTTCAGTCTGATTATCAGTTTCAAACTATAAAGAACTGCCAAAACATCTCAAATGTTCAGTGAATGTTAGATAAATGATATGTACTGTTGAGTGTGTGGGTATGAGCATTAAAATGTGAGAATTGTGTTACATAAATGCTGTAATTTTGGCGGTGTGTATTTTTCAGATTGGGGAAGCAAAGATCGTTCAGAAGACAAACAATGATGATGCATTGGTAATTGGTGCTGGAGTTACATTACATGAAGCACTATCAGCGGCTGATGAACTTGCATCAGAAGGCATACATATTCGTGTGTTGGATCCTTTCACCATCAAACCTCTGGATACAAGTGCCATAATTAAAAATGCCAAGGAATGTAAGGGGAAAATACTAACTGTAGAAGATCATTACCCTCAAGGTAGAGTATTGTTTCAGCAGCATGTTATAACACTTGTGTAAACTTCTAAATGCCCCGCAGAGTTGGGAACACAGTCGTATTTATAAATTAGTGCAAGACCACTTCATTGTGTTCAAACTCGACATTCATAATCTTGTAGATTGAACCGTTAAAAAATACTAACCTTGTGGCTCTTTGAATTGTATGTATACACAGTTGTGTATGTAGATACGCCATTTCCTCGGTGGGACAACTGAATATTCCAATAAAATCTTTGAGGAGCGGAGAAAATGTCAATGTGTGGTATGACCAACAATACATTTAGTTTTTAATCTCACACCCGCAAATCCAATGATCACTTTCATATATCTTACCACTAAAATGACGCACACAATTCTTCAGTTTTGTGGTGATATTTAATGGTGTCATCCACGTGACGTTTTTCGGAATAGGAGAAAGAACTAAAAGGAATTAGAAGATTCCTGTGTATAGCACAAAAAAAATGTTCCCTGTCACGAGTAACTCGTCCACTACCACAAATGAACAGTATGAGCTCGCCATGTCGCGTCCTTTCACACACACACAAAAGTTTTCTTTCACGTTACAATTTCGAATTCACGATTCGCTTTAACGGATCACTAGTTTGACAAAGTAGTCTATTTAACGCACATGACGAAAACACATGATATACACGACGAACGAAATAACATCGCAAGGCTCTGTTTAGACTTCACGGACTGTCCGCATTGTACTATTTCCCTACATGAAAAGAGTGCCATTGTTGAGCTAGACCGACATCGAGTTACCCAGCTATACTTATTCAGGTTGAAATATGCTCAGGCATAGTTGGCAGACTTGCATGAGTTGTGGAGAAAGATAGTCGTACCGTCAACTCCCCCCACTCCCCGCTTCGGGGTCCACAATCGAGGCACGTGACGTCTGGTACTCCCAGGCTCGTTGCCGAATTGACTGCATCAGAGGAGGGGGTATAGAAGGTTCTTGAGAGATACGCGAACCAATGAGGGAATAGAGAAGCAAAGAAAGACACTCACTGAAGAAAATAAAACAATTTATTTTAAAGTTATGGAAATCTAGGGGATGTCACATCACTCGCATACATTGAGCCTACGCTACTGAATCACTAACACTCTTTGAAAACACTCAGAATCTCTTTGAAAATAGCTTTCTCTTAAAAGAATTAAACCATGAAAACTCCTTCCGTGCACGGTTAGTACTGGGCTGAACAAAATGCAGACATTTGCTTTCAATGCAAAGGAAATAGCAATACACCAAGTTTTTTCAAATTCTCATACAACTTACACACTCAAATTCAACTAAATAATTCGATTACACTAATTTAACGTATGGCATAAATGAACATTTCAGTAAAGCAACAACACCGGGAACCACTCGAATGCACGCCTCGTCTTCTCGTTCCTCTGCGCGTTGAACGTCGACGTGCCTACACTCCTCGCACGTACTGAATAACTAAGGGCGTTTTTGATTCTTGGCGTCGCTCTCGACACACATTTGATTCACAACTGCCGATTATGGTTTTAAAAGTTTTCACTGCCCCCCCTGGCGTTGGTCATGACTAGCTAGCGCTGACCACAGTGGCACCGCCTTCTAATGACACCGCAGCTGCGTGGGCGGCTTGGGCGTTTGGTGAATGGACCAAACGTCACAATATATTATGTATATTGTGACGGTCCTTCGCCACGATAACCATAAATGTATATTTGATGAACCTGCAAGGCGCAGGGATCTTGGTAAGGAGAAACGTTAGTTAGTGATCGCATGTGTAGAAAACAGTTGCGAAATTCTGGCAAGATAGGGATTTATTCAATCCTCAAAAGAATATAAAGTATTCAAATCTAAAAGAAATTAAACATTTTATAATAGTTCGGAGACTATTTCATGTTCTTATAAAGTATTTCATTATTAACTCACTTACGTTTTATGCACTTAAAAAATGGTTAAAGTTAGCATTTTGTGGCTTGTGACTCGCTAACGCAATGTCTCATTTGATAAATATATTATTTTCGGTATTTCAATCTTTTTTTTTCAATTTTTTTACCATAAGCACATGTTACTCTGTGCAAATCCTAGCCCAGATTATGAATTAATGATCTCTTAGAAGTAGGCATAAAAAGGCTCTATTTTGTGTGTGGAAATAAATACGCTCAGCGTCACCCTCGGGAGGGTGACGAGTTCAGCACAGTCTGCGTTTACAATTAACAATGAGGGGCCATCGTATTTGGCATTTTGTGGCTTTACTGCTCAATGCCTACACTCTTGTCCATACACACGTTTTTAAATATTTTATGCTCTTCTATGGTGGAAATGGCATATATGTTTGCGAGTTATACTTTTCCTTTAATCTTGACCTTAAGAAATACCAAGTTAATAAATAATTTTATTCTTTTTATAGGCGGGCTTGGAGAGGCCGTGATGTCAGCAGTAGCAGGTGAAACTGGTATTGTTGTTCGGCAACTTGCGGTGAAAGAATTACCTCGCTCTGGTCCTCCAACAGTTTTATTGGACCGTTATGGAATAAGTTCTAAGAGCATTGTTGCAGCAGTGAAAGCAATGTTAAAGAACTGACTCATAAATGGTGGTGAATAATAGTAGTTTTGGTTTTAAATGCTACATTCCAGGATTTGCTATACTTTCATATTACAAAACAGATTGTACACATTACACACACATGCGTGTTCATATAAATAATTTTTTACATTGGCTTGCCATACATCTGCCTATTTTGTATTGTAAATGGAAATAAAACGGATTGGGGTTTAGGGCATATGTGTTGTTATTTTTTAAATTCCCATAACCTTCTGCTATAACAGGGCCATCATGGCCTGGTGTATGATCTTGTAAGAAGTATTCTAACATTAAAGCCCTGATGAAGGTGAAAACGTCGGCATCTAACCCAAAAAAGAATGCAGAATTTCCTTCTCTTCAACTGACCTAACGCAAGAAAAACCTAATATCCTTCCCCCAGAAATCAAAAAATACTGTAAAATAAAGTTCTAAGATTTTTAGACAACTGAAAATGTATAATTTAAGTATATTTTATTAACGAAATGTTCTCGAGTTTGTCATTTCATAAATATTTAAATTGCCAATGTTTTGGCTACAGATTTTTTTTTATACAATCGTCCGATGCTAGCCTTGTGAGAAAGGTGAAGAGGGTCCAAGAAGTCTGGAGTGAAAATGGAATGTGATTGTAACAGTAATTGTATACATGTTACAAAACTGTGTTCTAGGCTAGTATTGGAGTGTATCAGAAATCCTTTTGTAGCCCTGATGAAGGCTTAATAAAAGCAGAAACTTAAGCAGTTTAATTGTTTTTGTAATGACCGAAACTCTAGAACATATAGGTATATAAATCGAGGCAGTCACAAAATGAAGCCTGTATATTTTAAGGAAATTGAATCTGTCATGAAGTTGTAAATAGAAAGTCAGGTTTTTTTGAGGTCTGTATTGAACTCTTAGAGCAAGCCTTGAATATGTGAATACTATAGGGAAGATGATGTCACCGGTATTGAACACTAATAAATCAGTAGTGAAGAGGAAGACTGTTGACGTAACTAAATAGCACATATTTCAATTGTGCTAGAAATTAGAAACCTAAACTACTTTATGATGACTCACTAGTTTGAATTCTTTCATTTCTAATTGTATCAATAACTTGGTTTGTTTGCCACTATTTTTCAAGAATTTGAATGTTGACCTTGTCAGTGATGTGATGGGTTGTGCAGTTTCAGACAGCATTCCAAGTGATATTTGAGAAAAGTCAGCATTGACAAACTGAGACGTGAAGTGGATGATCTTAACAATGTAACTGGATGATCGTAACAAATTAGTTGTCAATGGAGCTTTGAAAATTGATCTGGGGGAGGGGGAGGTTCCAAATAAAACACACTCCCTGATACACCTTTGGTGTATCAGGGTTGCTTCTGAAATGATTAGATCATTGTTTGTGAAATAGGGTACAATTTGTCAATTACAGAGATTTCAATTCCAATGACGTTTCTTCTGGATTTCCCCAAGGCTCACATTTAGGTTCTTTAGTTTGATGCACTTATCAATAACATTTGCTCAGTTGTAGGGAAGGTTGAATTTCATTATTTGCTGATCTAAAAAATTGAAAAGTGTTGAATTAAAGATCAGCAAGAATTTGTACCTGCTCTCTGTCTCAGGTGTGTATTAAACATGTACCCGCACAAAGGCGACTAAGACCATAAAATAGGTCGCTAAGGAAAGGATTTCCAAGACCCAATCGATAAGTCAGGTCGGTAGAAGGTTTAAGGAGCCTGAACAAAAGCTAAGCACCACGCACATGACAGCACAGCACTTTCCTACTGAGGTGAGGATAAGAAAGAAGCAACAGAAGAGCTAGCAAAACGACACTTGAGACGACAACGATTGAAAACACTCGATCTGTCGACTCGGTGAGAGACACTAGGTAGGACGAGCTAGTAAGGACATTCATCACACGAGACTTGGGCAACGAATGGCAGAGTCAACAATTCACTGGCGTGCGACTGGCCAATACCTACCAGACTAAGCAATCCGACCATCCATCACTTACTATCAGAATTAATTCCGTGGGACGGGTCAGTCGGATCGACACCCGAAAGTACTTCAAAGAGTGTACAGTCCGTTTATCGGCTGCGTGAACGCGGTGAAGGTGACGTATGACGGCCTCGACTTCGTGATGCGTCTTAAACTTACAGTTGCTTCGCGCTACGAGATTTGTTTTTTCTTCCTTAATAAGCATCGGCACCTCTGCAGTGGCATCATCAATTTGAAGCCTCTGAATAATGGAACTCTCCCCTGTCAGTCGAGAGCTGACACGTCAAGTACACAACGATTATTTGTAGTATAAGGACCGGTTTCACCAACAGCCGAGTAAAGTTGAGAGTAGTTACCCGAGAGTAACCATTTACTCCAAGATAGTAACTCTCGAGTAGAATATGAGCGTTTCACCATGCTTCTAGAGGATTATTTTACTTTAGAGTACATACTCTCCGATTTACTCCGCAAATCAGCTGAACGCACAATATTTGAGTGATTCAAGAGGCTGTGAGCGAGAATGACGCTGGGAACCAATGCGGACCAACGCGAACCTTTGATTAATTCCTTATATTCTATATTTAATTTCAGTTTCAGAGTTCTTGGCGTTATAATCTGGTGTGGTAGATTGGTGGTAAACTATTAGCATAGTTTATTTCCTAGTTTCTGTATCTTTATTTCTTAATAAATATTCATTCTTCTTCTCTGGAGACGAGTTACTATTTTGTTAGCAATGCAGAAAAATCAAATTTGCAGTTCGTTTACCGATGGCGGTGCAAATTAATTTTCTATAACTAGGGAACGAAAATGTTTAGTTTTTCAAATGTTGCTGATCTCGTGTTCTTCTAAATTTTATTATTATTAGTTGTTTTATTTTTTAACTTTTATTCACCTTTCAATTATTTGTAGTTAAAATGTTGGAAAGGGATTCTGGAACACAAGAAAACGTGGGCAAATGATCTCCCTCATACGTCACATACAGTTTTTACTGAATAAAATAAATGAATATTTCTTAGTACTTGTAGTTCCTGTAGTTATAATTTATCCTTTTGTTGTCGTATTTGGTACGTACTACCTTTATTTCGTATCCACATGGGAGAAAAATAACTTTAGACGTTCTCTACAGTTTACAATGTATCTGATGAAATTAAACAGCTGATTTGGTCAAACATAACCTCATGACACAATCTCGATCGTCATAATTAAAACCAATCCATTCTCTCTCGCACCCTCTGTCTTCGCACTAGTGGATAATATTCCGAATCATTGCTGGAATCGTCTTCAAATACTATCATTCGTAATCGTCGAACCGTAACAACACTTCGGAGGTACATACACGTTGAAAACTGAATTTACTCCGTACTTTACCCGACGGATTTTCGCGGTGTAAAGTTACTCACGAATTTACTCTCGTGTAAGCGATTTACACTCGAGTAAAGTGTTGGTGAAACGCTCCAAGGAGTTACTCTCGAGTACACATGATTTACTTCAGAGTAAACTCTTACTCTTTGTTTGGTGAAACTGGCTCTAAGTAGCGTTACTTAATTTTTAAGGATAAATAGTGTTTCCGGTACATATTTAATTACAAGTTAGATAAGATTAATTTAATAAGGAATACTGTGATTTGATATTATGAATTCCCCCCTTTATTTTATACACGAGCATGTTTACATTACCTTTACTGCTATCAAATTAAGAGTATGTGCAGAGCTGCCAGATAAACTGAATATCCCGGAACCAAACTTCATAATTCCTGGTATTAAAAAAATACTAAAGTCAATTGATGTAAATTCTGAAATTATTGATGTTATAACTATTATGTTTTTAACACGTTCGTTAACGTAACTCGATATCGATTAATTTTATATTGATAAATTAAAAGGAAAGTTCTATCCTTTTGTACTACAGCATGTGCCACAAAAAGACCATCCTGTCACCCTAATGTTTTTAATAGAATGTTTTCACCAATATAGTCGTTTGTAATATTGGAGTTAAATTTAATTTATTGAATCGCGTAATAAAAGAATCCCAAACTGTTCATCGTCATTTATCATAGACTTACAGCTCTGGTATTTAAACATGTCAAGCTGTCTTCATACTAGTACATGGTATCTTCATTAATGTCCCAGTAAAAGTACCAAGCTCGTGGTACGTCTGGCAACGGTGCTTGGTGCACATCAGCCATCTCGGATTAGCAAAGGCGCGTAAACATGGATAGAGTTTTCTCTCCTAACTTTCCGGAACTGGTTACGAGACACGTTCAGGCAATGCACGTAAATGAAAACTTATTTATTGAGAGCTATGTTCTTTGGTGGATTGTTTATATTGTTGCAAAAATGTGGAAAATCCGCTTACGTTTTCACGTGAAACATGTGAGAATGACATGAAAATGTTTAGACGTGTGAATTGCGAATTACGAAAATGGGCGGAACTTGTTACCTACCTAATGTTGACTAAAATCTAACTTTTCTTGCTTCAAAGCAGAAAACTACTTTTGTCCTCTTTGTTCCGAGGGTGCTATAATTTAACATTCCTAATTTTTGGGAACAGTTGAGCATCTAAAAAAAAAACAACTATCTCTCCTGGCTCCCTTCGTCCACTATCGGACACTACTTGGTTATCGTGAAAATACAACTACTTTAGAGAAAAAAAGAACATCTCATTGTAAGAAAATGAATCTTAACAAAACAGAAAAGTGTTTAAACCATTACAGGCAGGGGAAAACCTCCAACGAAAAACGATCACGTTTTAAAAGAAAACTGACATGTATTTTATCCATTTAGCTCGCGGCGTCTGGCAGTCTGCCGCTTGCCACCCAGAGGCGTCGGTGTTGCCTTCCGAATTATTAAAAGTCTAGTGTTTTGGACATCTCTCTATAGAAAGATTTGAACCAGTGCCCTTTGCGTCTTGTGTTCAACCGTAATAACAGACGTTAAATATGAAGTGTATGTTTCTTTTCTTATTCTAGTGTCAGTTCAGAAGATGAAAACACTATCAATCTGTGAATTTAAGTTAATTATTATGATCAATAAGTGGGTAGAAAATTGTACTGAGACACGATCTAGCGACAATGCCAGGAATTAACAAAATGTTCTCTTAAAAATCGGTAGTATCCGTTAAGGTAGGAGAGAGTACAAGTGTGATGTGCATCTATAAAATAAATTGAGTTGTGTACTCTATTACGGAGTAACATATACCAGAAATCTAAGGATACAACAGATAATTTTACATTAAGGGAGCATTCATCCCTGAGGAATTACAGATCTTTTATTAATGCAAACTACTATGGCGCGTCTGAGGATAATAACGAGGTACAATCTCTAACGGCGGCAGTGATGCCAAAGCTGATGTGGCGCTTTTTTGCTCTACTGTATGAATCGAAAGTTACGCGTTCGATGGTGACGAATCCCGCAGGGTGAAGCGCTCGAGTAGTTTGTCTCGAACCTTTCCAATTTTATGAAAGCGTATTTTCTTCCCTTTCCTGAAATCCAAAACTATTCCTACGAGACTCCGATACACAGACACGAGACTCCGAAACGTTCCTGTCAAGCTTCTCACGTCCTTCGTGCTTCAAAATGTCATAAGTGAGGAAATATTAATTTTAAAGAGCACCACTATTTCAATACAATATCCAAAATTCAAGCAGACTACATACAGTTCCAAAAGGCCAATGCCCTAGTTTCCTTTTTAACAGTAGGGAAATAAGTTTTGATAACCGAAAAAATGTTTAATATTACTTTGACGACAAAGTAAGTTGGGCCTACTGGAACAAACGGATTTATAAAAAAAATCACGGGAAACCAGGCTGCCTCGCGCCAGGAGAGCGTCATCTTCCGGTTGGCATTGACTACGAATCCCGTTTGAAAATATAATTATAATTAAATAGTTATAAACATCAATAGCCATTTGTTTTCCCCCCTATAGAGCACTTTACCTCTCATGCGCTTTGCGTTTGGTGGATAATACATTCTAAATTAAGTTTGCAGTTTTTTTTTAATTTAATTTCTTTTTCTTTGCAAACTAATAAAATTACAACATAAAAACTAAAATGAAGACAATTAAATGGAATTTCTTTTTAACTTTGACGTGATTGAAACCATCAATCTCAAAACCAAAACTGAACACAGGCGAACAAACACAAATAAACAACCGGAACGTGAACTTTCTGAACACAGTACGATATGGCAACCGAAGCACATGGCAATCCAACAGCCGAACGTATCTACAAAAATTAATAAATTCTGAAAATATTCACTACAGTTTGTGGTAAATATATGATGTATTCGAGATATTATTTTTTAATGTAATTGTTATGAAAAATTACGTTAATAAGGATTTAAAATCTTAAAAAATGGGGTGGATGTTTACTTACCGGAAGAGCCCATAAGGTCCTGTACTTCATAACCTCGGACGCGCTTTAGGCTGGTAAAATTTTCGAACTATTCATTTCATCACCACAAACAACAAAGATCGTCAACTGGTGTAATATGTGTCCAAAATAATGCTTGTTGCAAAGCAGGAGTGTGAATACCGTATTTTGGAATACCAGTTTCTTTTTACGAATTCTATTACCCACAAAATCTCAATGCTACTACAAAAACTCGAGTCCACTTGACATCAAAGCCATGTGCAATGGAAGCGCGCATAACTGACATGGACTCCATGCAAAAAAAAAAAGTTATGTTTAATAAAAGACGAAAACAATTTTTTATTATTATGAGTTAATATGAGTTGCTTACATGTTATTATAGATTAGTGTTCTGAATGTGTCCCTTCATTCGATGTAGCTGCAACCCCCATTTTGAAGGACGAGAGGGCCCCAGCTGCCACTGAATACATTTGTGGTGTTTTTTATAACAGGAAATAATAAACAAATAGTTAAGCATTACATTTTTTATTATTACATCCACTTTTCACATGCTTATATAAAATCTGTCAGACATATTTTTAGTGTTTTAATGTGAACTGTTGTAAAGTCATTAGAACAGTCTGCATTTTGTATTGCATCATTCGCATTGAAGTTATTCAACTTTTGTTTATAAAATCACTAGTAATGACAAGATCAATTAGAAATGAGACCATTCTCATATTTATTAAAGAATGGTTTCATATGTACTCCTCACAATGTCACTATTCATAAAAAAGACTGTTCTGCAAGATACCTGATATGAAGTATTTTTATGTATACAAATTCAAGATCGAAACTTAATTTAGTTTAATAAGCAAATTGCCTCATCCATAAAATAAAATACTGCAATAAAAATACTTATCGTAATTTGAAATATTTAATTTAAAAAAAAATGGAGGAATGAAAACCGTATAAACTTTGTGTGATAAGATTATTTTCTACAATAATAAGCAAGAACAATATAATTTATACAATAGTTTTGTTAATATACTGTTGTATTGAATTCTAGTAATAAAAACAACTGCATGATGTAATTATGCATCGGCATAGTTGATTTCACAAGTAAAGCATAACATTTACTTATGTTACGCAAAGAGGCCAAGACGATGAACTTTAGCCGATAAAAAGTTGTGCAAAATAAAAACGAATGGCTTGGGGCAGCACTCGAGGTCCAGTTCCTGCAAAAGTAAAAAAGAAAGGATAAAGTAAATATAAGGATCATGAATTTGCATGACAACATAAGTCAAATGATGTGGTTTTAGAGAAAATTATAAAACAAACTTTATTGCATCTTTAAGTCATATTTTGCGATTTTTCCTTTTTATATTATAGAGATAGGTGAAATGTCTGTAACATTAATTCACACAGTTGGTAAGAGTTTCCAGGTTCTAAAATCTTAAATAGGACTTAAGTTGTTTAGCAAATGAATTTCCACCATTTATCCAATAAAATTAAAATATTAATAAACACATTAAGTCATTCAATTCAAGACAAAATTATGAAGAAAACATTACACAATTTGTGGAAGAGCATTAGTGCAACTGTGCATTACTACTACAGCTTGTGCAAAAAGAGCACAAAAACATCTTACAAGCAATTAAGAATTATATTTTAATTGGCTCTTTGTCTTCCAAAGTTGCCCATGTAAAATGCTTGAAAAAAGTCATTAGGGCTGTACATCAACATTGAAAATATCCTGAAGTTTGCCCTCATTTATAGGGCATACACCATTGGGATCTCTCTTGGTACTAATATTTGGGAAATGTTGATAGGTTGGTCCAAAAATGTAGTAAAAGTTGAATCCTTAGTGCATAGTTTTGCAAAACGATTACAAAAACTGCATTTCATAAATGCTGATACTGTGAAGGCTGTCCTTCGGCCTTTTAAAATGTTCTTAGTAGACTTTTCTAAAGAACTGAAAACAGTGGCGGCTCGTGTTTAGGTTGCATGGTTGCACAACCCCCAGATAATTAAAAAATATTTTGTAATATGTTAGGAATGGTTTTAATGGCATTCAATATTAACGATTTCGCAGCAATATCGATGAAATTATTTTGAAACCAAAAGGCGCCCAACTGTCGCTCTCAGGCGTCTGGTGCCCTCCTAGGTATTGCACCACCTCTTGGCTCTATTACTGCATTTATTGGCTCTACGTTTCAGCATAGGACATTCAGTCACGCAGCCAGTAGGAGAGGGGAGGGTCTCGTCGCCGATCACTCCGCGGCGTCCTGAGGGGAATCACAATTTTCTGTCTTCGTCTGACACTAGCTGTAACTTATTTTTTATGAATTTCGCGTGTTATTGAAAGTACAGAAGTTCAGTCAATCACTGACTGTATTCAATGCATTATGTATGTATAAAGAATTTGATTTCATTTGACCTTAGATTTGTTGATTCAAAATGTACCCTTTATTATTTGTCTGAAGTTGGCCGTTCTGGATGGAAGTCTCTGTCTCACGGTGGGTGCATATTTCCGCCAGCAGTTGGTCTAAGAGCGCTGGTGTGAATAAGAGTGAGTGAGTGTGTGTGTGTGTGTGTGTGTGTGTGTGTGTGTGTAAGGATCTTTCGTTATTACAATATATACCAGGATAGTGAAATTTTCGAAATAAAATCTGTTCATAAGTGTAAAACATGTCCAAACAATACTTATTGTTGCAAAGTCCTGTAGTCGATCACCACATTTTCGAAACCCAGATCTTTTTTTCTCTTGCATGACTTGTATTACCGTCAATTGTCTCAAAGCATAACTAATACAAAAACTTAAGTGCACAATGGAAATCAAAGCCAAAACCACGCGCGCGGGAGGTGTATAAACCTGAGTCGGACACTACGCATAAATTATGCAAGTAATGATTTAATACACACGTCTAACTTATTTTAATTAATTTACATGTATTGCTCGGATGGACTCATTAGTTTTTCGAATTTTGGGAATTACATTTCCGTCATTCGATGGAGGTGCAACATCCAGTTTGTTGGGGGCACCAGCCGCCACTGACTATTTATAAATAAAAGAAGTGGCCCCAAGTTGAAGCTAATTGGCGAATTCATGTTAATTCGCAGGTAGTGATGATTAAGTTTTAAGGGCCCTTTAACATCTAAGGTCATTGGTGCCCGTGACAAATTATTGTAAAAATGTTTATGCACTGTGACAATGCTAAACATTTCCAAAATACACTAAAACTAGTTTAATTCGGAATCGTTTGGGGACAATCAGTGGCGAAGCGCGAGGTTAATTTTTGGATAAGCTGAGCCACGAACATATTGTAAACACACATACTTAATTCGTGAATTATCGAATATTAGGAAGATAGAGATCAGAAGGCTAAAAATATTATAATAATAATAATAATAATAATAATAATATAACATGATTAAATATTAATTCAATCATGCAACAATACTGAAATTAAGAATAAGTCCTTGTATATTTCCCATCCTTTTGTGAAATACTTAATTTTGGTCTGTTAATTTCTTTTGTTTCAATTGCAATTTCACTTGTAGTCTTTTCAACCAATTACTTCTGGATCAATGAGTGAGTATGTCTACCTCAGTTTTCTTTGCGGCGAGCTTTGCTACCTGGTCTGCAACTTCGTTCCCTATTATCCCAACGTGACCTGGGATCCAACAAAAAAACAAATTATAACGACGAATAAATTATGGATTAGGTGTTGGATAATTGTTAGAGGGTCACAAGGAGAGAAGCAGGATATAGATTCGAGCTAGCTTTTTGAATCACTGCAGATCACAGCTTCTTTTCATGTCATCGATTCAGTGAACTTAAGTGCCACCAAGAGCGCATATTTTTCTACAGTATAAGCGCTGCACGAAGTGTCTAGACGAAGGCTCCAAATGGCACTGTGGCAGTAGAATGCACACCCCTACATTACCATTGTGAGAAGAACCATCAGTGTATATGAAGGTATAGCCGGGATACATGGATTTCGTCTCCACGAATTCCGCCAGAAATGTACGGTAGGAGTTGAGGATTTGGGGAAGAGTGACAAATTCAGGTGGCCGAAGAAGCTTCCAAGGCGAAACGAGATTTCGGGGGGAAGGGGGATTTCATAGAGATGGGGGGGGGGGTATATAGAGTTTCTGCAAGAGCGTGTCGAGACGGACACCCGGAGGATGAGGTAACGATGGTCTGAGTTCGTACGATGTCCTGTGACTTGGGTGAAGAACTGCTTGGCGCAAAGGCGTATTTATGGCTGATACTTTCGCACCGTAGGAGCCGATCATATCTTGTCTTCGGCTCAGATATGGTTCACCAGCCTAGGCCAAGAGGCATTCAATGCGTAGGTGCCTGTGCTGATCAGTATACCGGCATCGTGTATGGTATTCAATGAACATAGGGTCGATGGAGACGCTGACCCATACACAATACACCCATAATCCCAAATAGGACGGATGATAGTCCTATAGAGGTGCAAAATACATAATGACTGCGCCCTATGTAGGCCTCCAGTAAGAGAGCGAAGAAGGTTCAATGGAGATACACAGCGTCTCTTCAAGTTTTGAATGTGCTTTTGCCATGTTAAACTCATGTCGAATGCTATGCCAAGGAAAGTGACAGATTCGACGAAGGGAAGTTGATGACTGTCCCAAAAAATATCAGGATGATTATGGAGGTGACATTTCACAGAAGTGCATGCAACTGCATTTTGAGGTGGAAAACTTGAATCCAGTTTTATCGCTCCATTCTTGCAATTTGTTGAGGACAAGCTGTAACTGCCTCTCAATAATTTGGATGCTCTTCGAGGAGCAGAAAACACCTAAGTCGTCAACGAAGAGCGATGCTTTCACAGGGTCTCAAATTACTGATGTGATACTATTGATTGCAACGGCAGAGTGACATTCGAAATTCATTCCTGGGACACCCCGTTTTCTCACTGGTGACTTTAGGAAAAAGTGTCACAAAGGCGGACGCAGAAGGATCTTGACGCAAGAAAATCTACTAGAAACGAAGGGAACCGTCCCCTAAGACCCCAAGAATGCAAGGTGCGAAGAATGCAGTACCTCCAGGTAGTGTCATGTGCTTTCCCTATGTCGAACAAAATTGCTACCAGGTGTTGTCGTGGCACGAAAGAAGTGGAGATGTGAGTGGCAAGGGAGACTAAGAGATCCATGGTTGACCTGTGCTTCCTGAAACCACATTGAAAATATACCACGGTGAAAATAGATGCCTTTGCTCCAGGAGCTAGACCAAACGTTTGTTTACTATTCGTTTTAAAAGATTGCACGCACAGCATGTGAGCGATTTTGGCGGGAACTTGAAGGGATTGTCCGGTCCTTTCCTTCTTTAAGGATTGGAATAATAATGGCTTCACGCAAAATCCTTGGTAAGGAATGTTTATCCTAAATCAAGTTGAAAATGTGGAGGAGAAAAGAACGAGCATTTTCCGGTAGGTGTTTAAGCATTTGATTATGTATCTGTTCTGCCCCTAAGCGGAATTTTTTGCACAAGCGAGGGCATAAGAAAAGTCATCCATGGAGAAATGAGCATTGTAGTCTTTCTCCACGCGACCGAGGAATCTAGTCTGCAGTTCACCATTCTTTTGGTTTTTAGAAATCTAGGAGAGTAGTGTACGGAGCAGGAGATATACTCGTAGTGAGGGGCCAGTTATTCAAGTATATCTTCTGGTGAGGTGATACTATTTCCATTTACCAGATGCCCTGAGACAGACGACGGAGAAGTCTTCCACCGATCTGTAGAACTTTCCGCCACACATACTTTAGGGGGCGTACGACAAGAGAATGATGAAATATTGGCTCTCCAGGACGCAGCCTTACTTTCCCGTATGGCCAATCTAGCTCTGGCTAGTAATATTTCATAATTGATCAGTTTAGCCATTGTTGGGAACTTACTAAGTTTTGCCGAAACCCATTTCCCATCCCGCACCGCGGTGACACAGTCGGTATTCCACAATGGCATGAGAGGGTGTCGTGGATGACCTGATGACTTCGGGATGGCAATTGAGGCCGCATGGAGAACGGCATCAGTAAAATGGGCAACCATAGCATCAATATGTTTTGGGCAGGTTTCCGATACCGTATTTCTTTCTCGAATGTTTCCCAGTCAGCTCGGTGGATTAGACTGCGAGGGGGACGAGCAACATTTGGGTCGGGAATATCGAAATTGACCAGAATGGGGAAGTGTTCACTGCCATGCAGGTCGCCAAGGACAAGTCACTCAAGGTTGGTCCAGAGAGATGGACTACAGAGAACAAGATCAACGGACGAGAAAGTGTTTGAAGTAATAGAGCAATGCGTGCTTTCGCCAGGATTGAGAATTAAGTTCAGGTTGTCAATAATATTTTCAAATATATTGCCTCTCGAGTAGGTCCTAGTGCTACCCCAGGCGTGATTGTGGGCATTAAAGACCCCCACAATAACACAATGGGCAGGCAACTGAGATAACATATTTTCCAGCTCCTCTTGCGACACGACTTCGCCAGGCGGAATATAGACGTTGCAAATAGTTATCGATATAGTGCGGAAGTTCACACGAATGCAAGATGTCTGAAAAGTGCTTCGTACGTCTACTTCTTTGGACACCAGGGAGTCTGTGACAAATGTAACGACTCCGCCGTGTGCCCGGAGGCCATCATGAATGTCGTGTCTATAGAAGCAAAAGCCACGAAGAGAGAGGGAATGCTCAAGAAGATGTGTTTCCTGCAGGCAGATGACAACGGGCCTATGAAGAGACATTATCAGCTTTAATTCATCTCAACCGGTGCCAAAGCCATTCAGGTTCCACGAGAGCCATACCTTTTAGATGCTAGATTTCTTACTTCTAAAGGGTTCGAGTTGGCCGAATAGACTCCTTGGCAGTTAAGACAGCGAAGTGGGGGGAGGTCAGTGATCCGTATTGTGCGTGGATTTGCCATCTTCTTTCCTAAGGAAGAAACTAGTTAAATCCATCTTTCTCCCAAAACATCGTCTCTTCCCCCGGAAGAGGTTAAGGGGTTTGTTTTATGCTCCATAGAATTGAAGCGGATTCGTCTCCGTACTCCCCACCCACCACGGAGTCCAAGGGGGCATCCCACTGGGGTGCCAGGGTTGACACGAAGATATAATGGGAAGATGTCATAGCGCTGTCCAGCCTTGGATACCCCCGCTCACCCTTGAGTTTAGTACAAGACCTAGTATGAGCCGATTGATCGGGAGTGGGTTAGCTCCCGAATCAACAAGTCAGTCAACTGCTAGGACACACGTTTCCTCCGACACGAGTCGCCATGAACGGCAAACATATAGGTGGAGCATACAGGGGGCAGTGAAAAAGGGATAGAAGAAAAGACATGATGTTATAAAAGAACGAGAATAAACGATGGGGAATATCAAGATGATTGGTGAGATAAAGGTATACTTTAGAGCCCTCCGTGCATTCCTCCGTCAGGTCCTGAACCGACCCATCCCCACGAGCCCAAGAAAAATATCAGGATGGATATGGAGATGAATCCTGCAGAAGTGCATGCCTCCAGGTAGTGTCGTATGCTTTGTCTATATCAAAGGAAATAACTACCAGATGATGTAGCACAAAAGTGGAGATCTGTATGGCAAGTGTGACACGGTGGTTTAGCGTTTCCTAAAAGCACACTGAATAGATGCGCGTAGATATTTCTATCCCTGGAGCCTGACCACACGCGAGTTCACCATTCGCTCTAGAACTTGTAAACACAGCTTGTGAGCGAGACTGAGGCCAGGTTGATGTTCTTTCTGTCCTTTACTTCTTTGGGAATTGGAACGACAATGGCTTCGCGCCAAATCCTGGGAATTGTATGCTCCTTCGAAACTTGGAGTTGCAGAAGAGGAAAAGACGTGCCTTTTCCGCTAGATGTTTCAACATTTAGTTATGAATGTGGTCTGGTCCTCGAGCAGAATATTTCGCATGGGCGAGAGCAGAAGAAAATCATCTATGGAGAAAGGAGGGTTATAATTTTCCTCCAGGCGACTCGAAAAATCCAACTGCAATTCTCCATTCTCTTTGTTTTAAACATGCTAGGAGAATAGTGTAAGGAACTGGAGATTTTCTCGTAGCGAGAGGCCAATTCCTCATCTGTCTTCTGGAGAGGCGAAGAAATTTCCATTCATCAGAAATCCTTAGACTGACGGAGGGGAATGTCTTCCTCTGATCTGTCGCACCTTTCGCCATACTACTTTAGGGCAAGAGTGGCAAGAAAGAAGAAATATAGGCTCTCCAGGAAGCGGTCTTACTTTCTCATATTACCAACCTAGCTCTACCACGTTTGCTTTTATAATAGATCATATGTAGTGGTGGGAAACCTATTGACTCTCGCTAATGCCTGGATTAGATCACGCTCCGCGATTGTAGGCTGCATTCCACCAATGCACAGGAATGTGTTTTGGCCGGCCCGCGGACTTCGGGATCGCAATGGTGGATGCGCGCAAAGAAGAGCGGCGGAGAAATGGCCAACCATGACATCGATTTCATTTCCACTCTCTGACCACTCTTATTTCCTTGCTGAATATATCCCAGTCAGCTCGATTGATCAGCCAGCGACATGGATGGTCATTTAAACTAGGAATATCGAAGTGGACAAGGGTAGGGAAATGGTTACACCTATGTAAGTCATCGAAAACAGTCCACTCTATCATCTTAGAGATGGCAAATACAGATGGACTGCAGAGTGCAAGCATGATTGACTAGAAAGTGTTTGAAGCCACGGAAAAGTTAGTATAATTCCCAGAATTCAGAAGTTATGCTGGTCAGTAATATTTTCAAGAATAGTACCTTTCAAGCAGGACCTCCTGCCACCCCAGGCGATATTGTGGGCAATTAAGTCTGCAACAATCAGGAAAGGCTGGAGCAGCTGGGTATTTTTGTTTGTGATACGGTTTGTGCAGATGGAATTTATATGCAGCCGAGTAAGCGGAGCTGACAGTAAACTCAGCCGTACGCACACGATTTGAAGACCAGTCCGGATGACGTGTTCTTCGGAAAGCAACGAGTCGCGGATAAATACCGCGACACCGCTATGAGCGCGAAGCCCGTCATCTAATAATAATAATAATAATAATAAAGGGGGGTTAAGACGGGTGATTAGGTACCTTAATTTTTCATATGAACGGAAACAGTTTATATCCCACAAACGAGCGTTGGTTGAAATTTAGGCGTTTTTTTTTCTTCCTCTTCTGAAAAGGGATTAGAGCACTTGCAGGCAGGTCCTCCACAGTAGTCGTCCTGACTACTGCTAGATGGCGGGCAGCGTTAAAGAGGAATCCTGATAGCTTGAGATGGGTGACCGACATCTAGAGATTGGTTTTGGGCCCGATTTCGTTGGCGCACGAGTTTGGATATTTGTTGCCTTTTGTTGTTGCGCTTCATTATCAACGGAACAACAGAGTTCGTAATTTCATTCACTTCAAGCTAGACCTGACAAGCTGCGTCGCATATAGATGGTACGTTTTAGAGTTGGCAGCTTCATGTTGCCTTCGCGGTCAAGGAAAGGCGTTTCGCCATACAGTTTTTACTGTTTTTTTTTTTCACTGAATAAATCTAAATCTGCTTCGTATTCTGACCTGTCACACTATACACATATCGGGGTTGCTGCCATGCAACATTGTTTCGTATGGCTAAACATTTCGCGTTTAAAGCAGCGTAATGGGTTCGGGACATACTGCCGCAAGAAAAAAGTATAATTCGCAGATCATTTCCGGGAAGGCTGGGAGGTTGAACGTCAGGATCAGAGTGGGAGTGGGGATTTCTCTCCCGCTCTCCTTTCACTTGATTCTGAACACCTTGATGGCACCTGCGCTCTTGAAAAAGGAGAGCTCCTTTTTAGACGCAAAGTCGTCATGACCACTCCCCTAAAGAGGTTAAGGGCAGGGTGAGTGGTCACTTTCACCTGGAGACCGGCAATGTCCTTAGTTTTAATACTATTCTCGATATGTTCATCGATGCGAATATTACCATTTCTTTGTCACACGACCGCTTGGAGCTCTCCGAAAGAAACTTCGATTTCTCGTGCAAGACAGACCGCGCTCACACTCTTGAAGTTTTGCCTTCTTGGGCACGTGGTATAAGAAACCGTGGTTACTTCACGTTATTCTCTTCTGTAAGGAAAAATTCAAGTCGACCGTTTTTCCATAATATCGCCTCTTTCCTGCGGAAGAGGGCAGTGGTGGAGGTTGAGTATCAATACGATCGATAATTCACATTCGTGCTCCCCACATACTATGGAGTCCAACAAAGGGACACCCCACTGGGGTGGCAGGGTTGACACAAGGATATAGTGGGGAGATATCACAGCGCTGCCCCGCCATGGATCCCCCCGCTCAACCCGGAGTTCAGTACAAGACTTAGTCCGAGCCGATTGATCGGGAGTGGGTGACATTCCGTCTAGAAAAATCCGGGGCAAAAGAACGTGTATTGGAACCAAGGTGCAAAGCCCTCACCAGGGCTCACCGGTGTTCACACAGCGAACATGGCTGGAAGAGGTCTATCCACGAGGAACCACTGTCAAGGCGATAGTCGGGAATGCGTACACAGACACCTCAACTCCCAGGTCACCCATTCTCTTCGACAGGGGTCGCCATGCACGGCAAACGCCATGCACATGAGGTTTAGCATACAAGGCTAGGGAGGAAGAAAGAGTGCAAAACAATATAGGTGATATGAAATGGAAAGCAAGATGAAAATGGAGAACGCAACACATGGGCCCCTTTCTGAATCTCCCGTCACGACGTGGACCAACCCACATCGATTGGAATCATAAGATTTTTACACTTCATGGTCCAGACCAAACGCTGCTTTACCATGCGTTCCAACACTGCTGGTTAGACGACAATGATCTATCTTGCCCTTCTTGGGAATTGGGACGATGATGGGTTTTTGTCATAGAGAAGAGGTGGTGCGCTCGTTCCAGATACTGTTTTAGAGACGGCAGATAAATTAATGGCCGTTTCAGGAAGATGTTGCGTAGGCTTCCGCGGCCGGAGTTTGTACCAGTACGCCCTGAGGAAGGTCACATGGGTTGGCCGAAACGTCAGCTACACGACAGATGTGTCTCGTACCAGATAGCCTAGACATTTCGGGAAGATGTTGCAGCGTTAGGATGTGGATTTCTTCCGGAACTGGGGAGGGTCGTTTCGCAAGAGCATTTTACAAATGGAGAATGGGGTTTTGTAACACTCGGGTACTCTCCTCCAAAAATATAATGCGAAGTTTTCCATTCTTTTTTTCAACAAAAGGAAGTCTGGTGTATAGTTTGCAGAACTCGAATGTTTTCATAATTAGCTCCTAGTTCCTCTACAATGGAATCTCGAGATGTAACCATTTCAGCAGTCTTAAGATCTGGCACTGAGTTTTCGGAAAGAATATCCCTTGTTTTGTCGTACCTTCCATACCAGTAGTGGTGCCGGATGGCAATTAAGGGAGGAAACGTATGCGCTTATGCTATTTTACTAGTTTTCGAGACAATTCTGTACATGAAACAATTTAGGGAGTTTTCTATTTGCCCTATAGTGATTATATAGATTTTTTTACAGTCGCAATACACACATCTACACGAAGGTGCCAAACGTCATGGGATACCTCCTAATACCGTCTCGGACCTCCTTTTGCCCGGCGAAGTGCAGCAACTCCACTTGGAATGGACTTAAATCGTTGGAAGTACCCTGCAGAAATATTGAGTCATCTGCCTCTACAACAGCCCAGAGTTGAGAGAGGTTGCATGATTATGTGCACGAACTGACCTCTCGAGTATGTCCCCATAAATGTTCGATGAGTTTCATGTCAGGCGACCTGAAAGGCCAAATCATTCGCCGAATTGTCCAGAATGTTCTTGAAACCATTCCGGAACAAATGTGGCTAGATCACACGGCGCACTGACATCCATAAAATTCCATCGATGTTAGGGAACTGAAGTTCATGAATTCCTGCAAATAGTCTCCAAGAAGCTGAACATAACCATTATCGGTTTATTTGAACTAGAGGATCCAATCCATTCCATGAAAAAACAGCCCACACCATTATGGAGCCACAACTGCTTGTTGACAACTTGGGTCGTGGAGTCTGGAGACCTGTCACCGGCTCTTACCAACTGAAATCGGGACTTATCTGAACAAGCCACAGGTTTTCCAGTAGTCTACGGTCCAATCGAGATTCTCACGGGTCTAGGAGAAGCGCTGCAGTCGATATCGTTCAGTTAGCAAAGGCACTCGAGTGGGTTTTCCGATACCGTAACCCATTAAAGCCAAATTGGCCAATGCCAAATGCATTATCCTACCGAATACGTTCGTCGTGCGTCGCACATTGATTTCTGATATTTCACGTAGTATTGCTTGTCTGTTAGCACTGATCACTCTATACGTCGCTGCTCTCAGTCATTAAGTGAAGGCAGTCGGCCACTGCGTTGTCCATGGTGAGAGGATATGACAAAGTAGGTATTCTCAGCACACTTTTGAAAGTGTGGATTTCGGAATATTCACTTCCTTAATGACGTCCGAAATGGAATGTCCCATGCGTCTAAATCTAACTACCATTCCGTGTTCAGTCGTAATTCCCGTCGTACGTCCATACTCATTTCAGAAACCTTTTCACATGAATCACTCGGGCAGATATGAAATCTATGGCAATGCACTTCCCTTTTATTAATTGTGCACGCGATTCTACTGACATCACTATATTTGTATTTTTATCCCACAACTTTCGTAATCTGAGTATGAATGTAGGCGATAAGTGGGAGCCTTGCTACACCCCTCCATTAATTTTTATTTCCTTTTTCATTTCTTTCCCGGTATTGATTACAGTTTGTATGTTTTTGATAAACTTTTCATTACTTTAAATATATGCAAGGATTATTCTCTTTTTCTCCGCAATATTCCAGAGTGTACTCAACTGGGCCTATTCATAATTTATTAAACATATATGGGTTTCCAGGTTAGACTCCCTTTTCAATATTAGCTGCCCAATTATTGTTGCATTGACTTGGCAGGATGGCAAATGCTGAGATGGCCGCTTGTTTTGCTTCTGGACATAAATATAACTTCAAATTAACTTCTCCCCATAGCACGTCACACAGTTTTTAAATGCTTTTTGACGTAAATAAATAAATATTAAAAAAAGGGATCTTCCTTTCCTGAAGCCATTTTGTTCATCCAATAATAGTACTTCGAGAATTCTCTTTTACCTATTGATAACAATTCTTGCATAGTTTGTATATGGAGTTAAGGGGGCTTATTCCTCGATAATTCCCACTTCATTTTTCACTTTTTAAACAGTAATATGACATCTGCTGTTTCCAAAGACGACGGTATTTCTTGGGTTTTTCAACATTTACTGATCAGATGCAAGAGGCTTACTGAGAAAAAAGCACCATATTTTATTCAATTTTTATTTTATTTAAGTTCAATATTTATTCCATCAAACTCAGGTGCTTTTCTATTTCTTACTCTTCGTAGGGCTTTGTGCAGTTCTTCCAATATAATGTCATCTCCTTGATACGGACTGTAGCTGTGTGTTTCGCCATTTCTAAAGTTGGGTGTTTGATCGTGAACTAGATTGACTTGTTCCATTGGTTCCGTCCATAATTCTTTGTAATGTTTACCCAGTCTTTTTTTGTCGACAGCTTATATGCGAGCCGTATCTCTCTCTGTTTTATTTGTCCCAACATCATTTTGTACGCTGTCTCATTTGTAATATATATATATATATATATATCATGTAGCTTCAGTTTTCTTTGACAAATATTTTTATATATTTTGTTTTTCTTTTATTGCAGTTCCAAATCTTTCATTTCTTTCTTCTATCTTTCAGACGTCATCAATATTTGAAAAAAAAGCTAGTACTATTGGTTAAAGCACAGAAACAAAAAAAAAACAGCATCGCATCGCCCAAAATCCTACCACGAACAACGAATTCCGGCCGTCGGGCAGAATCCTTCAAAATGCATTTTCCCCCACAAGTCGTCTTTTTTCAGCCAATTTGCGGAATTCCGCCCAATATGGCAGCCCTCATAACAAGAGTTCTTCTTGACCCTAAACACTCCACAAAGTTGGTTCAAACTTTTTGGGGTCATTCTTTACATACTTATTCCGCTGTAGCCTTGAAATCATTGAAACAGAATTCATTATAAGACGCTATATTTATTTTTAAATTAATTAAACACCAGATAACAGGAAATTTAGTGAATAAAATCCAATGAGTGAAACACAAACTGGAGAAACAAGACAAACACAAAATTTAGTTAAGTAAAGCTGTACAAGAAAAAAATATACTATTCTATAAAAGATTTGAATTATTTATTACCGTAAGAAACTAAAAAATGTGATAAAATTAAAGAATTTTAAAGAAAAAATATAAAATTAAATCAAATCACACCTACCTACAACCACTACCAAATCAGACCTTTTCAAGATCATTTGCCACTAGCTATTGAACTTTTAAATAATGGTTCAATGAAAAAAATACTATAGAAAACAGAAACATCAGAGTTAAAGAAAACGAAAATGAGAATTTTGAGATTATATAGTTTTTAATCGCAGCCTTCTTGTGGGATGTAAAATTCTGTCCACTCAAAGAGGTTCTATCACAAACGCTTATTTATGTCGGAATTCGGCTTCACAAAAATCGCAATTCTAATGTTACTACGGTCTTGGCTATTGAATATTTCAATGAAAAAATTCGGAGCGCTCATGCAGTCTAAGTAGACTACGTGAATCAAGGTTTGCGGGAAATGAGAATTTGGAACTTATTTTAACAAAATGTATCTCATACGAATAGCAATCACTTGAATCTCTCTTCTATGTGTAGATTTAGTAGGCTTGTAAGAAAGCATACAAGCACAGTTTCTTGGACACAGTTTAAAGCTGATGCTCCAGGTAAAAGAGATTCATAGCGTATGCGCATTTTGGTTAGTACCGTTTCATTCTATGAAATTCACACTAATAAAAGTAAATATACTTACCACTTCTCCATCTTCAGAACCAAAATCTAACCATAATAATCTGACACCATCATCACCAGAAGTTCGAAGTTTCTCAAAAGGATATTTCCAAATAACTTTAGTCTCAGAATTGCTACATTCTGAAAGTGTAAAACCTTCTTCATAGTGTAAAATTATCTGAGCAGGTTTACCTTGCCAAATACATCCTATAAAAAAACAACAAATTACAATAGAAATAAGCATGTTAAAAAATTGAAATAAGATAAACCGAGAGTTGTATGGTGGTCTCGAGTTAAATCGAAATTACATAATTCTTGAGAAAGTAGATTTCCTTCAATTGTATATTTAAACTTAAGTTAAGAATTTGATTAATTCGTTTTCGAAGTGCACAGTCAGATAGTCGAACAATTTTATAAATTTCAAAGAAAATTGCAACTTGAAAAAACTCTTAGTAATTGACCTTTCAATATTACGATTCATTATATTAAGGGCAATCAATACTCAACAGGGCAGATTTCAATACTATATTTTTTTTAATACTCGTGTACAACGTTTCGTAATCTTATATGATCCCATTTCCATGCGTGCCGGAAAAATAGATTGGAAATTAGCTCGTATCATTTGCTTACAAATTTACATTTTAATTCACAATACAAAATAATATTGCAACCATACATACATTTCTACCAATTAAACATAAATGTATGTACATTTGCAGCAATTGTAATATTTAATATAATAAATTTATAATCATTCATGTCATTGATGTGCCATTAAACACAAATTACATTCTTCATGTAAGAAGCACAACTTAAAACTTGTTAAAGTTAATACATTAGGGCGTCTCGATATTTTTGAATTCCTTTTTCCAAAAATGAGGGGGGTCAAAAAATGTGTTTTGGTTAGCGATCCACAATTATATTTAAAAGAAACTGGAATTACATTAGCTTGCTTGGTAAAAAGCTACTTCATATTAATAATAATTTCACGTTTTACGCCAAATTAGCAGCAAACTGTCTTCTCTCAAGAACTGCCTTCTTATTGTTTCTGTAGGTATGTCTGCCCTAAGGTTAAGAATATACTTAAATTATGCTACTATATCTGTAAAAAAAAGTAGCCACTCGTAAAAGTTTTCAAACAAACAAAACGCATTTGCAGCAGAGTGTCTTTTTATTACTTGTTATGAATATCATACAAATGGAGTTTTTCTTGTTTTTCTTTTTCCAGGCACGAGTGCTTTCTTCCACTTGCAAAATCTAAAAATTCGGAAGCATGGCTAGAAAAAGGAAGAAAGACTGCCAACTTCCACTCACATGAGTAACTTTATTGGAACTAGTCGAGAAATGCTGCCTTCTGAACTCCCAACTCTACATGATGTTCTAAGATATGGGCTGCAGCTAAGAGAGCAGAGTGAGCAGAATGGCAGAAATTACCCAGCTGCCTCTCTTACAAAGGAGATTTATCCAAAAGTGCTTGAAAAGTAGGATCTAGCAAACAGTTGTTTTGGGGCGCCAATTTTGAATTCGAAAGCCACAGCCCTAAAGAAAACTGGAGGAATGAAGGAAATGAAGTTCCCTGTCAAAGAAATTTTATTATTAACAGTCAAAGAGAGAAGGTTGGAGCTGTTGGACGGCATCAAATTGGATTACCAAATGTACCTGAGCGTAGAAGATGAATTAAGAAGCAGAAGAGGCAAGAAGATTAATTAAAAATAATTTCTGAATATAAGAAAAAAGAAAGGAAGCGTTAATATTACAAACACATTAAGTCCTTTTCTCTGACGAAGATGAAGAGCCAACTGATGTTAGAGATGACTACTCCGAAAATCCTTGGCAGATTCCATGTGATTATTCTGATGAACCTTCTACTTCAAGAACAAGACATTACAATACAACATTACAATTGCGCAATTTTGCATTGCAACTTATTAGGTATGGTTTCTGTCTACGTGCTACAGCTTCTATTACAACACCTGAATTTTGGATGGTGCATTAATTACTGAAGGAGACACGAGACCTGTGGTTGATCACAATAAAGTAAAAAGGACTCCAGAAAAAGTCATGAAATCACTTGATGAAGAATTTTATGCTCGGTGCCTACTAGGCAATATTGAATGTATATGTTTTGATATACGCAAAGACTCCAATATGGTTCTGTTACAAGCAGATAACTCATGCGATCAATATCCAAGTATTGCGAAGAGCATTGCACTATTTACAGTGAGCCAGGTGGAAGGTATCTTAGCCATTTTATTCCAGAGAAAGACTTAACGAAAAGGAAATTATTGCTAACCACATTGTGGATTTCTTAATAAAATCAGCAGCATTGATGAAAGTTTGCTGGCTATTGGTGATGACTCAACGAATGTTAACATGAGGTGGGAAGGAGGAGTCACTCATTGGGTTGAGGCAAAGCTGAATTATAAACTCATTTGGTTGGTTTGTGCTCTTTATACTAAAAAGCTGTCTTCGTGGCACTTGATGACAGAGTTGGATGGACAAGCTTTCTCTAACAACAAGTGGGGTGGTAAAATTGGCAACATGCTTGATACTGCAACTTAAAATCAATCTCTCATTTTTCAGAATATCCTTTTCATAGCCTTTGGTTCCATTCAGTGACACTTGCCAAAAATCTCGCAACAAATCAGGCTTATGGTTACAGGATAACACATGCCATAAGGACAGGTGTACTTTCAACTGATCTGGGATTATCTGAAATTGGTCCTAGAAGCCGCTCTCGGTGGTTAACAATTGCAAATAGAATGTCATATGTTTCATAACATGGCCTTAAAGGAAAGAACTTAAATATGTTACAACTGCTTGTGGAATACATTGTTGGTGTTTACTATCCCTACTGGTTTACAATCAAATCAAAATTCTCTGGGGTGGAAGGACCTCGCCACATTCTTTACCAATTAAAGCTCCTAAAATCTCAGATGAAGGCAGTGGCAGATATTGTTTTGCCAACAATCCAACGCTAACCGTGGTTTGCATTTAATGAAATGGACACACCCTTTTATGCTCAAAAGATTAAGAAGGAAAGCAGGGATCCAGAAAATAATTGAATTAAGGAATGAAAATGATACTCCAGGAAACTTATCTGTTCGGCCTAAGAAAACATTTGCAGTGAATCCAAATGCAACTTCTCTTTCGTAAATGATAGCTTGGTCAGAAAACAGATATGAACCACCACTTACTTGAAAACTCAAAATTTCATAAATAAGAATGTTCATTGAAGAACCAATGCAAGTTCCTATGTGGCTACGTTAAGGGTAGTCCATAGAGAGGTGTCTGAAAAAAAGTAACACAGGCTGCTGACAAAGTGTATATTCGTGAGAAACGTGAAGGATTCATTAGAGGCCAGGTAGAAAAGCAGAAGAATGATGCCTAGGAATGAATGGAAGCAAGATTTGATTAATTTTGTAGGGGGAAGCTTTTTACATTTTTATAATGTATTTTCATAGAGAAAAATATAAATAAAATTGTATCAGTTCATTAAACCACTTTTTGAGCAAATTTTGGAGTTAATATGTTATCCCCTTTTTCAGGAAATTTCAATATTCATTGTAATCAAGTGCACATTTACCAAGATAAATATTTATAAAGAACAACTTTTTAAATTAGGATAATACGTAACAAAACACGTGTTTTTGTACCTCTCATTCCCTGTAAATGTCAATATCTCGTAATAAGCTAAAAAAGCTTGCGGAGAGGAGATTCGTCATTCGCAAGGACCCTTGCTAGAGAGGTAGCAAGGTAACGCCTTCGGCGGCTAATCTCTTACCCTAGAAGAGAGCAGGAGAACATGCTCCACGGTAAGAACAGTCTCGCAACAATCGCAAGTAGGGATGGGTCACCGCAGAGATGTCCGTGGGAAAAAGCCCACGAGATGAAGACAAAGACTTCATCGAATCCTTGATTCTCATTAGTTTAAAATCTGCGTTCTGTCTCTCTGTTTGCCATGTACTGAGAATATGTTAGATAAACAGCTTGGTATTCGTATCGTTTGTTGGGATTAAGAGGATGTCTACTTCCGTTTACTTAGCGGTGAGCTTCGCTGCCTGGTCAGCAATTGCATTCCATATTATCCCAACGTGACCTGGGATCCAACAAAAAACCAAAGGATAACGACGAACCAGTAAATTATCAGTGTATATGAAATTATAGGCGGATACATGTATTTCGTCTTCTGGAATTCCGCCAGAATAGCACTGGGAAGAGTTGAGGATTTGGGGAAGTGTGAAATCTAGGGTCTATTTTCGGCCAGAGAAGCTTCAAGGGGGAACATGACTTCGGGGGGAGGGTCACAAGGATGGGGCGTTTTATATCGAGTCTCTGCAAGAGCGTGTAGAGACGGATACCAAAAGGATGGGGTAACAAGGTCTGAGTTCTTACGATGTCCTGTGACTTGGGTGAAGAACTGCATGGCACGAAGGAGTATTTATAGCTGATAATTACGCACCATAGGAGCCGATGGAGACGCTGACCCGTAAACAATACATCCATAATAATCCATCCATAGGACGGATTATAGTCCTTATTAGGCGCATAAGACATACTTCTGCGCCCCATGATCTACAAGTAAGAGTGCGAAGGAGATTCAATGGTGATACACAGCAGCTCATCAAATTTTGAATGTCCTTTCGCCATGGTAAACTCTTGTAGAATGTCAGGCCAAGAAAAGTGGCAGATTCGGCGGAGGGAAGTTGATGACCCTCCCCCCCAAAAAAATGATCAGGATGATTATGGAGTTGATATATTCTACAGACGTGCGAGCAACTGGATTTTGAGGTGGAGAACTTGAATCTAGTTTTATTGCTCCATTCTTGCAAATTGTTCAGGACAGGCTGTAGCTGCCTAACTTGCGTTGCTCTTCGAAGAGCAGAAAATGCCAAAGTCTTAAACGAATATCGATACTTTTACCGGCTCTCGAATTACTGATGCGATACTATTGATAGCAATGGCAAACATAGTGACACTTAGAATTGATCTCTGGGGAACAGTTTTCTAACTGGTGCCTTGATAAAAGAAAATGTACTAGAAATTAGGTGGTGTCATACGTTTTCTCTATGCCGAAGAAAATTGTTCCCAGGTGTTGTAGCACGATGGAATTGGAGAGTGTGGCAAGAGAGACTAAGTGATTCATGGTTGACGTGTGCTTTCTAAAACCAAACTGAAAAAGTGTAAATAGATTCCTTTGCTCCTGGAACCAGACCAGACGTTTGTTTACCATTTGCTCTAAAAGCTTGTACATACAGCTTGTGAGCGAGATTGGACAGTAACTTGTAGGGATTGTTTTGTCCTTTCCTTTATGGATTGGAATTACAATGGCTTCATGCCAAATCCTTGGTAAGGAATGGTCATCTTGAATCAAGTTAAAAAAGAGGAGGAGAAAAGAACCAACATTTTCCGGTAGTGTTTAAGCATTTAATTATGTTTTTGGTCTGGTCCTGAAGCAGAATCTTTTGTACAAGCGAGGGCACGGGAAAAGTCATCAATGGAAAAAGGAGCATTGTAATCTTTGTCCACGTGACTGGAGAAATGTAGTCAGCAGTTCACCATTCTTGGTCTTCAGAAAGCTTGGAGAGCAGTGTACGAAGCTGGAGATATCCTCGTAGTGAGAGGCCAATTCAACTGAGCCTTCTGCAAATTCTGGTGAGGTGAGACGATTTCCATTTACCAGAAGTCCTGAGACTGACGGAGAAGAAGTCTTTCACGATCTGTCAAAATATATGCTCTCCACAACGAAGCCTTACTTTTCCGCATGTCAAATCTAGCTCTGGCTCGTCATTTTTTATAATTGATAAGATTATCCATGGTTAGGAACCAACTACCCTGTTTCCGATAACCCTGTTGCCCATACCTGTTTCCGATAACGCGGTGATACAGTCGGCATTCAACCATGGCACGGGAGGATGTCGTGGGTGACACGATAACTTTGGGATGGCAATTGAGGCCGCATGAAGAACGGCATCAGTAAAATGGGCAACCATAACAACGTATAGTTTGGGCAGGTTTAAAGTATCAGAACTTCTTTCTGCAATGTTTCCCACTCAGCACGGAGCCTTAGCCAGCGGTGAGGAAGAGCAACGTTTTAGGGCGGAAATATCGAAATTGACAAGAATGGGGAAGTGGTCACTGCCATGCAGGTCGCCCAGGACAGCCAACTCAAAGATGGTAGAGAGAGACGGACTACAGAGAGACAGACCAGCGGACGAGAAAGGGTGTAAACCAACGGAAAAATGTGTGCTTTCGCCAGTATTCAGACGAATGGAGTCGGCGACGGGCAGGTCCTTGTGTCACCCCAGATGTGATTGTGGGAATTTAAGTCCGCCACAGAAATAAATGGGGCGGGCAACTGAGATAACATATGTTCAAGTTCTTCTTGCGACACGACTTGGCCAGGCGGGATATAGACGTTGCAAATAGTTATCGATCGGCTGTGACATTGGCTTTCATGCGGGGCTGACAAGTGGATTCTAGATCCGACTTCACCTGTTTGGTTGTCTGGGACAATTTGTAGTAGGAGGGAATTATCATCCCACCTTACAGAGGCAATGTCTCCTCAAGAAGTCCCCTGGAGACACCTGGCAATGGAAATGAGACACTGGGGGAGTAGCAAGTGAAGTCTGACAACTCGCTGTTGCTTTTGTCGTCTTGGCCAGAGTACTGGAAAAGGAACGCCCGAGATCTACAGGGTACTTCACTAAGTATCGGTGTTTCGCCTCAGGAAAAGACACTTTGTCCGTCGCTCTGATCTTTTGGATAGCCCGCTCCCTAAGATATGTTGGGCACCTGTTCGAGTTGGCCGCATGATCTTTCACAGTTAACACAGCGAAGTGGGGGAGGGAAGGGAACAGGGATTCGTATTGTAGGTGATTTGCCGCACTTTGCGCAAGCAGGGCTTACATCCATGTACCGTTGTTGGATATGGCCGAACCTCTGACACTTGAGCAAACTAGGAGGTTTGACACATACGGCCGCACGTGGAGAGTATAAAACCCACAACTAATCCTTTCTGGAAGAGGGGAGATTAAATGTCAGGATCAGAGTAGAGATCTCTCTACCATTCTCCTTCCTCTTGGTCCTGAACACATCCGTTACGCCCCTTACTCTTAAAGAAAGACAGACTTTCCTCCTCACTTTCGGTCGCAAGGTCATCGGGTTAAATGGTCACTTCCTCCATAGGTTAAGTGAGTGGTCACTTCCACCTGGAGGCCAGCAATCTGCTTAGTTTTAGATTTTTTAAAATTTGCTCATTGCGTGCTTCGAAGAGAATGGTACCACTCCTCTGACGCACCACCGTTTGAAGTTTACCGAAACTGTCCTCAATGTTTCGCCCAAGACAAATCCGCAGTAATACTTTTGAATGTTTTCCCTTCTTCAATGCACGCCATCAAAAGGACAGTTGCTTTTTTGGTGTATCTCAAAGTACTCAAATGCAGCGTTCTCTTAAAACATTCCGGAAAACGGCAAGGGGATTGTTTTATGCTCCAAAGAATTGAAGCGAATTAACCTCCGTGCTCGCCGAAGGCCTTGAAGGCCAAACAATGGGGACACCCCAGTGGGGTGCCAGGGTTGACACGAAGATATAGTGGGGAGATGTCACAGCGCTACCCTGCTCACCCTGGAGTTCAGTACAAGACCTAATGAACCGATTGATCAGGTGTAGGTTAGTTGTCCAACTGCACGTCTAGAAGAGTCCGAAGCCAAAGCAAGAATGTTGAAAACCTACAAGAAATGCTCTTCGAAATACGTAAATAACGTATCCCTACGAGCAAAGCACAGAGTACCACAAGGAGTAGTTGGGAAACAAACAGGTCCCATAACTGCCAGGTCACACATTCCCTCAGACACGGGTCACCATGCACGGCAAACACAGGTGGAGAAACAACTGTTTAAACGTGTTAAATTCATTAACGATAATCCGTAACTTGTAATTGATTGTCGATAGTCACCGATTCAGAATGAACGCCGTTTTTCTCTTCATGAATTAACGTCTAAATTTCATGTTAAATAACTGCAGATCTGCAAGATAGGTACCTGCAGAATTTTTGGCCCGTGTACAAAACAATCTGGGTGTCATAAACAAAACACGCGACAGCTCGCTCTTTTGCAGTGTGGATGCGTTCCGTAAGGTGCGTGAATGTGATATTGTCCGTTTCTCTTGGGCATCATGCACATTCCAATGGAGAGAAGGGACACTGTACAACTGGTGGATGAATTGAGATGCCGCCATGAGCACCCGGAGTGATGATGGACAACCGTGGCGCCGCGCCATGCCCAACAGCGGAGGAATATATTAACTCCATTCTCTCGTTGGACAAAGCTGACGGCCATGTTGAGGATAGCCGCGCCGATGGATGAGCTCTCAGCGCGGCTACTCGTGTCATAATATACGAAACCTGACCGTGCGGAAGGTGTGAGTTCCCCAAAACACAGACGCAGACACACACATTCAGGCTCATTTTATGGTGGATGCTTGCTTACGTGACAGACATGCTGTGGCAGTGCTCCATAATTGATCTCAGTGGTTCCCAACCAGTGGTATGTATACCCCTAGAGATATGCAAGGGACATGGGGAGAGTGACGGAAATCAATATTTGCATTGTTCCACAACAATGAAGCTCACGAGTCTCCCATCTACCTTAAGTTGTTGGAAATATCGTGATCAACCAGGAAATTCAATTTCAGTTACCACTACTTCATTATATTATGTAATATTTAATTTCTTTGTTTCTTAGAATGTTTATTACCACGCTAAATAATCTTTACATTTCCAATTGTCTATTAAATCTAACTGATACAGCGATATCGTATGACTAGAGCGCGACTTTTATTGGTTTGCCGCCATCGTGGAAAATGCAGCTCGGCACTCGCCGGGGAATGGTGCGCTCAACTCCCCTGCTGAGGGGAGGGTTTCAAGGTCTCGCCTTACAAAAGACATGCTATCCAGAGTTGTTGAGGAGTCTCTTTGTAAAGGCACGCTCAAACTTCACTTTCAAACAAAGTCTTTGTGTATGACACATACCTGAAATGAAAATTCACGAGAAAGTCGGTGAATGGTGCGCAATCAGTGCTAAAAGAATAACTAAGCCCTTATTTTACACGCAAACAAACTTAAACCGTTATGTGCATCATTTGGTTCAGCATTTCTTCCACATATGGAATAGCAAATGGATAGTGTAATTACGGTCATATTTCAACAGGATTTCGCAATCGAAAACTGCTTCAGTTTCTTTAACCTTCAAGCGGTAGTGGGATAAACGCCGCGTTTGAAAAAATACGGCGCTGCGCGATGTTTGAAGTCAGCATTACGGGAAGCCAAATATTCTCTAGTTATCTACTGAGAGACAAAATAGCGGCAACATCTTCTCCAGTACCCTCTTACATTTACGACAAATTCGAACAAAAGTGACCAACGTCATCAATCTTCACTCTACGTGGCATAACCACCACAACGCGACCGAATCTGTTCAGTTTTTTAAACGATTTTGATAAACATGTAAGAATATTTTTCATGTTTGTAATAAAAATGTCATAATAATCCTCTAATGCTAATTATTGTGAAAATTTAATTTGTTATTTATTAGTGTAATTTGTGGGCGATTTCAATGGATTTTAGTAATCTACAATCCTTAACTTACCATTCTCGTTTTATTAGAACATATTTAACTGCCTACACATTCTCTCTCCCCCTCTATCATTTTCACCTTCCTACTCCATTAGATTTTAATTTAGATTTTTATTATGCCATCATTATATTTCTGTCATCACTGTTTTGTGGAGCCAAAGCAGAATAATTGTGCAATTATCTCCTGATTTTCTTCTCTCTGGAGAACAATTAAAATTGTTTCTATCTACTACAATATCCAGTTGATGTTATGTAAATTCTCCATGAGTGACGATCAAGAGAAGCTGTAATATTGAGAAAAGTGAAGGATGTCTAACGGCGACAAAAATACCGCCCCGCGATCGCGCATGTGTCACTAAATCGCGCGAGCGTCCGAAGGTTAAGGTCTTTACATACTGTTTATGGTGATAGGATTATCGCGTGTGGTTTGTGGCCTGCACGCTTTCTTGTTCCGACTCCCTGAGATTTCTTTCTGTGAGGATTTCTGGAAGGTCGAGTATATGCGACAAATCCCCACACGAAAAAAGAATTACGGCACAATATACAGGAACATATCTCTACAATACCACAGGACATCTTTTGCCAAGAACACCAGAACTTGTTTAGATGTCAAGAATGCATCAGAGCCTTTCCAGAATCCCTATAACGTGAGCACTATTCAAACTTTCCGGTACCGAAAAGCAACCATTCCTCTTCGGAGATTCCACCGACCGCCCTGGATCGAACGATATCCCCGGCATCTGTGGCCGCGTTCGCTGAGGCAAAAATTCCCGCTCGACCGGCACATTCTCGGTCGCATTGTAATTCTTCCATATAAATCAGCATTCGCCCATCCGAGCTGCATTGGCATTTGATGGAAATCTTTAAAGTTTGCGAATTAATTGGTTAATATTAGAATTTACCAGAATTGTATCCGGAAATTATTCAGAGCTTCTTCTTTCCTCACTTCAGTGTCTCGTTTGATGTGAAGTGAATAATAAGTGTACTATCTTAATGGTGTTTGAGGCCATAATCATAAAAGTGCCCTTGTTTGTTATATGCATGGATGAGTGGTTGAAAACCAGACCCCAGACGGATAGTGATGTGCTGGAAAGAAGTAGAGCTCTGTGTAAATAACTCTAAACAGAAGTGTTCAACCCCCCCCCCCCCCAAAAAAAAAAAAAAATCTCGATGAAAATTTAAGGAACTGATTGCTCTCGCGGTTTCGCTCAAGCCCTCGGTACTCGGGTCCTCAATGCTTTTTGTTCATTTTCCAAGTCAGACCTACACCTAAATTTCTTAAGGGACATGCAACCCGGCCTCTTTTCACTGCATAGTTCAGGAAGGGCGCCCAGCGCCCAGTTGCCACCGACATGTGCCCCCACCGAAGCCAACGAACCGGCGAACGCCCCCAGGCAATGGGTGCCCCCGGTCCCGGCCACCCGTTCCCGCCATTCACGCGCGTAAACCACGCCGCATCGCATCTCCAGAGCCGAGGTTTGCAACGTCCGGAAATTGCAAGTCGGAGAAACAGTATATGGGAGGGCTGATATAAGGATATGGCTGATGACAAACAGTTCTTCGCAAAAAAATAAAGTCCATTCGTTTCGATCGAAATGGATGAAAGCACTGATGTTTAGAGTTTATCCATTTTGCTTGTCATTGCAAGATACTTCAACGACGACGTGCTTGAGGAAAATCTGTTGATATGCTATCCTCTCACTGAAAGATGTACAAGTGAGCCATAGGGGGAAATACTTATCCTTGCTCAGTGGGAAAGTCCCATCTAACTTGTCACGAGTGAGTTTAAACTTTACGAGGAATCTGCTGTCGTAACCAGTGCGATGGACACCCACATAAATACTCACTATAAGGGATAGAGTAATTCGCACAGGATGGCAGACTGACAATTTGGGTGGACACTTTACATTTGACCAACATGTAGAAAAAGGACAACGTGCCGTCCGAGACACGAATGTCACTCTATCCTGCTGGCACAGCAAGCCAACAATGCTTAGACACGCAATCAACAAATTGATACTGCATCTGAGACACAAATGTAGAACTATTTGAGCAAAATATTCAGAAAAACACTTGAACCTTGCGAGAAAACATGCACTTGGATATGAGCTGGCAAAACACATTCTTTCACAACCTCGACAAGCCCTGTCCAAGGGTCATCCCCACCCACCACCTAATTCTCTTCCATCCTCCACCCCACACCACCTTCTTCCAACCTACTTACTTTATCCCCTCAGCCTAATCCTTGTACTTCCTCTCCCGTTGTTCATTCCTCTCCTCCTTACTCACCCCCTAGTGCAGTCATTACGCGCTCGAAAGTACTTCTAAAACATACTGTGGTGTAGTTTGGAGTTTTTGTTCCTTTAGGTTTTTTGAAGTGATGAATACGACTCTGAAGTTCGCCAAAAATTATGTCCATTGTAATTTAAATGATCTCAAAAACACTTGTACACAAGTTGTCAGAAAAATATTTGTTTCATCTAAAAAAACTTGTTTACATCTAAAAAAATATCGAATTACAAATTACAAAATGTTCTAATTAACATTTCCTTCAATATAGTTCATTATAGCTATTTTCGTTACGCGCACAAAAACAGTTTAGTTTAAGCGTAATTTCATAGTAAAATTTTGACAATTGTTTGTGCAACTTACCGTTAACTCAGTTACCGATTGGAATGGCTAATCAGAAACCTTCGTGACTATGTTCAGTATAACTATCTGCCTTGCTAATAATTTTATATCTTAGTTACAGATATTTTTCGCATCATACTGTATTCTTTGGAAATACGATGCATACAAAGTCACGGAAAAAAGAAGAGCAAGAAAGTAGTCACAGAAGTCAATTGTTCAATTGTCCAGCTCTACCCTTGGCCGCCGTTCAGTCATTACGTGCTGACAGGAGCTATTCTAAATGAAATTGTGGATTTGCAGCTTTCGTTTATGGGGTACTGTTTAGGAATATGAAGTTTGCCACCAAAACTTACATTGGAATTTGTAATACAACCATGAAACATTAAAAAACTTTTTAAAATATTTGTTAATATCTCAAAAATATGAACTTCTTGTAAAATTGATTTTATACTAAAACAAGATAAAATAACAAACTTAGAAATTATATAATAAATTGCAAAATAAGATAATTAATAATAAATTATATAATGGCTTTATTGCCATGAGTACAGTTGTAACGCGTGCCACAATGTACAGGACTGTGTGTGTTGAATGCATATTATTTTGAGGTAATTATATAAGCTCAACAATACAAGATTTCTCGAGTTGCAACACCTACCGTTATCTCGAGCATCTTCCTTCCTAGTTTTAATATCGCTATCATATCTAACCTTATCTGCCATCATACATATCAGTATTCGAAATTATAATATTAAACCGCATTTTTGAATTTGGAAGGCCCTTCCGATACGTCCTTAATCTCCTTTCGTGTGAATATTCAAAAAATTGCCGCGACCTTAACAGTAATCAAAAATAGGCTTAACACGGACTCAGAACAAATAGTGGCCTCCAGCCTGTCACAACTCTGAGGTCATCTAATCATGAATGTATCCTACACAAAATGCTCCGCAACTGCAAGAAGTGCATGAGAAATTGCAGTTGTAGGAAAACTACACTGTTTTGTACAAAGCTATGCCGTAATTGTTGGGACACCTGCAATAAAATGACCTCGAACTCTTAATAACGATGATTATAATAATGTTGAATCAGAACTACCTGATTATTTGCTTACACCTCATCACTTTTGGATGCCGAAGATCTTCCAGAATATACTGGATCATCTGGTGTTGGATAATCTGTAATCGAACCATCAGCTGAAAGCAACTAAGAATAAGTGAATTGACTGATATGAAAGTAAATAGAAATATGAACCTATTAATTATTATTTATGGTTATTGATTGTTTTGTTATCCCCTAAAATTCACAACTAAGAAAGCTGGGTGTCGGGTGAATAAAATATCTACTCCAATTTGCAACCAGTTTTCTAAGAAGTACATGTAATGACTACTGGTGCGTCTACAATGATTTGGGCAAACGTAGGATGTTGGACAAAGCGAAGTTATCCATCTTTCCCCCCAAACAACTTTGGCGCCGGTGAAGAGTAATCTCTTCACGGCAAACACCTTGTTTTTAGAACCGCCGCCTCTCGCGAGCAGACGGCAGGGAAAGAGCGTGGATAAACGTAGCGTGTAAACTAGCGAATGACAGTATGAGCATCCTTCCTCGTTTTTACTTTCTCGCATACATACTTATATACGGAGTAATATTCGTAGTATAAGTTACGTAGAAATATTCGCAGTATAAGTAATATTTCGAGGTTTCAACGGAAATGCACATTTTGGAGCCCCCTCATACCGAAAAAGTGTTTTTTTCTTCTTTTTTTTCTTTTTTTCAAAACGTCCGTCCGTCTGTGAACACCAATCACCACCAGCGCCTACCCCATAAGAAGATTTTTTCCAAAGTGGATATTCGCCGGTCGATCTGGCTCCACTCGAGGGGCTGCGATTTTGAAAAACTTTCTTCTAAATTGGGAGTACTTTACATGAAGCCCCCGGACATTTTCAAAACTTTCTCAAAAAAAGAAAAGAAAAAAAGAAAAAAAGAAAAAAAAAGAAAAAAAAACAGCTTCAAATTTTTTCTTTAAATTTCTTGCAAGAATAGAGTAAAATTCACTTATAACGTAGGTCCAATTTTCAGGGCCGTAACTCTGAATTTGCGAAAATTTTGAAATTTTTGGGCTTCTTCATACAACTCCAAAATTGAAGATGGAGATTTTTCCTTCAATTAAAATTTCTTCTCCATAGTGAGATCTTTCAGGTCATGTAAAAGTTTTTTGAAAATATTAGAGTTCGCGCAATATTCGCAATTTTTTAAAAAAAATACAACTAATATTTTCTCAAAAACGGCTCCAAAATTTTTCTTTAAACTTTTGGTAGGGATAGTGCTAAATGCACTCTGTAAGATGACATATGCCATATTGCTCTTTTCTTTTGCTTTATTTTTTCAAAACAATTTTTTGTTTCGTCTCTCACGTCGTTAAATAGCAGCAATTTGTCCATATTATTATACTTATTAGTACATGTGCTTTAAATAATGTTATATAATATTTCTCGAAAACTCACGCGCTTTTTGTGAAAACTAGCTCAAAATTCCACATTTTCAGAAAAGCTTAAACGCCATTTACTCAAAAAATGGCTTCAAATTGTTTCTTTACACTTTTCTTACGGATAGTGCTAATTGCACTCTTTAATATGACGTAAAAGTAATTTCTGGATATATTTTTTGTATTTTCAAAAATTACAAACACAATACACCTTCCATATTTTTTTTGGAAGATCTGTCACGCCGTTAATATACACATTTCCAACAATTTGCGAACACTCCAGTTTTTGTGAATTATAGGGCTTCAATTGAAGTTTTACGAAAACACAATAATGTTCTGTGAAAAAGCTTCAAATTTCGAATTTACAATTAAACACCACTTTCTTAAAAACGGCTCCAATGTTTTTAAAATAAAATTGCCATTCAGGACGAGGTTTTACTGCGAGGTTATATTCTTATAATAATATTTTCGTTCTATAAGGAAACCGAAAAATTAATAAATTTTCAAAAAATGAAATTTGGGGGGGCGATAGATGGAAGCCAGCAAGGGTTTGTGGCAAGTACGTACAGCTAGCCGTGACCAAAGGAAATAGAAAATTAATATGGGAAAATCTGTGCCATTGTGTAACACCACTAGTTTATTTCAATCCGCTGCGAATCCTGTGATCCAATTATGTGCGGTTTTCAGAAACGTTTAGCACTACTGACGATATAATGCTGTTAGTCTGGTGATTATTTCTTACTTGATATGTAAGACATTGTGTGCTTACTGTTCTTCATGATAAGCCATGTTCTTCACGCGGAGACAATATATTGCTCTATTAATATGGGGCAAACAAACTTCTTTCAAACTAAGGCGCATTTATTAAAATCAAATTGATGATGGTGTTATCTTGTGAGCAACCAGATATGGCGTGCTAATAGATGTGCTGGTGACAACGGTGAAGCTGATGTGTGCGACCATAACCATTCTCCCTCCTGCAATGTCTGGTCGGTGTGGGCATTTCCTGCCGTCTGAGTCAAGTCATTACAGTTGGAACTTCCAAACTCATTATCAGAAGGCAACTTGGCATCTTCCAGGCAGTCTGCTGCGTCAACTGCTAAGGTCATTAGCTTCGTACGTGTAGTCATATTTTTATCGTGGGAGGTAGCGATGATCTTCCCCAGGTGGATGGCGAGATCCAATGCCGACTTTCACATCAACTAGCTGTGTTGTCGCCCCCACCGCCCCAGCCGAAACAAGATCTAAGCCCCCGAATGGTCTCCCGACAAGTGTAAGTGCGGTGCATATAAATGCGTGTGTTAACAGATAAAGTCACGATTAATATTGCTAACCACTTAAAATTAATCATGGCTTCACAGTTTGACAGAATTGTATCTTCAACAATAAAATTATAAATTGGTTCTTATCAAAAAAACACTTGCTCGCATTTTAGAATAAGTTTCTCACAAGGATTTTTTTTTCTCAAATCCTCAATCGTCTAGTAGTTGTATCCATTCACAAATCAGGTAATAAGAATAATATGTGACCTGTTGCAGGAAAATTCTGCTACACAAAACCGCCGAAAATGGTTTTCCAAAAAGTAGCATCTATACCACCCAAGAACAAGAAATAAAGTACTCCTGTTTAACACTACAATAAATTAAATATTTTAACAAACACGAAACGTCTTCACGAAAACTGCAATACTATAGTATAGTTTACGAAGCGCCAGGAAGCTCATGTTACAAAGAAATACCCCGGATTTTGTTAAATTTCATGAAGGATGGCAAATCCAGTTTTACGATAAAAAAACTTGTTTGGGAAAACCGATTTTAAATGTTACGTCCGGACGAAATTCAAACAGACTGCTGCTTTACAGCAGACACCGGCGCGGCGTCTGCCAACGGGGCTGGATGAGCGTTGCGCCGTTTCTCTGCGTTTCCGGTGAAACTGTCGAGTGAAGAAACATCGCTTGCCGCACAAGAGTACGTTAGAATGTTGTTTTTTTTTATTTTATTCATTCAATCCATTAAATATATTTAAAATACTAACTTTAGTAGTCAAATTGCTTCATTACGCTCCGTGAAGTTATGGAAGTTAAGCGCCTCCAGACATCACCGATTCCTGGACGGGTGACCGTGTGAGAACTCCCGGTTACTAACGGCGCCGAGCCGCTGCCCGAAGGGATAAAAGACACTGACTGAGACGTGACGAGACGAGACAAAAAACTAATGGAGAATAGTCCCGATACCCTCAGTGCCAAAGAGCTGAGAGACGTGTTGCGAAAAAGACTGTTTAAAAAAATGCATTTTTGTTATTAATTATAACCACTATATGCAGTGGCGTAATAATGAACGCTGAAGACGAACAGAAACCTTACAGAAAATTAACAAAATTGAAATGCTCGAATTGTTTTTAACATATCTTCACTGTGGACTACAGTCTTGGGCTCGAGTAGCCACATATGATATTTCATGGAGCCGGTGCACTGCTTCCAGTAGACACATCTGAGTGCCCAGTCAATCCTACACGGTGTCACAGCATTTCGACATTCTGCCGGAAATTCATTTATCGTATGCAGCTATCTACAGCAACACATCAGTTCACACCGAAGACATCGTCGTTGATGATGATGGTCAACCTCCTATGTGGCGGAATTGGCAATTTTTACATTTTGATATCAATTATTCAGAATCTGCTTGTTCTTTAGTTTGACAAGAAAATTACCAAAGAAAACTAGAAATTGTAGTCTTAAAATATAAAATTAAAAAACCTATGTGACCTTCACAATTTTGAGAGAATATCTGGCATGTTGTGAGAGCCACATGGGAAATATTACAATAAATACATATTTAACTTTTTTTTAATTTAGAAAGTGTAGAATGTCTAAGAAGGTTCTCTACCATCAACGACGATATTCTAAAAATGCTTCGAACATTCCAATATGTCGAGCGTTCCTGGAGTTATTTCCACAAATCTTGAATCGTGATCAGCGTTGCATACCGATACACCGCTGAATAGAGGTTATAATTTATAACAAAAATCAATTTTTTGTATACTTAATGTGTAGTACACATAAAACACTTGGTTGTGAGCAAGAAAGAATTATATTTAAGGAATCTTCGAAATGCGACAGTAGCAGCGATGAAGACAACTGGGAGGATTCTCCACTTTCACCAGCAGGTATCTCCCTCTCACTTCTTTGCCTACCACCATTCAGAATGGGTGGTGAAAAACTCTTAGGCGTCCTAGCACGTCTCTGGAATAAAAGTTGCGACACCTCTCGATACAGAGCAGAAAGGCAACTTATGGATTTCAGAAACAAGTGAAGATGTCATTTTAGAAATATGATATATGAAACGATATGCAATATATGTGCTGGGGCACACAAAGTTTTGGAATGTCCTGATTAGGGAATTATTTTTAGAAGGCAGAAGAGATCCGTACTTTGCTGCTAGCATGAACATTCATGCGTTTGTTTATTAAAAGGCGTTAAACTGTATACAACCCTACAGAAACGTGGTGGAGCGAGCACCGCAACATTAGAAAAGTGACATCCCCAACGCTGCAGCGGGAAGGGAAAAGTTCGGGGGAAAAGCCTCATTTGCTACTACCTACATAACAATTCGCCTGCAAGTACAGTTGACAATCATAAAATAAACTGACTAATTTAGTATTTTGATGCATATTAAATATTATCCATGAACCAAATAATCATTCAATAGATTTGTTAAGCACACAAATTTTAGCATTGTATTTGACATTTTTAATCAAGAAGCTTGTATAATAGCTAATAGGTTCAGGTACACAAATATTAAACGATAAATGCATATACTTACTACAGGTAAGTTCTCTTTGAGCTTGTACATTGTTATGGCATCCTTGAACCAACATTCGTGCCCAATTAGCAAGGTCTCTATGTGTCTCCACCCGTAAGTCATGGGTGGTCACTCCTTCAGATGTTCCACATCGAACACTAAACGTTATAACATCTTCTGCATTCCCAGTCGATGAACTAACTAACCTGAAAACAGGAAAAATATAAAAGAAGATTAAACGTATTCTCATTCAAGAAATGTGTCTGTATATGTGTGTATGTATATATGATAAGTCTTGTAATAAGTTTGTCAATATGTCGACACGACATACGAAAGACGATGCCAGCACAAAAATAAAGTAAGGTACCGTGGGGTAATAGTAGAAAATAATAATTAGAAAATATGGCAATTACTGCAAAATTGACCATATAAGACGCTTATGTTCCAGGACGCAGTTCACACAATATTTACAATTCTTTAAAATTTTAACTATAAAATCACAATTCCTGAAAACAATGTGGTCATTGCCAGAAAATATACTTTCATCAAATAGAATTAACGTATTATCTTACGTATCACCCAGAAAACGAAAAAGGAAAGAACTTTCACCAATGTCACAGGAAATGGATCTCTAAGGGTGAAGGGAATAGACATCCCCCCCCCTTTTTTTTTTTAAATGCGCTATATTGGGGAGAATTCCCTGGAAATCTTTACCGTATCTATTGAATCGCGCTCCCCAAAATATAATCCCACGCCTTCGTACCACCTCTTCAGCATAACTAGTTGTTAGCACATATGGTGCAATGTAAATAAATTTGGCGCCACGCCTCTGGTTCGCCGATTATAAGCCCGCCATGAGCCCAATCGAAATTTCTAACTCACGAATATATAATAATAATAATAATAATATAATAATAATAATAATATAATAATAATAATAATATAATATAATAATAATAATAATAATAATAATAAATTCTTCGCTTGGTACTTTCAAATCTGAGTTCTGATACCTACTTCCGCAGAGTCATACGTAAAGCTCGTAACCACATGTCGCCCAATACACGCATAGGCACCATAAAAGTGCGGGGTGTTAAATTTGCTTCTTTTGGTAACCTCAGTTATCGAATTTAACCAGATCTGTTATTATTTAGCGAAACATGGCTAAAATACAATACAATACAATACAATACAGTAAAATCAGAACTGAGATTGAACATTCTGATGCAGTATGTTTATCTTTTGCAAGTACTTACACGAGTGTTTTTCTGCTGCATCTGACTGTGGTTCATATATATTTACTCCTTTTTTACCTCGAATGCGTTGTCGAAAATGTAAGGAATAACGTTTCACACCCCTTATTCGCGTATTTAGATAATTAAACGTGAAAGAACGGTACGGGACAAATAATAACCAGAAGTGTATTCGTCAAGTATTAAATAATTATATTATTTTCATCTTATGATTTATGATTATCATTATGTTTACAAATCCCGTTATTTTCTTCTTTATTATACCACATATTTAAAAAAGTCAAGTCCACATGAAATGAAACACCGAAAATACTCCATCTTCCGCGGCCTCGTATACCACAGGTAACCTGTTGCCCGTTTTGATTATCTGGCCTTTGAACTTGGTGTTTAATATCTTGTGATGAAATGAATCTTCCACCATACCGTGCGTAGTGACATTGGCAATTGAAGGAGGCGACGTATATTTTCCACAATGAATTTTGGATATTTTAATTATTTTCCTCCCTTTTGCTCTTCACACATTGGTTGGATAATGTTTGAGTCACTCCAGTGCCATTTACGGGCGCTGACCGCTCTTGAATAATTCAAATTCCATCACGAGGCGAAACGTTGCAGTTGTGTATTTACGTTTCTCTTTTGGAATTGCAGTGAAAGCAACCTTCGTATGGAATTCGTGCTATTGGTCTAGATTGGCTGCGTTTGTACCTTTAAGAACCATCTCAGCGAGTATAAATACCGCGGATACATGAGAATGGCTGCACAGGCCTATAGCAATGGACGTGTTATGATGAAATGCGTTGGGAATAACCACGTTAGTGGTGACTAAGACCTATCCCAAATTGCCGCCCATCTGATAAGAACAAGAAGACCGTCAAAGGTGGCTATGGACATTTACATCCGAAACAGGCCAGTAGGTTTATGAAGCCCGAGAGACATAGGTTGACACGATTTGTCTTGGAGGGACGTACATATTAGAATGAGCTTGGAGGATGGGAGGCACATTTCCACAAACACTGTTTGAAGATCGTTCTGAATAATTATCTCTGCTGACAGCGGCGAATCGTAAACCAATGAGTGTGGGGGCCGTCAACATCCACCCTATATGGAGAAAAACCGCTAAAGGATAGGGGAGGGTTGAAATGAATCACACACTTTCTTCCATGTATCTTTATTGGGTGTAACCAAAACTTCAGCATTCGAAACAGAGCAAAGGGTTATACACATTGCGGACGCGAAGATTGTCAAACCCGCCGCAACAAAAAAAGCTTTCTTCACGGGATGCGAGATTAAACATTAGAAGCAGAGGAAGGAGTGGATCTCTTTCCCGTGTTTTTGGCTTTTCCTCCTGACGACCTCAGTGACCCCTGGCTTTTAAAGAACGAGAGAATTTCCTTCTAAGTTTAGGATTAAAATCAGTCGTGGGTGACAAGTGTCTTGCATGGGTTCAGTGGTCACTTCTAGCTTTTATTAATAATTTTATTTTATTGAATTTGCTAGTCGGTGCTTTCTTCAAATAAAGTGGGTACCATTCCTTTATCGCACCTCAGCTTGGAGCTTCCCGTATTAATCCTCTACGACTCGCGCAAAGCGGAGTGTACCCATATTTTAATTTTTTTTATTGCCGGGGTGTATGCCACGAGGAAATGCAGTTTTGCGATTTTTCTGTAGAAAACAGGTATTTAGATCAATAGCATGTTCCACATATTTCTTCCTTTCGAAAGTGCGCAAAGGGAGGGTAGGTTCAATATGATGCATGCTGTATACTTTCTGTGGTTCCTACCCACCGTGGAGTACAACAAGGCGACACCCAACTAAGTAGCCAGGATTGACAAGAAAATATAGTGCTGAGTGTGTCCGCACTCCCCCACTCACTCTGGATTTCAGTCAAAACACTGAATCGATTGACACACAGAGTAGCATCCCACTGTCCGTCGAGTCCGAGGGCAAAAGTGGTGGATTTGGACAGTACAAATCTAAATGCAGACACAGGGACTCGCCGGGATTCGCATAACGAAGTTGCACTGAGTTTACCCCAAAGCAGAATGTGAGTGAACGCGCAGAGACCCGTCAATCTCCTTGAAATCATTATGGCGGACAGTTTGTGACGTCACATCGGTATGGTAAAAAACTTCTTCACACTTTGGCTATCTAAAAAACAATATACAACAAAAACTGAAACACTTTTTTTGACACATTCAAACAATTTTGCAGCGCAACGCCGACATCTACAGGTCGTTATACTTGCGTTTCCCTATTCCGCATTACACTGGTTAACTTCTCAAAACGTTTTAGCTTTGAGCTTATCATACGTGGTTTTTCTTGCTACCTCTCGAATTATAAATACGAATATAATTTTTAAAGAAAAATCGCATTAAGAAACTATAATAATAAGAATCATGTTTCTATTTAAAAGTCAACTTCATTAAAAAAAGAGTTCTGATTATAAGCATTATTCAAAAACTGTAATGAAAAATGTTGATTCATTTATTACATGCAAAGCAATTTATGTTGACAGAAATATATAACTTCAAATGCCGTTTGTATTAATATTTGAATTAGTCTTATATAATTATTAAAATTAATAACAAAAGTGACGGTAGAAAATCAAATAGTCAAAAAAGTCATACGTACAAAGGGCACATGTGTCATTGAACGCCAAATCGCCCAAATTTAAGGACAATTTGACCTTGATGACCCAGATTTTTAATGTATTTCTGTGAAGAGTATAAGCAAAAACATGAAACGAGTGTTTTTCATTTTTTCTCAAATATTTTTCGAGACATTAAATTTCAAAATTTTCGTAAAAAGGGTCGTATTGCTAACGTTAATAATTTTTAACTCGTTTTGTCTTCGTGACAGAAAGGGGATACAGGATTAAGATAGGCAAAACTGTCCAAGAGGGAAGAATTTTTTTATGTAAAATTCGTAATTAAAGTGTAAAAAAAACCAGTTTTTCGACGAATTCAAATCAATTTACACAGAGTACTTCGCACAAATTTCGTATACAAGTTTAAATTTTTTAACCATATTAAGCCTATGAGTATTTATTTTCATTATCCTTGCAATTTTCTGTAGATTGTAAAGATGTTACGAGATTTTTTCAGGCATATGTTCGATTTTCACCCTTACAATCAACAAAAAAGTGAAAAAACAACAACGAAGGAATAAAGTATTTTTTTGTAAGAATATCTCGAGTTGTGACGCAGATCATACAAAGGACTAAATACAAATTGTAGCCCTGTAAATTCTCTACAGTTTTCCAAAATTTCATGCTTTTATCTTATAATTCGCAGGCGCCAAATCAATATTAATAAAATAGTAATTTAATAGTTCCGGGTATTCCGTGTAAATTTGTTTAAATTTGGGTCAAAACATGTTTTTTTCACCTCATTTACAATTTTCAACTTAAAGAATTTTTATCCCCTGGGACAGTTCTACCGTTTTATTCCGCTACCCCCTTAGTATTTTGCGACATTAAATAACAAAAGATACTCTTTCATTTGATCTATTAAATTCATTATTTTTTACTTTCTCGCCGCGCAGTAGAGATAAAGTTATGCCAAGCTACGCGAAAAACGGCCAATTTTCGGCAGAAAACTTTTAACAGGGCCCTGGTAACGATAAAGTGGATAAATCCAGTTGCTAAATTTAGAAAAAAATTCCTCTATCACGTGGTGTAGCCAGAATCCACGTTTTGGGGGTCCTGAATACCGAAAAATCGAATGACGGCAAAACATCTGTGTCTATCCGTCCGTCCGTGTCCATCCGTCAACAGCGCTTGCGGATAAACCGTTCAGTCGATTTACTCCAAAATTGATATTCTCCACTCAATCAGGCTGATGCCACGGACCCTGTAATTTGAAACCGAAATATTTTCTTTAGGGGGTACTTTACATGAAGTCCCTGGGACATTTTCCAAATTTTCAAAAAATATCCTTCGTTTTTTATTAGACTTTGTTGTTGGATAGTGTGAAGGACGTGTGAAAGACGAATGGTGCAGTTCTAATTTTCGTTGAAAAGTCTGATTTTTCGAAAATTGCAAAAGTTCAAACATTTTTCGGATCCTTCCTATAACTAAAATATTTGTTTTTAATTTTTATTGGGAATATTATAGTTGTCTCCCCCCCCCCACTGTTGATAGGTCACTTTCCATAAGACGTTGCAAAGCAAAGAAATGCTACACAGCTCGCAGATTGAAAATATCTTTGTTGTAGCATAAACTCGCATTATTTTGTAAGCGATAATAATCTTACATACTCTTACTTGAGAAGTGTTTACACTGAAAAGGTTGAATTGAATCAATATCGGGTTTCAAGCACCCAGAAAAAAATCTTCGTTTAAATTCTTAGTTTTCTCTTAAGTATAGCACAACAAGTTGCAGAGTCGCTAAGACATTATGCCAGAGCAGTCTCTGAATTACATATTCATGTACAAAAGAATAATTTTCTAAAGAAATTATATTGGACAATTAATACTTCTGGCAACAAATTTTATTATTGTCTCGTGAGGAGGGCAGAAGACGAAAAACGTTGGGTGAAGACAGCAGAAGAAAGAAGACGAACTTACTCGGTCAGTTTCTTTATAATCAAGTGATACGTTAGGGTAAGCATGCTCTGCTAGGACCAGCTGTGCACGTTTAATTATCACTGTCACTGTCCAACATCTTTGCAGCATTAACAAGTATGATTGATTCTCGCTTTCTCGAAAAAACTTTACTTGCCACGTCACAAGAAGGAATTTTGAAAATCACTATTTCGGATTCATATAACTTTCATTCCGGCAAACATTCAATTTTCAAATTCTCAAGGATGCTGGTTGTAACAACCAAAACGTACACTTCTGCAATTATTGATTTTCAATTTGGGAAAATGCAAATAACAATAGTATTGATATTATTGTAAGACTATACGTGGTTACTAACTTCACAGAACAACGCGTATGTATTTCGAATTCTTTTGCCACAACTGACACTATATCTGAGAAGAGTTACGTTTCAGGCAGACCCTAACAGAGTCAGTTGTTTATTAATAAATATAAGTTGCAATTTGTCAGACGGCTTCCATTTGAGACCGCATGCGTGTTTCTGCGATTCATAACATGACGTATCACGGTTGCTTTCTTTGGACGACACGATGCGTTGATAATTGATAATTATTATTAAGGTTTAAGGCCATTTGTGCTCGAATCAACTTATTTTAAAACAAGCGACAGTGCCGAGCTAAAACATTTTCATGCAAGTTAATGTAAATAAAAACTGAATATGGGCGTATCCAATAATCAAAAGGATTTGGCAGAAAAGTGCCAAAGAACTTATAAAAAGCTCCAACTAAAATCCAAAGATTGGCATTATCCTCTTCTCTCAGATCAGCTGTAGATTTAATCTTTCGTAAAAAGCTAAAAAACTATCAGAGAAGATTCGTAATTTCGCAGTATCCCTGTTGGAGATCTAACAAGGTGATACCTCTGCCGGCAATCTCTTACCTTACCACAGTGCACGAGATCATGATCCACGATAAGATCTGTTTGGCAGTTTTTGCAAGTGGGGGGGGGGGTCCCCACGGAGAAGATATCCGGGGAGGGAAATGGCAGCCACCGATCCGAAGGCGTCACAATAATCTTCTCGCGCCTTGAGCCACGAGATGATGAGATGACGAATTTCACATGAAGAAGACCAAGGTTTTATAGAACCATTGATTCTCGTGAGCTTAAAATTCGAGTTCTGCCATTATGTTTGCCATGCACTGGTATCATTTGTTGGGATAGTCTTTTTTTGTTATATTTGTTGCGACTATATAGACGGAACGCGTCTCTTCGCTCCTTAAGGAGCGTTGAGCGCACTGGAGAAATTATCCGTTAATAAGCGCTTAGGGGCCGCTGTGTTGTCAAGTCACATCAGGGAATAGTCGACATGTAGCGTCTTAGCGCTCGCGTCTCGCACGCGCCCTAGCCCCTGTGAAGTAGGCAAACTCGTTTTCTCGTAACAAATTTCACATGAGGTTCTACGGGAATTGAACCCGGAACCTCAGTGGTGAAAGGTAAGCGACTTCACCACTGAGCCACGAAAGCACCCTGTCTCAGTTTTCGTCGTGGCGAGCTTTGCTGCTTGGCCAGCTATCTTGTTTCCTACTATCCCCATGTGGCCAAGGACCAACAAAAAAAGCAAGTTATAACGACCAATAAAAGATGGATTTCACGTTGGGTATTCATTGTCAAAAGGCCATAAGACAAAGAAGAGATGGATTCGTGCGTCATTTAGAATCACTGCAGTTCACCGTTTCCTTTAACGTCATCGATTCAGCGAATTTAAGTAACTCCAAAAGCGCATATTTTTCTGCATTATAAATTCTGCACGAAGAGTATATTCGAAAACTCCGCGTTGCACTATAGCAGTAGGAGGCACACCCTACTTTGCCATTTGGGAGGAACCAGTGTACATGAATTTATGGCCAGGATACACCGATTTCATTGCATGAAATTCCGTTAGAAATGTTCTGGGGAAGATGAGGATGTAGGGTGGTTAGACAATGAGGTTAATTATAGGTGGGAGACGTTTCCAAGGAAAAACAAGGTTTAGTAGGGGTTCTCAGGGGGTGGACAATTTTACATTAAGCTTCTGCAAAAGCATTTGGAGACGGATTCCCAGAGAATGGGGTAACGATGGTCTTAGTGTATACGATGCCAGGAGCGTTGGGCGAAGGACTGTTTGACGTGAGAGAGAGGATAATTTCGCAACACATGAGGTAAAAAAATATCTCGCCTCCGGCGCAGAGATGGTTTTCCAGCCTAGGCCAAGAGGCATTCGATGCGATTCGTGAGGCAGGCGCCTGTGCTGATCCTCATATTCGAATTGTGTATGGTATTTAATGGCCGGAGGTTTGACGGAGACGCTGACCCATGCATAATCCAAAATCGGGTGGATTTGGGTACTATTCAAGCGCAAGAGACACACGGTCTGTGCGGCAAGAGCTACGAGTATTGGTGCAAAGGGAGTTTCAAAGGCGATACACATCGGTCTTTCATTTTACGAATGTGTTTTTGCCAAGTTAGGCTACTGTCGAATGTATGCTCACGGTATGTTGCAGATTCCACAAAAGGGTGATGACCTCCAAGAAAAAGATCAGGATGGTTATGGAGATTATGAATCCTGCAGAAGTGCATGCAGTTTGTTTTAACAGTGGAGAACGTGAAACATGTTTCATCACTTCCTACAATTTGCTGAGGATACGTTCGCACTTCCAATAATTTGCATGCGTTTGGAGGATAACAAAATGGCAAAGTGGACGACGCTTTCACCGGCTCTCAGATTATTCATGCTGTACTATTGATAGCAATGGCAAACACAGGTATACTCAGGATTGATAACTGAGGGACCCCGTTTTCCAACTAGTGACCGAGGACAGCCAATCACCAAGGTCAGACTGGAAGTAACTTGACAAAAAGGCTGCTACAAACCTGGGGGCCGGCCCTTAGGTTGGGCTTCCTGATGTACATTTCTGCTGGGTATGCCCACACCTTTGACACTTAAACCAGCGCTAAGGGTTTGGTTCATATGAAGGTTGCAGAAATCACAACAGATCCTTTCCGGGATTGACGGACGTTCAAACGTAAGGGTCAGAGTCGAAGTAGGGATCACTTTCCACTGCTGCGTCCTTTTGATCCTATACACTTCAGTCACGCTCTGACTCTCGAAACATGTAAGATATTCCTCATTCTCCGAAGAAAAGAACTCGTGGTCCAACATCTTTGCAGGGGTTCAAGGTTGGATGCGTCGTCACTACCACCTGGAGGCTGGCAATCTGCTTGGTTTACAGTAATTTATCTATTTGCTCATCCGTACGTGCTTCAAAAGAATCATTCCATTCCTCTTTCGCACGACCGCTTGGAGCTTCCCGTATGATTCCTCTATGGCTCCCGCCAGACGGACAGCACTTACGTTTTTAAAAGTTCTCTCTTCCTCTGCGCATGCCATGAGGAGAAAACGAGACTTCAGTTTACCTTCGGCTTAGAATAGAAACTATAACTAAACAAGCCAATAGTTCGTTCTGCACATCGACTCTTCCTGGCGGAAGAGGGCAGGGAGGTGGTTTGGTATCCATACGATGGATAAAAGTTCATCCCAGTGCTTCCACTCACCACGGAGTCCAACAAGGGGACACCCCACTGGGGTGACAGTGTTGACAGAAGAGTCCAAATCGTGTTGAAACCTGCAAGGAATGTTCCCCAAAATACGTAAACAACGTATCTCTAGGTGCAAAGCAGATCATATCACAAGGAGAGTATTTGGAAAACAAGCAGGCCCCTCAACCGTCACGATACACATTCCCTCCGACACGGGTTGCCATGCACGGCAAACACATGGGTAGGTGTTCCGCATACAGCGGGCTAGTGAAATAGAAGGGGTTGAATGAAAGAGACAGGATGTTATCAAAAAACGAGAGCGAGGATGAGGGAGAAGAAAGATGGCTGGTGAAGGAATGCTTGGGAGCCCTCCCTGCATCCCCGCCAGGACGTGGACCGACCCTCCTCGACGAGCCACAGGTTCGTGACATCGTTGCGCCGACGTACGCCGATGCCGCGCACACGAGCGTTCTCCAGCGCGCGTATCGGGCACTACTCTGTACTCAATAGGGACGCTACCGAAACAGCTGTTATAGACGTGGTGCTGAAAAGTATAAGGAAAAGCTCTCGGAGAAATTGGGAGCATCCTATTAATAGCGAGATGCTCTCTCATAGTAATTTCATCCCTTTCTTTAATAAGCTGCAAGACAGTTTTTGTATATTCCAATTTTATTATTTTTCAATTTTGATGTCATCCTATGGGTTCTTCTCCAAACTGCAAGTGTTCCGAGATTAATCTCTTATCAAAATATACATTGAAATGCCTACACGCTTTTTTCCAAGCTTAATCTTATACTTGTATACATTAATTGCTATGTTCCAAAGCGCACGTCTCCACTTCTATTTCTATGTGGATTTCTTCGTCCATGTCAATAGCTAATTAACAACGAAGTAATTGTCATTTAACCACGTACAGTCGTAGAGGGTTCCGTACTACTTGCGCGCCTTACGGTTGAAAATTCCGCATATGATGCATTCCGGAAGAGAAGGGCGGTTCATTGTGTGGGTTAAAGTGGAAGTGGGAATTTGCTTCCAACTTTCTTTCCTCTTAATGATCCTGTACACATGTACGACGCCTTCAATCTGCAAGCATTTTAGTATATCTTGATTTTCTATTGCGGAGTGCTCGTGGATTACAATTCCCTTACTTAATCATTGAAGCTTAGGTGTCTCCAGCCAACGCTTCATAGTTGCGTCATTAGGGATGGGAGGTACCGAAGCCAAGCTATCGGTTGCCTTCCATGGGCCCTAGTTAGCAAACTTCCATTGCTCGGCAAATTTGGGTTTCTTCAATGTCACACGGAGTGGGAAATAATCTACAAATAACAATCCTAAGCAGAATCACAATATAGAGATTAATGGAATTGGAAGCGGAAGCCGTTCATGTGTCAGGTACTGCTTCAACCCAGATTTGTATTATCTCTAATTAGGAATGGGAAATCGTTAGTGGTGAAGCCAAGGTAATAAAAATAAGATTAGATGTTAACTTTTTTAGTTGCAGATACTCACGGGTTGATACTTTTTCAGATATACCGGAAAAATTGGTTACATTAATATTTTATATAATTTGCTAACAAAATACTAGAATTAATTAGTCTTGAAACAGTCGAGAAATATATAAACTTAACGTAACTTTTATATCTCCAATGAAATTTTAATTTTAACTTTATTACTGGTATATAGAGTATGCATGTAGGTGGAAGATTTGTCATACTGAAGAAAAAATTTGGTGTTGAAATTTTCACCGTAATCGTCATTGGGGGTCGCTGATATCGAACAACGTTTTGTCAGATGTTTTTTGTAAAATACACCTATCCATCCGTTTGAGAATACTGGCGCCTAAACCGTACACATAATTTTCACCAAATGGTTGAACCCTAAACCACTCCAAAAATTCAGTCAATTTTTCTTTAAATCTAATTTTTACTTTATTTCTTGGTTTGAATAGAGCAATGTATGCGCTAAAAGCAGCCCAACTCATATTTATTTGAAACTTTTCAAATTCAGTAAAATTTAAACAATTAAACATTTTGCACAACCACCCACAACTACTTTAATGAATAAGATATCTTTCTTAATAAACGCTGTTCTTCAAACTCAGAACTTTAACTTTATGAACATTTTACGCGTCATTTCGACTGAACTGGAGACAAATTCCCACAAACACGTAGACCTCTCATCTCAAAAAAATGACTAATGCTTTTCTTTAACGTTTTCGTAATGATGGAACACATCACAATGAATTATATGGTACAAGCGCCATTTTCTTTAAACTCTTGAACAGCCAAAAATTTTAAAAAATGTGTTTTTTCGAACCTCCCTTGATTTGTTGGGTGGAGAATGTTTCAAGAGGTGGCTCAAGTATTGGCAGAATACAAGCTAGAGTATCATTATACTGTACAACAGTAAGTAATAATACGAGAATGTAGGCAGTAGTATCACCACAAGTTTCTAATATAGGTATTTTCGATTGGATCCCAGGAAATGGAAATGGACCACTCTAGAAAGCCATGACATTAATTAATGTCCAATGTTGAAAATTGTGAAGTACACATACCGTGTGGACAGTAATGGGCACGAGTGGGAAGGGCAGCCCCATGCTTCACGGCTCCAGGGAGCCGATTCGTAGAGGTGAAGTTCACGCTCTGTAACAGCTGCAAACACAGGCTGCCAACGCCCTTCCGATTCCTCCTTCTCCTCTTCACAACTCACATGGCCTTTGCTGATCTAGCGACATAATAATTATTATTAAACTTTTTACTTATTTACTTGAACAAAATATTAATTATAATAACAGTTTCAGACTGCGCCTCACCGACGCATAATCTAATCCCAAGAAACCAGGTAAATTTTAATATTTTCTTTCTAAAACACTCAATAAGTCAATTAAATCCGATTATGAACTGGTGTTGTTAATATAATTGCTGATGCGCGTCAAGGATTACTTAATAGTTGGATATCTATTCATAAGGAAACGCCCCAAAATGGGTTATGTGTTCCTGTAATGGGCTCGACTCGAAAAATGGTAAAAGGTCGAAGTCATTCTCCCATCCTATGCGGGTAGCAAGAGGGGAAAATAGAAGTGTAGTCCTCTTTCCCAACAGAAGCAATCCTGGCAGTCCGTGTACATTCGTTTTCCAGCAGTCACCTAATACTTTTGAAGATTTATTTTGTCAAAAAGTAAAAAAAAAGTAATAATGATGTATGGGGGAGAAGTATTAATTGCGCACGTCATAATAAAGAGGAATGGTCGGCGCAGTGAGATACTTTTTCAGTGCTTCTGAAGAATTTCTTGTATTTTTGTCTTATTTGATAACTATTTTTAGCCTATAAAATATATTTATATTTTTATATTTAAAATATATTTATATTTTAAAGAAGCAAAACAACAAAGTATCAGTAAATATTAATTCTTAATATAAATTTGGAATAGGTGTCGGTGTTTTGGGGAGGTTGCCCAAGAACTCAAGAAAATCATACCCCGCTCCCATACCAGGTCGAGTTGAACTTCGACTATTTTCGAAATTTCGGAGGTTTCAATTAAATGAGACTTTACCATAAATTTTAAGCAACCTGCCCTGTATTCGAACAAGAAATTTAGAGAAAAAAATTAGGAACAGTTATTGATATTTTTTAATGCGGCATGAGTGGTAAATAAAGCATTTAACCCATTAAAATTTAAAGATTCCTTTCAAATTCGAACAAAAATTGTACTAAATCAAACTGAGAATTGTCAGTTTTGAAAAAAATCATGTGTACAGTTTTGGCGCTAATGTTCAGAAACGGTTCGAAGGCCGTGGAGGACACCAACTTTCTTCAAGGAGACTCTTTGCTTTACTGGCGGAGCGGCATTGCTTTCCCTTTAAAAGCTTGTCCACTACCGAAAGTTCTGTTGCTACGCCGAGCCGTGGTTTGTGCGCCAAGCGACAGCGGCAGTCGGCCAAACCCTCGTCTCCTTCGTTTGCAAAAGAAATGCTGTTCCAACGGTTGCTCACTCTGCGAAATGTCGCCATGATGTGAATTCGTGAAGACCATGATGATCGTTGTGAATTCACTAAGATATGGCGCCCAAAATGTGTTCTATTGTCTAGCTTTGTGGAGCTGTAATACTTTCCGGAATCGTGTATTGTCTTCATGCATGCGTTAATATCCATCACTTCGGTGAGATGTCAGTGATAAATTTGCATTTCTCAAAATCGTCATCACTGAGATCCTGCTTCACAATCTGCAATGATTGCAAAGACGTGTTTTTTTCTTAAACTGAAATTATTAAATCCAATTTCGATTAGTTAATAAATTCAATTTTTATTGTGGTTTCTGATTTATTAGTTTCATTGCATGATCCTTTATTTCTATCACAGCAAATTTTGTAGGAAATATGGCTGCGGAAATGAAAGTAAATCTCTGTAAAACAGTCCACTATACGATTCCTCTGAGTTCGCCAGTCTAATGACTAGTAGGCTGGAGGGGCAGACAGTTCTAGGGAGCTGACGCCACTTTAGGTAGTTGTTTTAAGAGCACAAGATAAGACAGTGGTCAACCACAGAGACAAGAGGCACTTATGGTTTCTATTACACTATTTAAATAATTGTATTATAAACAGTGTCCAAGGAGAAAACGAAACTTTAAAACTTATTTCAAGTTGTTGTGAGTAAACATATAGTAAATAATTCCACCATTAGCCATATTCGCATTATTAATTCGCAGAGTCCCGACTGAAAAACTTCAATGAACTAGTCCACCGATTCAAAGGCGACACATACCAGCGCGCCATGACGCTTATTTTGAAAAAAAGCTGAAACTGGGAGTCCATTACGAGCTTACCGTATCAATCAATTTTCGAATAGTGCGACGTTCATTTCGCATGAAAATGCAGCGAATTGACAACAGCGAGGACTATTCACGAGGATTTGCGATCACGGTGTTTGTAACGGCAGTACTATCACAAATCACTTCCGAATCGTATTGTGCTTCATAAAAGCGGATAAATTAATACCGTCAGAAGGTTGCGAGACACTGGTTCATTCTAACTGCGGAACGCGGACTTTCTTCAGATTCGGAAGAAGCAAGTAAACCTGTGAGGGAATACGAAGAAAATCCGTCAGCCAATGTAAGAAGAGTTTATATTCGGTTCGGTATGGAATTCTATTAGGTTCGAATTGCGTTTAGAATGCAAACTTCTTCACATCGATGGTTATTACCCTTACACATTTTGTAATGTTGAACACTTAAAACCACAATACATACTCGAAGTCTGCAATGTTGTATTTGGCTTCTTCAAAGATCTGATATCTGCAGTAAGATATTATTCACAGACGAAACGACGTTCACAAGAAATGGATTAATTACAATAATTCTAGAAGAAGTGATTTTGGATCTCTTAACCCACACGCAATACGTCAAAGGAGATTTCATGTAGAATTTTCTTTAAATGTAAAGTGTAGAATTGTCAGAAATCAAATTATACAACCTCGCTTGTTTGATGGAACGAAAACCGGAGACATCTGATGTTCTTAGAACATGAATTATCGTTTTTCCCGGGGAATGTGCTTCTGTCACCGCGTTCGATGTAATTTGAGCATGATGGAGCGCCATCACATTTTAAAAGAAAAGTGAGAAACTTTCTTCATTTGCATCGAGAAAGATGTATACTTGTTAGTCGCGGTGGACGCGGACAGCAAGAACTCCGGACAGTTCACTTGGTTTTTATTTGAGGGTTCATTTACAGTTACTAGTGTACGAACGTCACGATAGCATAACACACTGGTAACACAAGCTGCACTAGTAACTGTATCATTAATCACCTTAACTTTCACAAAATTGTAATTACGATTTTTTCATTTACAAACAAAACTTCGATGCCAAAAAAATAGGCTTTAATCAATCGAAGTTTTTATACAAACATCGATATTTGTTAATGTCGACATCGATGTCGCATCCCTATATGTATTGGCCGAAAGAAGTGGAGTATTTTAACATAACTTGACATATCGTTTGCCCAACCACTCAAAAAAGATAAAAGCAAAATCAGGCCAACTTCACTTTGGCTAAAAAGCCGAAGTATTTTGACAAATCTTAGCACACCCTTTGCTCAACCACAATAACGATGAAAGAGAAAAAGTAAAAATGCAAAATCACACCGACCGAAAGTGTGATGATGTTTTGGCGAAATTTGGTCTATCGTTCGCACACGTTTGCCCATCCACACTAAATATAGAAGCGAAAAAACTTTTTGGGCCAACTTCATGCTGAACAGAAAATCCATGTACTTCGACGAAACTTGGCGTATCGATTGACTAACCAAAATGTTGGTTTGTCCAACCGCACAACAAAGATAGAAGCGAAAAAAATGTTCGGGCCAAATTCACTCTGACGGGGAAAATCAGGGAGTTTTGACGAAACCTGTCATATTGTTTGGCCGTCATTTGCTCAATAACACAAAAAGAGAAGCGATAAACTTTACGAGCCGAAATGAAGCTAGCCGAAAAAATACTAGTATTTTGAAGAAATTACGGATTTCCTTTGCCCAACCAAAATTTTCGTTTTCCCACTCACACGAAAAAATAAATGAAAGCAAACAATTGTCCGGACCGAAATTGTCTGAAAAAATTCAGGTGTTTCGACAAAACTCGTTTGCACGTCGTTTTTTCACGTTTGTCAAATTAAAATTTTTGTTTGTCCATCTCCAGAAGCACAATTTTATTTGATCAGGCACAGAAATGGATTTACAATCACAAGCGTGTTTTTATTAGTTACATGGCGCGCTGTCGGACAATATTTCTTTACGCTTCTTAATTCGTCGTAATTTCAATATCGAATTTTGAAGAACATATTTCCCTAAGAAAAATAATTGATGTCCAATAATGTAGTTGGTGTGGGGGAAATTTTACATTTTTGAAATTTTCAAAATTTCAGAGGTTTCAATGAACATCGGACCATTATTACAAGCGTTACAAATACATTTCTGTGCCTCTGTAAACGAAAATTGTGTATGAGCAAATAAGTGCACAAATTTACTGAACATTCATAGTACCACCGTTTGAAGTAAAGCGAATCAAACTGCCCGAAAAGAGGATCCTTCGAAGGCGCAACTTTTTGTCTCTAATGAATACATGCACAGGATTGCAAATCCATTTCTGTGCCTGAGTAAACAAAACATTTATTTTTTGGAATGGGCAAATTAACATTTTGCTTGGGAAAACAATATAGCAACGTGTGTCAAAATATCTGAATTTTCTGCCGAAACATTTTTCCGCTTCAAATTTTTTTGTGGAAAGGCAAAAGAAAATGTTTGTTGGGTAAACGTATGCAAAGTTTTGTCAAAATATCCGAAATTTTTCTACTAGTGTGAATTTGGGCCTAAAAGTTTCTTGCTTAATTTTTGTGCGAGGGGCAAACATGGTTAGGCGCTATGCCAATATTCCTCAAAATACCCGTTTTCTTCGGGCCTGCGTAAAAGTGGCTGGAAACATTTTTTGGCTTTCTCTTTTTTGTGTGGGTGGGCAAACGATAAGGGTGACTGCGGAAAGGGGAGACGTCGGACGAAGGAATGACCTTCGTAACTGCTTGGGGCACACACCGCGATCCGCTGAAGTTGATCAACTCCGGGCGCAGGGGCCAAGCTAATTCCGATGACGCAGGTACTGTCGTTTCTCTCCCAGTCCAAGAGACGTGTGCGAAAAGCGTCAGTGTCCTCTGCATATTCAAAGCGGCAGAACTGTTACGAGTTTTTAGTTCAGCATGTACCTTGTCTTTGGTGTAGTGCTCCGTCAATGATGAGTTCAGGGAAGAGGAAACTCTACACATCGTGTACGATTTTTCAAGAGAATATGGACAAATGGTTGCGAGAGAACTCTTCACTCTCCACACGACGGGCTGTTATAAATGGGAACGAAAGAATTCAACTCACATGGGAATGGTTTGTCGCAACGCGGGCAAAGAACGCCGACTTCAGGGACAATTTTTACAAGCCAAGTCTTCTGAAATAGCTCGTGAGGCAAGAGTGATTTTAAGGTTTCAAACGGATGGTTGGAATCGTTCAAGAAGAGATACAAGTATCAAGTATCTTGCAAGACTTAGTGGAGAAGCAAAGGGCAGCAATCACAATGCAGCAGGTGAGTGGCTGAAAAGAATTTCGGAGAATACATATGGGTACAACTGGATAAACATTTTTAGGGAAGGACCATTGGTCATTGTGAAGACAGTTAACATATTGCTTCAAAAATTGGAATATTTGTGACATTCCGGTTCAATGGAACGCTTACGACAAAGCTCGGATGACAGTGGCTATTACGGAAGAATAGCTATGGGGATTTGCTGCACAAATACTAAACCAAAACAAAAGTTCTGTTACTTCTGGACAAAGCAATTTGTCATCCACGTTTTTCCTTACAAAATATCAGGTTGTTTTGGTTACCTAGGAACAGCACCTCTGTTTCAACCCCTCGACGAACCCATTATTTATGCCCTTAAACAGCAGTAGATCCTTGCTTATGCAACCCTACTTGCGCACAGAGACGAATGAGATTCCGTGACCCATTTGAACCCAAAATATATCACTCATTTGAACGCTGTGCATTGGATATCAAAATTATGCAAAGAATTGCGCCCATCAATGGCCGTAAATTGCTTCCGTAAAGTAGTAACCTCCTACCTGCAGGAAGGAAACGGTACAAAAAAAGCGTTGCTGAGATCACCGTTTTTCAACATCTATTAATTGAAGTGAACCTGTGGGAATTAACTGAAGAAGAATTTGTAAATTGTGATGAGCAAGTGCCAACGAAGAATTCACTTTGCTGGAATGAGCAGTAGAGTTCCGGAAGGCAAAATCTACCGTCCGGGGAAGACGATACTTCAGGAGAGGAGGAAGAAGTGGCGAAATCGGAAAATCCTATCAAAACATATCGGGATGCACATATGCAAATACAGAACTTGAAGGATTTTCCCGTAACAGTATAACAATGAAATATTAAATATACTGAATGCAGATTCTAATTACGTTGAAACAGAAGCATTAATAAAGAAAAAGGCAAAACAAACATCTGTTAGATTTTCATTGAGGTTATTTTATGGAGATGTACGTAAACTAAAAAAAATAGTCATGTATGTACTACAAAAGTGATCATAAGCGATTAAAAAGTGAAACTAAAATTGTGCTTGTAAAAGCGATGTGCCACGTTTTGTTAAAATGCCTTAGATTTTTCAGCCAACTTCACTGAGGTTACTAGAGGAGGGGCCATTTCGAATAGCTTTTGTGAGAACACACTTAGAAAACAATTGCCTTTACTACAACTAAACTATTCAATTATTTTTATATGTAATATTTTTTTATTTTTAAAGGAATGTATATTTATTTTGCAACCAATAAACCATTTCCCCCTATTCCCTGAGAGTACTTGTTTCTGAAACGTACATTTTTGCATAGTAAGTATTTTTTTCCAATCAACCATTTAATGCTTATTCCAGATCAACCATGCGAAACTCTAGAAGTTTATTACAAAATATGCTTAAAATTGAATTACTTTTCGAAATTACATTCTTACGACACCTAATGCACGTGTTTATTCAGGTTAAGTTATTTCAGGTGAAAAAATACCACCGCAAACAGATAAATGTTTATCTTTTTGCTGAGAAACACTACTGCACAGCAGTTCTTTGGCGATTTCTCTTCTTCTGTAACGGACGTTGAAGGTTGTGCTTACGTCACGAAGCGCCGAGAATATATTAAAGTATTGTCGGAGAAAAATCTACCGTCCGGAAACAAACGATGAAACATGAAATGCAATTTGTGAACTGACAGGATTGGGGCGGAATTTACGACTGCCCTGTATCCCGCTCAGCCCTGCGACCACGACGACTTTAGGCCGTCAGAACCTGGGCGCGTCAGTCTGCTGCATTTGAGGAGCACTCGCTATTTGCAAATAACACTAATGATATCCCGAGCTTTCGATTGCTGAAAATGTTCCATTGACATGGTTGCGATGAAGTTTAAAAATCACAAAAACCCCACATTTTCAAAATGAATCTATACTTCTGAGACCAAAATAGAGGAATAAGTTATTGCTAATATTATAGCGAAGACGCCGGTGTGTTTTCCCACCTGAAATGTCTTACCTGTTTGGGTAAATATGAGGTGTCCGGACTTACCCCAACAGACAACCATATGCAGCATCTATTGACGAACAAGAACATAAATTGTTTGTGCAAAAGCTTAATCATAAAGCAGAAAGTGCTATTTTCTTCCGAGAAATAGTGTACACATTCTTTACCAGCATTGTACCCTGCTCGGGTGCAATTAGGAACTATTCATTCCGCGGTGTTATTCATGTTAACTGCTGCGTGCTGTGCCGCTCCGGTTCCAGCCTCCGCTCTCGCCTCCGAAGTCAATGAGCATTTGTCGTTTCAATTGACTGATTGGGGTTAAAACGGCACTTCAAAAGCTATGGTTATTGGCACCATGACAAATAATTTGACCAGCGTACTATAAAATATAAAGAAACATATTTGCTAATTAACTAAAAGCCGCAAACGATCTATTATACAAAAGTGCAATAATTATTACAAAAAGAATACAAGAGTTTGAAACCTGCTGTGTGGAGGACAAATAACGCAGTAAAAACAATATTTCTATTTCTCTCAATCCAAATGGAAAAGGTCACGAAAGGAAACTAGCTTTGAGAGCGCAGACTCGTCGTTGTCGAGCATCTCCTGTACGGAGCCTACGTCGGCTGCCATTAAACTTCACTCAATGGAGAAGCACGTGTTTCACGGGGAGGATCGTTCTACACGAGTCGCACATAAGGGAGACTCACCACCCAGGAGAAAACCATACGAAAAGTGGCAATAGCCGATAGGAAAACGCCTTACAATTACTTCCTCACGCCTGGTACAGAGTATGGCGCATTTCAGAAATGACAATCTGCTTAGGCAGCGAAATTCTAGGAAGAGAATACGCTAGAAAATGGGTGTACAGAATCATTAGTGACCGAGCCGCCAGAACAAAGGACATTAAGGCTGCTCTCAACTCATGGAAGTGAGTCAGATACACTAAGCTGAGATAGCCATAGTTTTTGGTCTAGGAGTTTGCTGATAGGAAACGGGGATGTGGGTTACGGGAGGGGAGCTGAATTGCAGGAGGGTATTAGATCCACCAGCAATTCCTGTAAACGGTTTTCCTGGTGATTTAGGGAGTGATTACTTCAAAGCATGCGAAGATGGTTAGAGTAGAGGATAACCTAAGGAGTTGGATGATCCGGTAGGCCTGAAAGTTTCGCTCCATAAATTGCAGCAGAATATCGAGTCGTCTACTAAAAGACTGTTCGCAACATGTGCCAAGAGGCACTAGATGTGACTGGTGCGAGTGGCTAAGTGGATGCAATCGTTGTGGATAGTATTCAAAGGGCGAAGGATTGATACCGAAGGTAATTCATAAACTATATACTTCCATAGCCCAATACTAATCGAACGATTATTCTACATAACCGCAGAAGACAATGCCGGCCACCTCACTAATCGCAATAAGAGTGTGGAGGAGGTTCACAGAAGAAATGCATTTGGCCTGCAATCTGCGGATGCTTTTGCGGTTGCGCCACGTCAGAGGTATGTCGAGGAAGAGTCCCAGGAAACAAGCGTTGTCGTTGAATGGAAGTTGATGTCCCCTAGGCAAAGTTCCACATAGTTATGGAGATGGTAGACTAGGCAAAACTACGCAACACGTTTTTTGACATGGAAAAATTAAAACCCGCTAATTAATTCGCACTATTGATGCAATTTTATAAGGGCAAGTCGAAACTGCCTTTCGATGAAATTTCAGTTTCTGATAATAGCAAAATCGTCCACAATTAGCAATGCATTAACTGATTCAAGTCCAAAAGGTAGAGTTGGATATCTTGTCACCCAGGCGTACATAAGATTTATTGGACAAAAAGCTACTAAGGAGCAGAGGGAGCCGCCCTCTAAAACTGCACGAGTCTAATGTACGCAGAATGCCATGTCTTGACATCGTGTCGAACGCTTTTTCAATGTTGAAGACGACGGCTACTTCATGTCTCAATGCAAAAGAGGAGACTTTAGTTGCTAACATCAGGTGGTGCACAGTTGATCGATGCTATCTGAATCTACATAGGATTGGAGGTAGCAAGCTCCTCGACACTACGCACCAGACTGGACGATGGTTTACCGTACATTTGAAAAATTTACCGACACAGATAGGGAGATTGGGCGGTAATTAGACGGTAGTGATCGGTCCATTCCTTCTCTTTCCGATAGGGATGATTGTTGTTGGTACGGGTAATTGGCACACTCGTAGGAGATTCAATAACAAAGATTAAGGGGCAATTGATTATCTTGTACTGTCACATATTTTAACATATATAGTATCTGGTCTGATCCAGGAGAAGTGTTTTCACTCTCTCACTCTTCGTAAGATGAAAATTGTGATCGTGCGCCGGAAAACAGCGGATTTACGACAGTATTGCCTGGTCCTAGTAACGAAAAAGTGGAGAAATCTTTCTTATATTTAATTACTTCCTCTAACACGTTGTGTAGATAGAATCCATGTTTTGTGACCTTGTTACCCAAAACTTGACAACAAAACGTCTGTCCGTCCGTTTGTGGTCAACGCTAGCCTTGACCTGTATTACCGGCCAGAGACGTTTCCAAGGGGAACCGAGCTTTGAGAGGATTTCACAAGGATATGCAGTTTAAGGTGAAGCTTGTCCAGAAGAGTTGAGAGACGTAATCGACGCAGGGATGGTCCAAGTTTATATGAAGTCCGTTGACTTGAATGAAGGACGGACTGGTACGTGGAATTATCTACAGCTGACGGTTTCGCATCGTAGGAGCCGATCAGAATTCGGCTCAAAGATGGTTCTCCAGCCTCATCCAAAGAGCATTTGATGAGGCTCGTGCAATAAGCATGAAGGAAGTTATTCAATGGCCAGAGCGTCAGCGGTGACGGTGACATATACAGATACTTCCTTAATACAAAGCACTTGGCGCACACGAGTGAAGGTTCTGTGCATACTGGAACACCAGAAGGTTATAAAATCGTATCGTCTTGTAAGAGAAGTGTTCGAAATCGAGGATCAGAGTGGTAGGGGCAGTTGTCCTTTCAATTTTCTTCCCTGAAGTCATCCTTCCCTGAAGTCTCCTTTGTCACGTTAGAAGACAAATCTGACAAGGCGGAAGCTGCATACTTTTCTTTCAATTTCTCAATTTCTGCGGGCACTGGCAATTAGTAATATAGATTTTTGGTATTTTTCCAGAGTTGTTGAATATGGAAACCATAGACACCTTCCATATGGCCGAAGTCTGTACAATTTCTGCTTGCATTGGAAATGAGTAATATTAGTAATTACGTATTAGAAATTAATAACTACGCGTTTGTTTCCAAAAATTAACGTTCATAAATTTGCATTTTGCGAGAATTTTTTTTTATTAATAAAAATTAGACAATTTTGACTAGGTGCTAAGTAGACATTTGTTTTCTTAGCATCATAAGTTTTTATTGTTCAACTTCCAAATTTTCCACTTACCAATCCAATCATACTATCAAATTATGTTACGTTCATTTTAACAAAAAGTATTCGAGTGTTCTACATTACTAAAGCTAGTGCATTATACAAACTAAAAAATTTATTATATTTTGTAAAACGTTTTGCAGTTCGTCTTCTTCAAATATTAACTGCTGAATAAAGTTGAAAGCTGTATACCATAATAAATCCATATGAACAACCGTAAACACTTGTGTGCAAGTACAGTGAGTAGCACTATAGCCAATGTTACGGGCTTTACATTATACTTAAATTATATTAAATTTTGTAATTATCGTGTGTTCACAAATTTCATGTTGTATTTGCTGTCATGTAGGATCGTATTTACTCATTTGTATGTGTTCCATACACTGACGCAAAACTTTAACTATTCCGCGCCGTCGTCAAAAACTTCAGAATCTCTATACCAGAACATTAACCTTCGTAACTCCTAGAATGAGCTGACTTACGTGGTATCTGGCAACGCTGTTCCCTGTAAGGGCTGGACTGAAATTAAATGCTTGTCGTGTGGCTGCAGACAGCTGGCATCCTCGCAAGCACAATTACGTAGCTCCGCCTCGAAAAAAGCTTCTCAGCAGTAAAGGTCTATACAACGATTCGACCTCCGCTTGCGGGGGGGGGGGCGAATGCTACTCGTGAGATTGTCATCCGTCTGTACGAACCTCCTCCGTCGGTTCAGATCGGCTCAAACTGGCCCTGTCGACCTCCCTTCACTCCGTCGGTTCAGATCGACCCTAAGTGGTCCTGCCGACACTCCTCCATTCCGCTAATCCGGACTTCCGGGGTCCTGCTAGCAGCTTCTCGCCCTCTCACCTGACCACCGTGCTCATTTTGAGTGTCGCCAACTCCTCCGATGGTCTCTGCAAGGTCTCTCTTCCTGAGAGCAGTCCTCAGCGAGGCTAGACTACGCCAGGTGCCAATTTAACTGATTGCCATGACCGGGGTCATCCCTCTTATTGCTTCCTCTCATCCGCCTTAGGCCTATACGAGAATAGGAAACGGCCCGGAGGGCACCTTCTGCCCTCACCGTCCTTCCATTCTCCCATACGTGCCAAACCCTTCCCCCACGACTCTTGTTTGCGCTAACTGAAGGATACAAAGACATGCCCCCCCCCTCAGTCTCGATTTCGATGAGTAGGTTACTTCCCGACTTCGCGACGAGTAGTCTCGGGGTCGCGGTTAATCTGGGCCCACAGTACGTATCTTCCCGCAGCCACCAGGACTCAAAGGGGTCCATCTCCTTGCACGATTCCAGCGTCAAGACGGCGTGCGAGTGAGCATGCACTCACCCCGTAACACCAGGGCGCCCATTCCATTCGACACGGCAACACATGGGTGGGCCTTTAGCATAACGGGGCCAGCGGGGAAGAAAATATGAGAAAATAATGGTGACATGAAGTGGAGAGCAAGAGAATGGAAGATTGAGAAAGGAACATTTGACGGCCTTCTCTACGTTCACTCGTTAGAACGTAGACCCACCTCGAAAGAGATGCTTCGTTCTAATTTTCTCTAAATCGTCAAAGACTGTTCAAAACGAACGAAATGGAGAGCAAGAAAATAAAAGTTTGAAAAAAATGAGCACATGATATCCTTTCTAGATGGACGAGAACGGATCTAACGTCGATGGAAGAGCAGTTGAAATATGGCAGATAAACGAATATATAAGTAAATGATGTAGGACCTGCGTTATATTGTTAGTGTGAATAGAGAAAGAAGGAAATGTTAATAAATTTAAGGCTTCTGTATACTATATGCAAGGAAATTTAGATATTTTGGTGAAATGTTTATTTATGACATTTTGTGATTTTGTAAGAATGTTGAATTTCGAAAATATAGTGAATTTGTGAATATTATCGATTGTGAATTGTAGATTGATATCTGCATGATGTATATTAAGGTATTTGAAGCGAGCCTGTGATCCATATGGGGGATTAAGTTCTATAGAAACCGACTACTACTTAAACGTACTTTCAGTGTTGTATGTAATACCCACTGCCAAGAAGCCCTCTTGCTACATCGCGAATGGGAGAATTTGTACCAGAAACCTCTGACACGTGCACTCAGGACAGAAAAAGTTGCGCCATGTAAAAAGAAAAGAATATAGGTGGTGGCAGCACGCCACCGGGCGCCAGCGCTCGAAGACCCATTGCTGGACGACAGACAGTTGGTTGGTTGCAGACGGCTGTTTTTCCATAGAACGCAAAGCTCTAGCCACAAACCTAATAACTTGTACAAAACCCGTATCTCGCAAGAAGCAAAAATATTCCCTGAAGAGACTGGGCTTATTACATTATTTTCCTTAAAAAAGCGCTCCGTTCTCCTGAGAAATCAGGCTTCGGAATTCGAATTAGTATTCGATATTTCGCAATTGGTTACTTATCGACTTATACTTATTATAAACTTTCATCATTACGCAACTTTTTAAAGACTTGAAGCTAAACTGAAAATCATTAAATCTGTAAATAAAATTTGTTTCAGCAAAACATTTCTCGCAACGCTCAATGCGTCTTTGTGAAATTATCTTAAATTGATTGAATGCTAGAAAACTGATGTTACAGTATGTAACTTAATTGCAAGTGGTCATTTTCTAATATGTAGGCTTTTTACTTAAGAAAGCACATTATTCCATTATTATATTTTTTATGTTCTGCTTTCCTCAAAGTTATAAGAAAAGCTAAGCAGGTGAACAGTGAATGTGCAAGTCAAAAGGTCGTTCAGCAATATTTTTTTTTTATATTTTCTTTTTCCTCGTCTATTATTCTACCAGAAAATATGTACAAAAATATTGAAGCATTAAACAAAATGAATTGCTTACCTCTGGAAGGAAATATGCTAGCCAACCAATCAGATGCAGAGTTGCACCCAACTGAGCTCTCTGATTGGCTTCTTGGAGAGCAAGAACTGTTAATGCACTTAACGTGGAATGTAGTGCGTTGAACCATCCAGCAGCTTCAGCAGCGTCCGCAGCACGCAATACACAACTGTGGATCCCATCCGGGGACAAAAGTTCCAAAGTCCGACGTTCTGAAAAATATAAAAATAAAGAGTTGTGCTACAAGAATCTGCAGGGACCGTGACAATTTGTGGCGTCCACTGAGTGTGCATTACAACAACCTCGAATGCGGCGATCTAGCGTTGCCGCACGAGTACCGTTTACTGGTTTGGTGTTCTCTCTTGCGTATTCATAATGGATAATAGTACCTATCGCTGTTTTTATTCAGGAAGTTGGCTTTCGGAATCAATAGTTGCAAAAAGATCATTGGGACAACTGTAAAAAAACATGTCTTTCCTTAAGACCAGATATGCCTTTTTATCACAAAATGCAAGCTCGTATTCTTGCCTCACGAACGGGTACGAAAATTGTAAAAAAAATACCGCAATTTCTGACCACATTAACACATTTAAATCACTTGCAAAATACTAACCAACGTAGTGCATCAGACACGAAAACTTAGGCTAATACCTCAACATATAATCGACAATCCAAAACACCGTTGCATTCACTTAAACACCGTGTTTTTTTTTTAATTTCAAACTGTTATGTTGCTGCGTTCCCATTGTTGCAAAACAACGTGATAACTCCTGAACGATTGCAACAAAAAAGGGCGGGAAATTCGAATACACAATTTCGAAAATTGTTACGCTAAACAACTAATATTTTTTAAATGGATTGCTTTTCTTTAAGAAATTATATTAAGATAACATATTTATATATAAGCTTCCGATATTGCACTTTTGCAATGTTATTTATATCTTTGCAATTTTCGAAAACGCAGAGTTCATAAAAAGCGAACCAGCACCACTTTCGGGACCAGCACCACTAGGTCGTATTTTTTGTTACATACAAAGGAAAAATAAAGAAAAAATTGGAGCCTTTTCGGAGACAATAGTTAAAAAATTGCCTGTTTAACTCAAAATTACACAAAAACTAATATTTTCAAAAATTTGGACATGATTTTATTTCAAGGGTTGTCTTTAAGCAACAAATTGTATTTTAAAAACTCTTCAATATCGAAGTTGTAGAAAAACGCTGAAAAAATTAAACTTTAGCAATTAGGGAAAAATCAGATTTCAATGAAAACGAGACCCATGCCATTTTACGCGTTCTTTATACTACCCAAGCACATAGTTTAATAAAAAATTGGAGCCATTTTTGGGAAAATTTCAAAAATTGTTTTGAAGCTTCAGATAAAGTACCCTCAAAAATGAAAATATCAGTTTCAAACCCGCAGGGCCTCGAGTTCGTTCAAACCGATCGGGGAAAATCAATTTTGAGAAAATCGTCTGAACGGTTTTGGTGCTAAGTGTTGACCACACACAGACGTTTTGCCGTCAATACATTTTACGGTATGTATTGACACAAAAACCCACAAAATATGGATTCGGACTTGACGTGTTAGAGCAAGTAATTAACTACATATCGGAACAAAGTGTACCCACTTTTTCGTTACTAGGGCCCGGCAATAAGAGTTTTGTCAAATAATCACCGGTTTTTCTATGCTGCGTAAGCAATACGCGAGAAAGTAACATCAATATCTTTGTATAGTTAAGAAAATGCAAAAGTGATACGTCATAATTATATCCACATACGATCACCAAACGCCACCATCCGCTTGCACTCCCTCTAGCCGAACTTTCACCTAACATTAAGGCCTTTCTCGCCACTTTCCTCCATCCGTCAAATTCCACAATCCACATTTTCATTTGTTTGCACGTAACCGCCTTTCTCCTTCAACATCTACCCATCCCCATATCTCTCTCAATTATTCAGGACGAGTCGTCACAGGAGAGAAAAAAACGCACGCATGTTCCACATAAAATTACACAAGTCAGTAAATCTTTTGCTTCCCACAAACAGAACGCTGTCTAGAAACAATTTTATTCTGAGCACCATAGGCTTTCACGGCCGGAGTCAATAAAAGATAAATTTTCCGGGCTGGTAGGCCGTGTTCCAGTTTGTATTGAAAGGCCAAACGTTTCGTCTACGTCTGCCTTCATTATTACCAATATTTTGGAGCGAGCAACAGGGTCACTTAAATGACTACTATATTTGTGTCACCAAATAGTGGATTTCTCTGCAAAGAGAAAGAAAGCAATTGCGGACTCTAATTTACCTTCACCAATGCGACCAGTTCCTCGTGGTCACGATCTTCCTTATCCTGTTTGACCAGAATCATACGTTTTAAAGCAAGTAGAAGGCGAAGTACATTTAGATGATTTCCATGTTTCCAGTAATCAAGTAATATCTCAAGAGGAATTAAATGACCTGGTTAGAGACATTAATTTATCAAAAACACAAGCTCAGCTAATTGGATCAGCACGATAACTGTTAGCACATGGACGCCAAATTAATTCGAATTTGGCGCCACGCTTCGAACAGTTTCGCTGCTCTTTGAAGGCGTTGTAGAATAAAAGATCATACATTTTAATATTCCCGCCGTTCCGTAAAAATGTTGCTCAAAAACCGCGCGATTTTCTTCCCCATTGACCAAATACTCATTTTTTTGTACTCATTTTTTTTCTTTGACATCGATTTTCAACTGTGTCATATTAGTTCGAAGAATTGTCAAAAGATCGCACGATCCGGGCGGCCGCGACGAAAAATTTACTCATTGTCAGATTTCTCGAAATTCAATTTTTTCCAGATCAGAGTTCGCATTATTATGAAAATCAGAGGAGCCGCGAGCAGTTTCGAGGCGATTGCGCACAGAAGCTTAAGTGAAACGTATTGGGCGCATGAAAGTTTGATTCAGCACGCTGCCAAGCAATTCCCCGTACTTTTCTGCAGTCTACGTGGCTTCAAACGCCAAGATGCGGCGTGCTTAGACACCAAGCGTGAAATTCGTAAGGAAAACGTTTATTTTCGTCCGGACGGAGGTAACCATGACAATCTCTTCAATACTCTGATTCTTTCGGCAAAGTAATAAATTTTGTCAATTATGTGTCGTTTCTTTTCCAGAACACACTCGTCTGATGAGAACATAGAAGGCAATGTTCGTTGCAGTTTCTGCTAATGCTCTCCCAATTCATCTAAGCAATATTTAGCAGCCTCAACAATTACAGCAATCGAATTTAGTGACCAATGATACGCTTTTATTGTTGTTTCAGATATGCTTTTGAACCTGCTGAGGGGACACAAAGAGTGTTAATAGATGCTAGCTCACTGCCTGCGATTCCCACATGACTAGGTATCAATTCAATAAGGCAGCAATTCAATTAGGTACTCAACAGACTACAAGGTCATAGTGGCGAGTCAAAAGACACTGAAACGTGTATAGTTGATCCCACGCGTTTAGATAAAGGTAGACTCAGTAGGAACGATGACTGCTGTCCTTGGTACAAGAATTCTCGCCGAGATAGAATATCCAGTTCTAAAACTTAACATATACAAGACATGTACGATCAGCACCCCCATGAGGTGCCACTAAGGGTACGAAGTAGGTTTTAGTACTAGATATCAACTCTAGGTTGCAGACATTTTGCCCATGTCAGGCATTTGTGGAACGTCAGACCGAGAAAGGAAACTGTGTCAACAAACGTACGTTAATGATCTCCAAGGATTAGATTGAGTGATTGTGGAAGTGATATATCTTGCAGAAGTGAGTGCACTTGAATTTTCAGGAGAACTCAAATCGAGATGTTGCGTTCGTTCGATGAGTTGCGTTCGATGAGTTGAGTTGCGCGAGATGTTGCGTTGCTATTCGTTCAGTCTATTCAGGACGAGTTGCATTTGCCACTTAAATAACGTTGATACTCTTCGATGAACAGGAAGTCACAATATCATCAACAAAAAGTGATGCCCTTACAGGCTCTCATACGACTGACGCCATGTCGTTGATTGCAATGTCAAACAGAGTGGCGCTCAAAATTGAGCCATGGTAAACACCATTTTCCAACGGTCCAAGTTTCCATTTTCCGAAAGATAGCTTTCGGTCAACGCTGACTCGAAAATATCTCAGAGAGGAACTCGAAAATATCTCAAAGAGAGGAAGTTCGCAAGGAAAAACGGGAGCCAGCCCCTTAGTCCTCAAGAGCAAAGTATGCCGTGACTCGAGGTCATATCATAAGCCTTAATGTCAAATAAGTTGGCAACGATGTGATTTAGTACGAAGTAGAAATCTGAGAAGCGAGAGTGGCCACGACATCCAAAGTAGACCGATGCTTCCTGAAACCTATCTGGATTAGTGTGAAAAGGTTTCTTTGCTCCGGCAGCTTGATGATGATGAAGGTTTAATAGCGCTTCAACAGCTAAGGTCATTGGCGCCCATGAAAAAAATTAAGAGCAATACGCATTGTAGCTGTGCCACACTAAAACCTTTTCTTCAAGGTTAAATGTAAATAAAACTGAAACTAAAAGTGTTCAATTATTTAAAAAACGGATTGGCTACAAAAAGAGCCAGATAAACACTTCAAAATCTCAAATTATAAGCCAAATAATTGGCATAATCGTCTTCTCTCAGATAATGCTGTAAATGTCAGACTCTCGTAAGAAGCCAAAAAGCTTGCAGAAAGATTGGTCATTTCCTAACTGCTAGCAAGGTGAAGCCTTCGCCGGCTATCTTGTCAGAGGGTCACAAGAAGAGAAGCAGGAGAGAGATTCGAGCGAACTTTTTGAATCACAACAGGAACTTGACCAGACGACGGTTCGCTCAAAAAGCACACAAACGCAGTGAGTGAAATCGGTCGATAATTCAAAGGAATCAATAGTTCCTTTCCATCCTTAGGAATACGAATTACTATACCCTCGCACCAGGTTTAAGGAATGGAGTGTTCGTTCCAAATGCCAGGGCCGGATTTATGCATGTGCTGACAGTGCTGCAGCACAGGGCACTCCACCAAAAAGGGGCCTCCACCAAATAAAAAATTAATTTTTTTTTATTTTGGTCTATTTTTCTGCAAAAACTTTTTAATTTCATTGTTATGTAGTAATTTGTATTTTTTTAAATTTAGATTTCATGATGCATTTTTAGTCTCAAGAATATCTACTTATTTAGTATGTATTCAAAGTTATTTATGATTTATTCAGTATTAAACGCACATAATCTAACCGAATATCGTGTTTCAAACATGATCACGGAACATTATGGAAATTCTGCAAACGTTCAGTTAACAGCTGCTGAAGAATTTCGAGTGAAAAGTTACCTTCCAGTAATTGACCAGTTTTTAGTTTCTTTAGATCAACGTGTCTCTGCGTATGAAATAATTTCTTCTCGGTTTGGTTTTTTATCAAAATTAGGCAACCTTAGTTCAGATGAAATAATCAAGCACGCAACAAACCTTAGTAAAATTTATGTAGGCGACGTCGATGAAAATCTTGGAATTGAGTTGATCCAATTCAAAGAATTCATTAACCAATTCATACAAGATGAGGAATCTAAAAGCGCCTTAAGTCGGGAACATTTTATGTATAACTTAATAATTGAGAAGGGAATACAAGACGCGTTTCCGAATGTAGAAATTATTTTAAGAATTCATCTTGTATTAATGATAACAAATTGTACAACGGAAAGATCATTTTCAAAATTAAAACTTCTAAAAAATAGATTGAGAACTAGTATGACAGAAGAACGACTTAATTATCTTTCTATTTTGAACATCAATTTTGATATTCTAAAAGAATTATCTTTCGACGATGTAATTGAAGAGTTTGCTTACAGAAAAGCAAGAAAAGTTCCTGTAGTTTAGTTATTATAATTAAGTTGTAATGTGTTGTAAATATTCGGTTTATAAATAAAATATTGTACGCAAAAATTATTTGCAAAATTTTTTTTTAATTAAACATATTTGACACATAGATTTTATTTTGTCAGCCGCCAACTGCGTATAATATATATGGGGGGGGGGCCTCCACCAAAAATCAGCACATGGGCACCCACCAAGTTAAATCCGGCCCTGCCAAATGCGATTGAAGAGACTAAGAAAGAAGGATCGCGCCTTCTCGGGTAGGTGTTTTAACATCTGGTTGTGGATTTGGTCAGTTCCTTGAGCAGAATCTTTCAAAAGAGGAGCGCAGACCATTCCTCCATAGAAAAGAAGTTCTAATCCTCTTCTATGACACTTGAAAAATCCAATACATGTTCTTCCCATCGCCTCTTATAAATGAAAAAGACCTGCAGAATGCTGCAACTCGAGATATTCTCCTATGAGAAGTCAGTTTCTCTGCTATGTCTTCTGGGAAGGTGATCAGATTTTCGCTCACCAGCAACACAGACGCACGGTGGTCTGAACAGGCCCGAAACGTGCGCGTACGCAAAAAAATGTCGAAAACTTATTTATTGATATATATATATATATATATATATATATATATATATATATATATATGAACATATTGGTAAATATGAATTTCAAATACTTCAAATCACTATAAAAATAAAATAATTATTAATTCATATCACTTCTGCAGTCGTAAGACATCCGGTTCAAAGCCCGGCGTCTCGACCGAGAAAAATTCATACTCTCTTGCGATGATACCCATATTCCATTACTGATAACTTTTTTCCTAATCGCCCTTCCAAATGCATTATAAGTTTTGAAACGTCATCAATTGTTTTATTTATCAAATAATTAAGCCATTTTGATTTAAAGTGTGCAAAAACTTAATAGTTCGAACTACGTAAATTTTCACAGGCAATTACAAAAAAAAAAAAGCAAAAAACAAATCCGGAATATTAATATATGTCATAAAATGAACATTATTAGTCATTTCCCCATTAAGATCAACTGCTCCTGCCTGCCCGTCTCAAAATGGTGACAGTTTAAAGTTTATATGATGAGTTTGGAAAAAGACATTCGGACTCAACACCTAGAAGGTTTACTTGTTGCAAACGTTATCTACTCAACACTAGCATTTTTGATTCATTGCATTTAATTTTTAATATATTCCCAAAACATTTTTCCTTTTTGTATATGCCATATTTCACTGTTTATCAGAAAATTTAAACATACGAAATGGCGATCTGCAGAATTGAAACTTACATTAAATAAGACATTTTAGACGAGCAATAACGTAGAAACAACTATTCATACATCGTCAAATAAATTATTTTATTGAGTGAACGTTTCTTAATATTTCTTCGTTGACAATAGCCGCCTCGGACCGCCTACTTCAAAAGGCGATCGTTTCAAGTAAACACGGTGAGGTCGGAAATAAATTAATATTTCCATGAACTAAATGATCTCCATGAAATTAATGTTATTAAGTAAACATTTATGAAATGTGTTTCATTCGAACATCCGCCCAAATGGCATTTTCGTATATGGCAATCCTTTGAAGTTTCAATGGCGAGTTGCAGAGAAAGCGCGTTTTTCGATGGACAATTACAAATAAACAACAAATCACATTTCCGTGATATTCATATATGTTATTAAGCGAACATTTGTAAATATGGTTTCGTTTCAAACACTTGCCTGAAATGGCAAGAGAGAGAGAAATCAGAAAGATATATCGTGAAACATCACCGCCATGCTATTCTTTATTTATAACTAAAGACCGGATTTTCGTGTTACTGCATCTTTTCTTTGCTAACTTGAAATTTAATGAAACCTTGACATAAATTTGAATCATGAAAAAGACGTTATTTTAGTACGCGTTTTATTTTGCGCGAAATTGCCCGTTTGGCGGGGGAGGGGGGGTTACGATATTGCACGTTTTAGGTAATGTTGCCTGAAAATTGCAGTTGGGGATTTTGGAAGATTCATAGTTTTATTGCATAAAATATAATTTTTATAATATCAACTTGTTTTAATTTATCTTTCTTAAAGGTTTCATTTACGACGAACGTTTTTATGACAACCCAGCAGTGCATTCGGGTGGTCTGTGAAACACCAGTGCCGTTTAATGTTTCAATTCTGCATTTTGTTGCCCTATGAACTGAGTGTATCTTTTCATGAAGCCTATTGTCTAATTAATATTTCTGAGTTATTGCAGCAGGGATAGGTCCGATGCCCTTGGTTGCGGTCGCTCAGGCAACGCAATGTTCTGAGCCTATCTTTCCAAACGGATCATATATCCGTTTTGTCCGTCATCGCTTAACTTACCAACACGAGACGGCATGCGTGAGTCACATTTGACCTTCCGTCCGGGCGCGAAGCTTAGCGACAAGCTGCACTGCGTTTCAAATGCATACATTTCTTGGAACAAACGTTGCCTAGGTACAAGAGGGAATGAACGCAGTTTTTGATAGTTTGAGCAGCGTACATATCGCCGTTCCAGAAGAACAGTGACGCAATTGCAAAATTTTTACAAATTACCTTTTTGGCTTAATTAACGTCAGAAATACCATGGGCTTACAATGCAACAACGACACAACTGTAATTATGTTTAGAGCCGCCAGAGGGTAGCTACGTCGTTATTGAATTATTGGTTGTTTTACACCTATGTTCGGAAGAACAACGGCACTAAAGTCAGTTGCGCATGAGACTCAGAGAGAGAAGGTTTGTGTCTGGCACTAAAGTGACGTAAGTGTATCTCAAGACTTTAAATCTGTTCATCTTGGATTGGAACTCCAGAGCAAAAACGACGTAAGTGCACTTTGTGTCATTGTTCGTCCAATTTTCTATATCATTTAGTGTCTTTACTGTACTTTACACCGTTGTTGAACTAATAATTTTTGTTCTTTACCCCGCATGACTGTCCTTAACGGCAATGTTGATCCAAAGATTATGAGTTCAATTGAATATTGTGTTAAGTTACTAAAATAAGTACTGGTTATTTTATTCTACTCTATTACCTTTTTAGCCTGCAAGTGTAATTTTCTTTTTTTGTTTTTAAAGGGTCAACATGAACAAACGTACAAAAGAAATTATGCGTCTTGCTTTGCAAGAGAATGCTCTACTAAAATTAAATAATCCTATAGGGCAAACTGAAAGCATTGGTAATAATAATATTACGGAACCACAGCCCTCAACATCACGGCAAGATTGTGATCGTACTGAGAAGCAGGAACCATCTATCAACACAAATTGGAAGGTTAAGCAGTCAAGTGGCACAAGAATTGCTTTACGAAAAATAGAACCCTGTGTTTATACTGCTACTGTTTGTTCAGATGAAGAGGATGATCTTACTCACATTTTCTCTGATTCAAGCAAGAGCTACGAACCAACAAGTGGCGATGACACTTCTTCCAGCGCTGATGAATTGGCCCCAAATAATGATAATAGTAACAATATTTCAGTGAATCAAACTCAAGTTACAGAACCTTACGATGAGAGACCCGTCAAGAAAGGTAAAAAAAGAATCCGAAATGAAAACAATTGGCAAACAGTTAAAAATACGACATTGAAAAATTCCGGCCAAAGTTATAAATCTCGAACAGGAAAAATAGTAGATGCCCGGAAAATGGGTCCCCCCTGCAAAGAAAAGTGCATTCTCTCTTGTTCCAAAAAGTTATCAGAAGAGTTAAGAATAGAGATCTTTACTCATTATTGGGCATTAGGTAGTTTACAAAGGCAGAGGGATTTTCTCAGTTCTTGCATTGAAAAACTTATTCTAAATTATCGTCGAATATCAGGACGTGTTCCTCGGAATCCTAATAGCGCTTTCTATTTAATGAACAATGGCAACAAAGTTCGTGTATGTAAAACCTTTTTGTTAAATACTTTAGGAATAACCGAAAGGACAATACGTACGGTGATTACTGCCCACCAAACTGGGACGGATATAGCCCCTGTAGATAAAAGAGGCAAACATGACAACCAAAAGAAGATTGATGAAGAAATTTTAAATTCAGTTAGAGCCCATATTAATTCAATTCCTCGTATAGAAAGCCATTATGTTCGTAAAGATACTTCAAGGGACTACATTGATGGAGGTTTGTGTATAGCAGAGATGCATAGAAATTATTCTTCACGAAGGTCTGCAGAAAATAAGCCTGCTGCAAATTATGACACATATGCGCGCATATTTAACTCAGAGTTCAATATTGGATTTTATTTTCCAAAAAAGGATCAATGCGATCAATGTGAAGCATATAAAAATGCAACAGGTGAAGAAAAGTTAAAGCTTGAAGAACTGCATAACCAACATCTGGAAGAAAAGGAGTTGAGTAGAGATGAAAAAACAGCGGACAAAGAATTGGCCAAACAAGGTAAAATACATTTAGCGGCTTATGATTTACAAGCTGTACTTCCAGTACCAATGGGACAAACTTCGTCGTTTTTTTATAAATCAAGACTGAACTGTTTTAACTTTACGATAACACAAATAAAGGATAACGATTTAAAAAGTTTTTGCTATTTTTGGCACGAGGGATTAGGAAACAGAGGTGTAAATGAAATTGGTACTGGAGCATACAAATACCTCGAAGAGTTATCAAATAATAAGCCAGGCGAAGATGTATTCTTCTCAGACAATTGTGGAGGACAGCATAAAAATAGGTTCATGCTTGCAATGTATTTGTACGCAGTTGAACAGCTTGACATCAAGTCCATCACTCTCAAATATTTAATTCGTGGCCACACGCAAAATGAGGGGGATACCATCCATAGTAACTATTATCGAGAGAACCTTGAAGAGGATAAAGCGGTCAGGTCCGATTTATGTACCATACCAATATATCTCACACATCAGGAATGCAAAGAAAAAGGGAGAACCCCTCCATATCAGAGAAATGGGTTATGCAGACTTCATTGATATCAAGGCACTGTATGATGAGATGGCACTTAATATTACTAAGAACACTAAAGGAGATGTCTTTAAAATGAGTGAAATAAAACTGTTATGATTTGAAAAGAATAGCGAAGTTTTTTGGTATAAAAATCACTATAAAGAGAAAGAATGGTGTGAAGTTGCTTTCAATGAAAGAAAAAGATCTTCCGATGTGGTACATAATCCACAATGTATTCATTTGAAACCTGCCTACGCTAAAAAATTAACTATCTCGGAAAACAAACTGAGGGACTTGAATAGTTTGTTGGAAAGCCACATGATTCCCCACTTTTATAAATCTTTCTATGATTCTTTAAAGTAATTGTTCCAATCAGTTCTATAATTATAATGTTTAATAATGATGTTCATAATAATGTTTCTGTAATGTTGATAAGAAAATTGTATGATAATAACGTTTCTATAATGTTTATCAAAAATATACCTATAACGTTGATAAAAAAAGTTTCTATAATGTTGATAAGAAATTAATGTTCCTGTAATGTTGATAAGAAATATCCTATAATGCTGATAAAAATGTTTGAAAATAATTTTTACACAATGTTGATAACTAATAAAAGAATGAGTATTTTAGATGTAGTTTTATTTTTTTTTTTTTCAATGGTGACCTTTAAAATGGCAAAGCAAAATTTTAAGATGAACAATGACGCAACTGGATATAGGGTTGAAAATAGGGGATGAAATTAAGACAATGAAATCCTAACCACTAGGAATGAAAATGGAAGCCAGCTTTCTAAAAATAAACGCCATACCGATTTTCCTGGACGATTACTCTTTCTTTTATTCAAGTTTTAAATATTAAAAGTTCGTTTTTTTTGCTCTCCTGCACAATTTCAATTATTGCAGTTGCGTCAATGTTCTTCTGGAACGGCGATATGTACATCATGACAGTTCGGCATACAGACAAGCACCTAACTGTAAAACGAAATTTTTTCCCCTCTGAAACATATATTAGTTGACAGAAGATACAGTAATTTCTCAGAAAATAATTTGGAAATATACATCACAGTAAATTATAATGAAAACAATTACATTTCTTCTGTAACTTGATTTTTGATTTTTGAAGTTACATTTTTCAATTTTTGTATTTACTTCTTGTGTTTTATGCTAATTTAATTTTGTGTGTGAATAATATTTAAAATGTCAAATACTTAATTACAATAAAACTACTATTATATTTCATTTTAAATATCTCATTCAAAATATAAAATTGATACGTGGATTAACTGGAGTTTTTAGGCTACAGAACACCGTTTTGCTAAATCTTGATCCTTTTATCACATATTTTGCACGTTTTGGTATTTTTACTGCACGTTTCCTGCAAAATTTCAATTTTTTGAAAAGATTTCTTCTTTGTATAAAAGGACTGTACAAAATTGGGGCTAGTCTCATTTTCAGCGAAATATGCTGTCGAAAACGACAAAATTTTAACATATTTAAATAATACAAAATTGAAGACGTTATTTTTGCCTTAAAATCTGTTCTAAGAAATTCTTTAAAAAAGATCATGTACTTTTTTAAAGTTGTAGTTTTAAAGTAGAAGTAGTTTTTGACTTAATTTGTACTTAAAATTTATAAACAAAATTCTCAAAAACAGTTGGAATATTTTTTCTTTAATTTTTCACGGACAGAACAAGTAACGCTCAAACGATTGGCGCAGATCTCATTTTCGTTGAGCTCTGAATTTTTCGAAAATAGTAAATTTAAATGCGATTCGTACGGTAGATGCTTGTGCTGAAGTGTACCGGCAATGTCTATGGTATCAAATGGCGGGAGGATAAATGGAAACGCTGACCCATAAACAATACAACCATCATCTACGATAATATGGATGGTCCTATATAGGCACAAGAGTCATACTCGATCTGCGCACCATGATCTACCAGTAAGGGTGCAAAGGTTTATTGGCGATACACAGCGGCTCAAGTTTTGAATATGATTTCGCCATGTTAAACTGTTCTCGAACGGAGGCCAAGGGAAGTGGAAATTCGACGAAGTTGATGACCCCAAAGAAAAAGATCAAGATGATTACGGAGGTGATGAATTCTGCAGAAGTGCATGCAATTGGATTTTAGGGTTAAGAAATTAAATCCAACGTTATAGTTTCATTCTTGCAGTTTGTTGAGGATAAGCTCAACAGCATCTCAATAACGTGTTTCAAGGAGCAAAATATAGCAAAGTCGTCAATGAAGAGCGATGTTTTCACAGGCTCTCGGATTACTCATGCAATACTATTGATAACAATGACAGTGACAACCGATCCCTGGAGGGAAACAGTTTTCTAACTGGCGACTTAATAATACGTCACCAAGGCGGACGCGGAAAGATCTTGATAAAAGAAAATCGACCAGAAAAAAAGCGAGCAGTCTCCTAAGGCCCCAAGAGTGTAAGGAGCGAAGCCTGCAGTATCTCCAGGTGGTGTCATACGTTTTCTCTATGCCGAAACAAATTGCTACCAGGTGTTGTAGCACGAAGGAAGAGGAGATCTATGTTGCAAGTGGTCCATGGTTCACCTGTGCTTCCCGAAACCACATTAAGAAGGTGAAAATAGGGCCCTTTCTTCCAAGAGCCAGGACAGACGTGGGTTCGCCATTCGCTCTAAAAGCTTGCACACAGCCTGTGAAATTTGGCGGTAACTTAAAAGGATTGTTCTGCCCTTTCCTTCTTTAGGGATTGGTATAACAATGGCTTCACGCCCAAACCATGGTAATGTTCATCCCAAACTACGTTGAAAATGAGGAGGAGAAAAGATCAAGCGTTTTCCGGTAGGCGAAGAAGCATTTGAGTATGTATAAGGTCTGAACCTGTAGAATAATCTTTTGCACAAAATATGGCAGAGAAAATTTCATCATGGTGAAACAAGCATTGTAATCGTCCTCCACGCGTCCAGAGAAATCTAATCTTCAGTTCCCCATTCTCCTTTTGTTGTTCAGAAAGACAGGAAAGTAGAGTACGGAGCTGGAGATATGTTCGTAATGAGAGGATAATTCTTACACTTTATTTTCTGGTGAGGTGAGAAGATTATTTACCAGAAGCCATGAGACAGACGGCGACGAAAGTCTTCTTCCGATCTGTCGAACCGCTCACCACACTACTTTAGGAAGCGCGCGGAAAGAATGATAAAATATAAGCTCTCCATGACGCGGCCTTACTTTCCCGTATGGTCAATCTAGCTCCGGCTCAGGACCTTTCATAATTTGAGATAATCCATGATTGGGAAGTTTCTCTGCTTTACCAGCGCCCGTTTCCGATCACGCACCGCGGTGGTACTGTCGGTACTCAATGGCACGGGATGTCGTGGGATTCCCGACTTCGAGACGATAATTGAAGACGCATGAAGAACAGCATCGGTAAAATGGCAACCATAGAATCGATATCGTTTGGGCAGTTTTCCGATATCTGTATTTCTTTTTCGAATGTTTCCCACTCAGCTCGATGGATTGGCCAGCGAGGACGGGAAACGTTTAGGTCGGGAATATCGAAATTCGCCATAATGGGGGTCACTGCCATGCAGATCGCCAAGGACATATCGAACTGTCTTTTGAGGAGCAAGCTCCAGGTGGATATCATGTCCTTAGCGGATCTAATCTCACCTCTTCCAGTGGAGCAGCACCACTTTCCGATCAACTCCGGAAAACGCCGGGACGCAGCAAAAGCCTTCCTACTCAATGCCTGGGTCGGACCGCGATGCTCCAGCTGACATCCCTGCTGACTATAACGTCAGTCCGAATTCATTTTATGGTGCCTCTGTTGCACCCGGGGCGAGCCCCTAACCAGTACCCGTCGGCTACTGGGCCACTGCCACAACGAATCCGAAAGCCCAGCAGAGGCCCCCCCCCCCCCTGAATTTATCCGGGCGGTTTGGGGTCCTCTTCCCGTTTACTCACTGCCTATACCGTTAGACTAACGACCTGAGTAGGGCCGAGAACGAGACTACAGCCGGGTGTTCTAAGTCCCGGATCGGACATTATAGTGGTTTCGGAGCTCACCCTCGAGAGGGCTTATCCTCTTCCCGGTCCTCGTCTTCTGTGTTCGACGACAAGCGCCTAGGTTTGAACAGGTCCCGAACAGGATTTCATCCCCGTAATGCCTTCCGCTTCCGGCCTGATCCTCGGTCGGTCGGTCGGTTCTCAGTCAAAGCGATCCTCATTTGTTAAATTCCACATTTAATTTGGCCATGCTACCGCGGGGGAAATGGCCCCCTTTGGTGTTGATGCGTCCTCATATCTATGCTTCCTCAAACTTTATTTTGTCCTCTGGCCGGCAGTAGTTGTCCACTTAATTCTAACTTAACCTAATAACAACTGATCGATTTGATCTCCTTAAAGCTATTGTGTCCACATTCGGAGGCTGTACTCTCGATCGTACCCCGCGTGGCCTCGACCTCCTCCTGTTCGTCCTACTAGTGCCGTTCTAGTTTAGTCATTGCCTCGTTCGTTTCGTTTCACCATTCTGCCCTTTCAGCTAACACTCTCTGCGACATGGGCGTGCCGAGACACTGGGATCGGGTGCGCGTTTCCAGTCAGCACTGGGGCAATGCCCCCTTGCGTTGTTTTTGCCGGCCGGCTAGCCATGAGCCTGAAGGCCCTGTCGACGAGGCTGCATCGAGGTCCGGATTCAAGTGAGTGGTTCCTCGTCCTCCAGGGTTTCCCCCTCCTGCACTTTCGGAGACTGCCGCCACCTAACCGTGCCTTACTGGCTTATCGGCGAGGCTACGCCACGTGACGTTTTTGCCCTCTGACTACTGGCGTCCTTCACCTAAGCTCTGACGGTGGAGGAGAGTACTAGGTTAGCGCCCGGCCAGCCTACTAGTTTTTCAAACGCACTATGGCTACTCGACTTTCTGCTGACTGTTTGCCACACGTTCCCCTCATCCCTGTCTCGGACATAGGCGGGGAAACTAGGGTATATCCGGGCGGGCGTCTCCATTTTTCCGCCTAGAAGCGCTTACGAAATCGTGTTTCTGGCTCCCGCTCTCGGCCGACAGTCGCGCCCTCGGCTCGCGAGCTGCCTACCAAGGCTAGTGTATCAAGCTAGCCCTGCGGCGGGGGTACGCCGTAACTGGGGTCGGGTGGATGTTAGTTTCCACCAGAAGCTTGCAAGACTTCTCCTTGCTCACCGTCTAGCCGTGCCTTTACTCTGGCTTTTTAAGCGAGGCTACGCCATGACAAAGTGTCCTTCACCTAATTGGGGAGGGTAGCTTCCCCGGGCGGCCTACTAGTCAGGGGGCAACTCCTGGCCTTCGACAGACCGGGTGGCTTGATCCGCTTCTCCTGTTTCCGATCTAGTCTTCAACATTAGGCGGGGAGGCTGGGGCATTTCCGGGCTGGCACATCCAATGTCCGCCTAGGAGCTCTTACGAAAACTCGATCCTGGCTCCCGCCCTCGGACGACAGGACAAGTCCTGCCTACCCAGGCTCATGTATCAAGCTAGCCCTGCGGCGGGGGTACGCCGTGAACTGGGGTCGGGTGGGTGTTAAATTCACCAGGGTGGCATAGTCCCTCCTTGCGTTCGGTTTATGTAAACCTAACCGTGCCCATTACAGGCTGACGACAAGGCTCTGCCGCGAAACTCAGGGTCCGGGTGGTCGTCTTGACTTTCCACCAGAGACCGAACCAACCTCCGTCAGTCCGATCCCCCTTGCGGGGGATCGCCAAGGACAGTCGAGTCAATGATGGTAGAGAGAGATGGACGGCAGAGAGCCAGATCGACGGACGAGAAATTTTAAGTAACAAAAAGCAAGCAAGAAAAATGACGCTGCCGGTGCTTTCGCCAGTACTCAGAAAAATTATGTTCTGGTTGTCAATACTATTTTCAAGAATATTGCCTCTTGAGCAGGTCCTTGCGCCCTGGCGGGATTGTGATCTAATGATCACAATCCCGCCAGGGCGCAAGGACCTGCTCAAGGTCCTCCCGCCAGGGCGCAGCCCCCCACAATAAGAAAAGGGGCGGGCTACTAAGAAAACACATCTTCAAGATTTTGTTGTGACACGATTTGGTCAGGAGGAATGTATATATTGTACACCGTTAGCGAAAAGCCAAGTAGGTGTATCCGAACGCATACATTCAAAGTCGGTTCGAACGTGTCGTTCAGAGAACAGGGTTTCACGGATAAGTACTGCGACACCACTGTCAGCACAGAGGCCTTCATCCATTAATCTGAATGGGCACGAAAGTCGTTTAGATTCCACGAGAGAGCCATTGTAGGGAATTACGTCTTAGCTATTTTTCCTTTCGTACCTTCTGAAAAGTTGTAGGAGAACTCTCGTGGTGCTCCTCGTCACCAGCAGAATCATCCTGACTGCTGCTGGAGATGGTCGCCTGTGTTGGGAGGATTTCCGTTTTTTTTTGCCACAGGCGATCTATTCTACATGGGATGGAAAATCGCTCAATTCGATTCTCGAAATTAGGACCACGGGACTTCGGTAAAGATTTTTTGTTCAGAAGCGATATCTGCTTAAGGGGCTTAGTAGAAGTGAACTGTGGCTGGTGAAGTTTTGGCTACATTTTTAAACGTTGTTGGTATTATTACCTATTGACCTTGGATGCACACCGTACCTTCAAGGACGACTAGAGCAGGAACACACAGACAACTTGCTGCTACCGCTGAGGACTTTGTCTTTGGAGTACTGAGAAAGGATCGTGTAAGGTCTACTGGATTTCTAGTCTGGTGCCTGTATTTGGCCTCAGGGAAGTAAATATTTTCGGTGAGTTATGTTATGAATCTCTTTCGTGCGAAAGGGCACTGGATGTAATTGGCTGGATGGTCACATTCATAATTGTCACAGAGCGATGTTGTAACGCAGGGATGTGGATCGTGCACTGATGCACTGCACTTCCCGCACATTGGGCTTACCGACATTCATGTTTGCTGGGTATACCCAAACCTTGAACACTAAAAACACCGCTAAGGATTCAGTACATAAAGTTGCATATAAAGGTTGTAGAAACCACAACTGATCATTTCCGGGAGAGTCGGACAGTCCGACAGTCTATAGAAGACAAGCCGTGGCTCTTTAAAAATATTATTACTTCCTCATTTTCGGAAGCAAAGTCTGCGTGATTAACTTTGCCTTTGCAGAGTTTCAAAGTTCGGTGCTTCGTTACTACCCCCTTGTAATCTGCTCTGTTTTAATAATTTCTCAAATTGCTTGTCGGTGCGTGCTTCGTAGAGAATCATTTCATTCCTGTCGCACGACCACTTGCCGCACGACCGCAATGACTCGTGCCAGACGGACAGCACTTACGCTTTTAAACGTTTTTCTTCCTGGGCGAATGCCATGACGATACAAGGCTTTTTCGGCCTGTCATCTTTTGCAAAAACGAAACATTTAAATCTGCAGGATATGCAGGATATCTTCTCTTCCTTGCGGAAGGGGCGGGGGAGAAGGTTTAGTATCCGTGGAGATGGATAAAGGATTCATCCCCGTGGTCCCCACCCACCACGGATCCCAACAACGGGACACTCCATAGGAGTGTCAGGGTTGCAAGGGAGATATAGTGGGGAGATGACACAGCGCTGTTCCTCCGTGATTTCCCCCGCTTACGTTGGACTCTGTACAAGACATAGTCCGAGCCGATCGATCGGGAGTGGGTTAGCGCCCGACTGCCCGTCTAGAGGAGTCCAAATCAAAAGCAAGTGTGTTGGAAATCTACACGGAATGTTCCCCAAAATACGTAAACGACGTATCGCTAAGTGAAAGTTGAACGTAGCACAATGAGTAGCTGGGAAACAAAGGCACGGCAAACAAGGGTGGGCGTTCAGCATACAGGGGGGGGGGGGCAGTGAAATAGAAGGTGGTAGAAGAGAAGACAGGATGTTTTCAAAAAATTAATCTTATATTCTCATGTCTCTCGACTTCTATTTCTATGTGGAATTCTTCGTCCATGTCGATTGCTAGTTACCAACGAATTAAATAAATCAATAATTATAAAAGAAATATAAAATTAGAATAATAGGATAAATACTATCTTTCGGGCTCATCTACTTGGACAAGGATTGGAAAATGGTCGCTTCCATGGAGGTCCTCCAGGACACTACATTCTACGATCGTCGGTAACGGACTACAGAAAGCGAGATCGATGTGACAAAATGAGTTCGACGGCGCGGAGAAATGAGTGGAATGGTCAATGTTTAGAAGGATCATGTTGAATATATGGTTTCGAGGATAACTCTCTCCCCCCCCCCAGACACACTGCGAACATTAAAATCCTCAAGAATGAGGAAAAGGGAAGGCAGTTGAGAGATGAAAGTAACTATCTCTTTTTGTGTCACGGCTTGCCCATGCGGGATATAGGTGTTGCATGTAGTTATCGAGACAATGCGGAAATTCATCCAAACGCAAGACGTATGAAGAGAGGTTCGCACGTCCATTTCTTTGGACACCAGGAAGTCTGTGAGGCATGTGGCGACCCCGCCGTGTGCGCGCAGGCCATCGATCTGTGGCCTGTAAGAACAAAAACCGCTAAGAGAGGGAATGCTAATGAAGATGTGTTTCCCGCAGACATAACAACGGGTCTGCAAAGAGATATTATCAGCTTTAACTCGTCTAAACGAGTACGAATATCATTGAGGTTGCACGAGAGAGGCATGATTTATAGTTAAGTTTTGCATGTAGGGGTATGCATCTAGATGATTTGTAGGGTTTCTTTTTGTTGAGGGGTGATGGGCAAGAGTTCATGTGGGATACTCGTCCCCTGCAAAGTCATCTTGGCGGCTGCTAGAGTCACATGTGTCGTAGACCTACAGATAGGACCTATCGGCCTCAGGTTGACGCTTCTGTGTGTTTGTCGAAACAGTTCTTTTCCTTTTTTGTTTCACATGGGGCAAGGTGTCTGGTATCTGCACTTCCTTGGATGTCTTCGAAGGACACCTGAGGCAGCATCGTGCACAGAGATAACTTTGTGGTGTATAGGTTTTGGAATTTTGTCTTCTGCTGTAGAAACTTTTTCTGAGACCAGGATATTCTGGATCTCCCTTCCTTCAAGAAGGGGGGCACCGGTTCGAGTTCGATGGGAGATTCCCACAACAGTTTACGCATTATTTTCCACAATGAACAAAGACTGCGACACTCCTACAACGTGGCAGCGTATGACCGAATATTTAAAAAAGCTCAGAGGATTCGGCACATACTGGCGGTCGTGGAGATTGTACAAACCACAAGATATTTTCTCCGGGAGACCTGGACGATCAAAGCTATCAGCGTTGAGGTACGAGTGAGTAACCCATTCACTCTCCGCTGAATCCTGTAAATGTCCGTAACATCTTCAGCCAGGAACAAGGCTTCCAGGTCTTTAGTTTCTGATGAAAAGTCGTGACTCACATCCTTCCAGAGGTTGAAGATTGGGTGTGTGGACATATGTACCTGGAGGGCGGATATTTCCTTTTCAGTTTTCATATTTGGTCAAGTGAGGCATTCGAAGAGTATTATGCCATTCCTCTGGTGAACCCCCGCCTGAAACTTCCTTAACGTCTCAACTTCCCTCGCCAATTTTATGGCACTGACACTTTTCATGGGGCTTGGTCGGTCTATTGAAATCCTTGCAAAAAAGCTTTCCATATCGACTGTTTCACACACTTATCTCTTCCTCATGGAAGGAGGCAGGTGGGGGAGATTTGGTGTCCACGAAGAGGACATCTGTTTCATCCTCGTCGTTCCCACACACCACGGAGCCCAACAATTGGACACTATCAGAGAGCCAGGGTTGCCACGGGAAATCTTCATTCACATTACATCTTCAGGAGGGAAAAAAATAAAGGCGGAGTCTTTATTTGCGTCAAAGCAGACAGATTAGATTGGACCAGTAGTTTTAAATGATGGGAACAAAAATTACTTCAGGAACCATATTAGAAATTATTGCATGGTTCAGGCGACGGATACATTCTAGATGACATCATTCAGAGAACGGCAAACGAAAATGGCCATCCTATTATTGGAGGCGACATAAATATCCCTAAAGCGAACTGGGAGGAAGCCGTGAGCGAAGGGAAAGTCCAAACCCTTGTCAACAGTCTAGTTTAGAACTGCGGATCAACTCAGGTAGCTCGGAGAGTGACACAGCACGGTGCGATTCAGGACGTCTACCTAATTAGGCCGAAATATATTTTCATATCTTGAAGTTGAGTGCATTAGAAATCGCAAAGCGGTTTTTCTTGACTTAAGACAAAATATTTCAAGAAAAGGCATTACAATAGCAATAAAAGTACGGCAACACAAGAAAGGAAATGTAGAAGGGCTTCAAGGCTTTTAAGGATCAATACAGTTGCTTTCTGAGAAACGAAGGAGGTATGGAAGAAACATGAGGCGCGTTTAAAGATATTATATACAAGGCTTCGTAAAAGTTATTCCATGCACAATTCTGAAAAATATTCTGGATTCAAAACAAATTACAAAATTAGACGAATGAAAAGGATAACGAGAAAGGCATTTAAGAACGGAAAACGCAGTAGCCAGCATATTAATACCTTTTCGAAATCGTTCAAAAGTATTGGAGCGAGAAAAGAAAATTACTTGAGGCATATTCAGGGGAAGGGACAGGATTTATATGTTCATAGAAAGAAGGGAAATAAAAAGGATATCCTAGTGTTTCGTGAAAATAGACACACTCTCATTACTGACGTTAGGGCAAAAGTTAATGCGTTTAATACGTATTTCAGTTCGCTTTACAAAAACAATACGAACCATCCACTAATTTGAGGGTCCTCGATTACAAGTCAGTTTAATATTGAAGTAAACTTTCTACGGAATAAAGTAAAAGCTATGAAAAATGGTAAGTCAAGGGGTCCAGACGACATTTCTACGGGTACAATTAAACAAGGAGAAGCAATATTACCGTAATCAGAATATTTCAAGTGTCCATGAACAATTCAAAAGTATCTGAAAATTGATAATTAACATTTGTCGTACCAATTTTTAAAAGTGACGAATTTATATTATGTAATAGGCCGGTAAGTCTCAGATCTATGATGGAGAACACTGGTTCAAGAATAGTTACTCACACGAAATTCAGGTAGTCACACTATTTCAGCAGATGAAATTGACGCGGGTGGGGGACGGGTGGTTATAGATTTTGCCAAAGCGTTCGATGCCGTTCCACACGATCGGCGTACAGAAATTAATGAATTCAGGCATTGATGCCAGGGTGGTGGCGTCGATTACAGAGTTTCTGCGATAGAGAAAACAGTCCGAATTGGGAAGTTATATTCCAGGGCAAGCATTACGCCAGGAATATCGCAGGTAAGTGTGGACTTCTATTTGTAGCGTTCTTGATGCGTTATATTACTGGGCGGAAAATAATGGAACGAACATAAATAGCTCTAAAAGCAAATTATCACTTTCGGCAGGGGGTCATAATTACTGAGAAACAAATTATCGCTTAAATAACATTTCGAGAGTTTCCTAGTGCAACTACCTAGGATATTAGTAAATTATTCGCTAGTAAATTAAGCTGGAAAACCTACGTAGACTTTGTTGTAGGGACAGCCTGAAGATCTCTTCACTTTGTAAAACGCATCTTAAAAAAATACGGTAAACGCGAAGGATATTGCTTATTTATCGCCTGTTCGTCCGATAATGGAATACGGAACCATTTATTGGGATCCGCACAAAATTATGCACGGTAAAAATTTGGAAAGGATTCAGCTCAGGACAGCTAAATTTACTTCCAGGAACAAGAAAATGGCGGGGTTGGACTCACTCGGAAACAGCCGATTAGTAAAACGACTCTGCGCTTTGTATAACGAATAAAGCGGTCATCCAGCTTGGAAGGAAATTAATTGGCGGCCAAATATGCCTACATACACCAGTAGAAGGGATCACAGACACAAAATAAATTTATGGCCGCAAAAAACGATGTCGGGAAATTTTCTTTCACAAATCAAACGATAACTGAATGGAATAGATTGCCTGCAAAACCCTTTAATCCATTTCCTCGAAGCGTTCAAGAATTCAGAAAATTAATTTTGGCTGTTATTAGGTATGAGGGACTTAACTAAGAATAGGTTATATAACGATTCATAAGTGTTATATTGTGAAGAGAGGTGTCGTGCAGAGCAGAGAAATAACGAAGGAAGTGATTTAAGAGTCGTAGTGAAGTGAAGTGCAGTGCAGTGTTGTCTTAATTGTACAAACATTCTGTGCGGAGTAACATAATAGAAATTTCTTTTTCGTACGGTAACACTGCTTCATGAAGTCAGTTTTTATTTTATTGTACAATTATTATTACATAATTTTTGTTATATGACATTTATGTAATTAGCTGCCACGTGATAACTTCGCTGTACCGCCGTGGATCCCCCTGCTCACTCTAGAGTTCATTACACTCTAGAGTTCATTGTAGTCCGAGCCGATGGGGTGTACGTTAGCTTAAAATGACTTCCTCACGCATAGGTCAGGATGAGGAACGCCAGGTATTAACAATTTTTACACTTAGTTTAAAAGTGGTATTGCGCCACTCTGTTTGCAACGCAATAAAGATAGTTTCAAAAAATCCTTAACATCGGACGATGATAAAAAAAACGGAATGTCAATATGAGTCTCCTGCGTCGCCGATTTTGACCGCCTGGTCAGCCACAGTCATTTTGTCTGCCAGCTGATTTTCACTTGGCCTGTGACGCAACTAAGAACCTGATCATAGACTACCTCACGGAATCAGTTGAAAACAATTCATCGTCTCCTGTCTCGCCACTCAGGAACAGCGGGAGACACCTTGAAGCGAGCTGAGAGTCAGAACAGAGAACTGCTCGGTGCAAACTAGCCGAGTTTCTGTAAAGCGGGAAGGATGGAAAAAGGAAGGACTGAAGCGTACGATGTCCTGCGACTTGAGTGAAGAACTGCTTGGAGCGAAGGAGAATTGATAGCTAATTTCGCACTAAAGGAGCCAAGTACAATATATCGCCTTCGGCTCAGGGATGGTTCACCAGCCTCGGCCAAGAGTCATTCAATGCGACTCGTGCTGTAGGCGCCTGTGCTGATCCGTATAACGGCATTGTGTATGGTATTCAATGACCGGACGATTGATGGAGACGCAGACCCATAAACAATACACAATCTAAAATAGGACGAAAGATGGCCCTACATAGGCGCAAAAGACATATTCGGTCTGCGCCCCATGATCTACCAGTAAGGGTGCGACTCCAGAAATCTAATCTTCAGTTCTCCATTCTTCTTTTACTCTTCAGAACGTTTGGAGAGTAGTATGGAGCCGGAGATATAGTCGTAGGGAGAGACCAATTCAAATATATCTTCTGGTGAGGTGAGACGATTTCCATTTACCAGAAGCCGAAGACAGACGGCGAAGTCTTCCACCGATCTGTCGAACCTTACGCCACACTACTTTGGGGAGCGTATGGCAAGAGTGTGATGAAATATAAGCTCTCCAGGACGGAGCCTTACTTTCCCGTATGATCAATCTAGCTCTGGCTGGGGATCTTTATTAATTTATAAGATTATCCATGGTTAGAAACCTACTAAGCTTTGCCAATACGTTTCTCATCACGCACCGCGATGGCACATTCGACATTCTACAACGGCACGGGAGGATATTGTGGGGGACCCGACGACTTTGGTATTGAAACGGCATGACGAACGGCTGTTTCCCACTCAGCTCGGAGGGTTAGCCAGCAAGGACGGACAACAGTCGGGAATATCGAAATTGACCAGAATGGGGAAGTGGCCACTGCCAAGCAAGTCGCCAAGCACAGACCACACAAAGATGATAGAGAGAGATTGACTGCAGAGAGCCAGAACATCGGACGAAAAAGTGTTTAAAGCAATGAAAAAATGTGTGCGTGTCAATAATATTTTCGACTATAGCCTCTTCAGCAGGTTCTTGTGCCACCCCAGGCGATATCGTATGCATTAAAGTCCCCTACAATATGAAAAGAGGCGGGCAACTGAGAAACCTCTTCAAGTTCTTGTTGTGAAACGACTTGGCCAGAAGAAATTACATATACACACACATATATATATATATATATATATATATATATATATATATATATATATATATGTATATGTAATTTCACAATGTTGGCAAATGGCGAAAAGAATGGTAGGTCTATATAAACGCATACTGTTTAAAAGTAGGTTCGAAATTTTTTTTGACACAACCGTGAGAACGGAGTCCGTCATCTTGATCAAACCGATAGATGTTAAAGCCGCGAAGACAGAGGGGATGATGGGGAAGAAGAGTTTCAGAGAGTCGTTGTACAAGACCTGAATGGGCAGAAAGTTGTAAAGGAACTCTCGTGGTACTCCTCGTGAAAAGCTGCTGCTGGAAATGATCTTCTGTGTCGGGAGGATTTCCCGTTTTTTGCCATAGGCCACAGAGATCTGCGCGGGCTGGAGGATCGCTAATAATTTTCGGGAGTAGTAAGAGGACGGGTCTTCAATAAAGAATATTTGTTCAGAAGCGATATCTGATTGAAATCTATTTCCTTAAGGGGTTCAGTAAAAGTGATCTGTGGCTGGAGGAGGGTGTCTGGCAAAGTTTTTGGAACTTTGCTGGTATTACCATTCCACCTGTGATGCACGCCTTATCTTCAAGGAAGTCTATAGAGTCTAGAAGAGTCCGAGGCCAAAGCAAGTGTGTTGGAAACATACAAAGAATGTTCACCGAAATACGAAAACAAAGTATCTCTAGGTCCAAATCAGAAAGTAGTACGAGTTGTTGGAAAACAAACAGGTCCCTCAACTGCGAGGACACATTCCCTCCGACACGGGTCGCCATGCAGGGCAAACACATGGGTGGTCGTTGAGCATACGGGGGCAGTGAAATAGAAGGGGAAGAAGAAGTCTAAATGTTAAAGAACGAGAATGAACGATGGGGAAGATAAAGATGACTGGTGATAGAAAGGAATACTTGAGAACCCTCCGTGCATCCCCACGAGGACCGACCCAACTCGACGTGATGATCTGGATAGGCTGCCCTCACTTCCTGAAACTACATCTGCTAAACAAGGACTATTCTGTTGAGGAAGATAGCAGAGTAGCTGGTCAACATTGGGGCGGAAGAGTTTCCTGGCAGAATGGGGTAACTTGGGGGGAATTTCACATAGGTGGGATGACCAACATTCAGTTCCCGCAAAAGATTTTGCTAATATCTGGAGGATGAGACAGCCATGTACCAAGAAAATGAGTTCTCATAATGAAGATGGATAATTATTTGGCAACAGGGGTGGTTAAAGAAACCTGATACTTTAGTACCATTAGACAAGAAAATGTCCCGCCTTTTTAAGGATAGCTCCCTAGTCTTAGCAAGAAGACATTCAATTAAGCTGGTACGATACGCACCTCTGGAGGAGCGAATACCAGCATTGTGTATGCTGTTGATGGGTCGGAAGTGGAGCCGAAAGTGGCTGCCGAGCCATATTCTTCACTGCCGTAATCTTAAAGTGGACGAGTGATCTCTATAACCGCAATAGGGAACTGCGTTCAGTACCCCATAATGTACCTCACAGCATTTGAAGATTAGAGGGCAGATGTATGGTGAGTAGTCTACGGATGTGAACACGCCACGTGAGGGACTTGCCAAACGTGAGCCCCAGGTCTCTGGCTGATTCAGCGATTATAGAAGCCGAGTTCCTCCACGTAAACGACTGAATTGCTACGCAAATGGAATATCCTGCCGAAAAGCACACCTGATTTAGTAGTAGAGAAGTTAAAAACTTATTGACGTACTCCATTCGTGGAGCTTGAGTAGGATGTTGCTGCGGGATGAAGAGATTGAAAAATTATCCACAGACAAGGACGACTTTACATGTTCTCGCACAGTCGACGCTATATCATTTATGGCGATGGCAAGGAGGGTGACAGAACCGATCCTTCGCGGATTCTATAATCAAGAGGGTGACTACAAGAGACTCACCAACACGAACATAGAAGGATCTGTTCAGCAGGAAGCTTCGGTGGAATATGGGGAGCTTCCCCCTAAAATCCAATAGTACAGAGCTTGCCGAATGCCGTACCTCTGAGTGGTGTCGTAGGCTTTTTCTATGTCAAATAATATGGCTAGAAGATGTCTCAAGGCAAACGATGTAGACAGCTGTTGCCAACGCCACGAGGTGATCCAAGGGTGACCGGCTTTGGATTGGTGTCAACGGATTTTAACACTTCACGACACCAAATGCTGATTCACTATGCGTTACAACACTTCGCATACACAGCTTGTGATAGAAATAGGTCGATAGCTTGATCGCAATGATCTTTCCCATCTTTGGTAACCAGGTCGATTATGGCTTCTCGCCATAGAGCAGGGATGGTGGGCTCCAAATACAGTTATAGAGCAGGAGAAAAATTGCATGGCCGTTTCGGAATGTTATTGCAGCGTGAAGTTGTGGATTTCGTTTTGACCTGGTGCGTTTTTTCGCAAGCATCAGAGCAGAACATGAATTTCAAACATTGAGAATCAGGTATTGTAAGCCTCGAGTACCCTTCTCAAAAACTTCAAAGCCCGATTTACCATTCTTTAAGCAAAAGAAAGTTTGCAACATAGCCGAACTCTACGTATTTTCATAGTCGGTGAGAAATTCCTCTGTAATGGCGTTCGAGCTGTAATAATCTGACCATTTTTAAGACTACCTGGCACTGAGTTTGGGGAAGAATACCCTTAGGTTTGACCATACCAGACGCGGAGGCGTACTGCAATTGAGAGATACGACATATGCTCTCTATGATGAATTTTCCCCCTCTAAAATGGTTCTCCTCGCCTTCTGCTCCTCTTGCAGTCAATTAGGGTATTCGTGGTTGGATAGTGTTTCAGACGTGCCAACGCTTTCATACGGGTATCAACCGCCCCTTGACCAGTCCAAGTTCGACCACGGTACGAACCGGTATCGTGATTTACCGTTAGACTTGAGAATTGGAGTTTGTAGAACAGCAGTGTTAAAATGTGCTAGCATTTTCAATACAGCGAAAAACTCGCTATATGATAGATTGACATTCCCGTGCAATTGTGCCAACCTACGAGCAAGTCCGTAATTGTGGACGATAGTGGGGTAATGGTTGCTTCTATATATGTCTAGCATGGACCATTATAAAACAGTTACAAGGACTGCATATAGTTCGATGGATAGGCTCGAGATGTGAAGACGGCGAAATGAGTTGGTTCACCAGAACTCCGAATAAACAAGTTCGCGGGGTCTATTACCGATTCCAATATGTTGCCTCAGGGACAAGTGCTGGAAGAGCCCCAGAGAAGACAGGGGGCATTCACATCACTACCACGAATGGTGACGGAAGTTGGTTTATCAAGTTCAAAAGTTCATCAGCTGATATACTACGTTCTGACACGTAAATGTTACAGTGAGTTCACCTATACACATACTGTTTGAGAGTCGGTATAAAATAGTACTTCCGTAGACAGCAGTGAATCGTGAACCAATGTAGCAATTCTGCCATGAGTACGGAGATAATCAATATCGAACTTATAAGGGAAAAATCTGCGAAGAGACAAAGGACGAGGTAAGATGTATCTGGGAATAATGATGAACTTGGTACCATTTGTTGGGACTGTGAGGATGTCTACCTCACTTTTCTTTGTGGCGAGCTTTGATACCTGGTCAGCAATTCCTTCCCTATTATCCCGTGGGCAGGGATCCATCAAAAAACCAAATTATAACGGCGCACAAATAAATAATGGCGTGATGTTGGTTGATCAATGTAAGCGGGTCACAAGAAGAGAAGCAGGAGAGAGATTCGAGCGAGCTTTTTGAATCACTGCAGATCACAGCTCCTTTTAATGTCATCGATTCAGCAAACTTGAGTGTCTCCAAGAGCGCATATATTTCTGCAATATATGTGCTGCACAAGTAGTCTAGTCGAAGACTCCGTGTGGCAATGAGGCAGTACAAGGCACACCTACATTACCATTTTGGGAGGAACTATCAGTGTATAAGAAGTTATAGCAGGGATACATAGATTTCGTCTCCTGGAATTCCGCCAGAAATGTACTCAGGGTAGTTGACGTTTTGGGGAGGTGTGATAATATTCGAATGTTTCCCACGCAGCTCGGGTTAGCCAGCGAGGACGAGCAACGTTTAGGTCGGGAATATCGAAAATGACCAGAATGGGGAAGTGGTCACTGCCATGCAGATCGCTTAGGACAGTCCACTCACTGATGGTAGAGAGAGATAGACTGCACAGAGCAAGATCAACGGGCGAGAAAGTGTTTGAAGACACGAAAAATTTGTGCTTTCGCCACTATTAAGAATTATTTTCTGGTTGTCAATAATATTTTCAAATGCACTGCCTCTCGGGCAGGTCCTAGTGCCACGCGGGATTGTGGTCATTAATGTTCCCCGCAATAAGAAAAGGGCGGACAACTGAGATAATATATCTTCGCAAGTTCCTCTTGCAACAACTTGTCCGGGCGGGATATAGCCGTTGCAAATAGTTATCGATACAGTGCGGAAGTTCACACGAACGCAAGATGTCTGAAGAGTGGTTCGTACGTCTATTTCTTCGGACACCAGGGACTGGGCGACAAATGTAACGACTCCATGTGCCCGGAGGCACATCATCAATGTCATGCTTGTAGCAACAAAAGCCCCGAAGAGAGGGAATGCTCGGGAAGAAGCGTTCCCTGTAGGCAGATAACAACGGGTCTACATACAGACATTGAGCTTTAATTCGCCTAAACCAGTGCGAAAGTCATTCAGGTTCCATGATAAGAGAGCCATAACTTATAGAAGTTGCTTTGCTTCTAAGGGGATTTTTTCTTCCTCTTTTCCCGTCAATACCACTCTTGCCCGAAGGGGCAACTATCAACCCCAGTTGATGTTTCCTCAGAGGCAGATTCCTCCCGAGCACTGCTCAACGGGCTTAGAACTCGTCCAGACTGATGGCCAGGAGTCCGGGTACGTGGCCGGAGTTTGGAGGAACGATTTTTATGTTTGTCTGAGCCAGAAAGCCGAGTGACATCGCCCTCGTGCGGAACAGAGAAATGGATTCTAGATACGACTTCGCCTGTGTGGTTTCCTTCGACAATTTATATTTAAAGGGAATTATATCTTCCCACCTTGCACAGGTGATGTCTCCTACGGGAAGTCCACTGGAGACACCTGGCAACAAATGAGCAACTGGGGGAGTAACAATTGAAGTCTGACAACTCGTTGCTTTTGACATCTTGGCCAGAGTACTAGAAAATGAACGCCCGAGATCTACAGGGTTCTTCACTAGGTATCAGCCTTTGGCCTCCGGAAAAGATACTTTCTCCGTCACTCTGATCTTTTGTATCTCCATCTCCCCCAGATATGTACGGCGCCTGTTGGACTTGGTCGCATGGTCTCCTTCACAGGTAAAACAGCGATGTGGGGAGGCACGGGGATCCGTATCGTGCGTGCATTTGTTGCACTTTGCGCAAACAGGGCTTACGACCATGCACCGTTGATGGCTCTGGCCGAACCTCTGATATTTGAAGCAAGCGCAGGGAGTTTGTCACATACTGCCCCAAGTGGACGTTATAAAACTCACGTCTGATTCTCTCTGGGAGAAAGGGGAGATTAAACGTCAGGAACAGAGTGGGAGTAGGAATCTCTTTCCCATTCCCCTTCCTCTTGACCCTAAACACCTCCGACTCTTGAAGATGGAAGTACCTCCTCACTTTCAGACGCAATGTCATCGTGACTTTCCACTCCCTTACAGAGGTTAAATTTGATGTGAGTGGTCACTGCCACCTTGGAGGTCGGATTTCTGTTCAGTTTTTGAGAGTTTTAGATTTGCTCATCAGTGCGTGCTTCGAAGAGAATGGTACTATTTATGTGACGCACCACCGCTTGGAGTTTACCGAAACTGTCCTCAATGGCTCGTGCCAGACTAACCGCATTAGTACTTTTATATGTTTTTCCTTCTTCCGTGCACGCCATCAAAAGGAAACGTGGCTTCTTTGGATTATCTTCTTCCTTAAGGAAGAAACTATTTAAATTCACCGTTTTCTCAAAACATCGCCTCTTCCTTCCGGAAGAGGGCAAGTTATTTGTTTTATGTTCCATAGATTTGAAACGGATTCGTCTCCGTGTTCCCCACGCACCATGGATTCCAACAAGGGGACACACCACTGGGGTGCCAGGGTTGTCACGAAGATATAGTTTGGATATGTCATAGCGCTGCCCCGCCGTGGATCACCCCGTTCACCCTGGAGTCCAGTACAAGACCTAGACCGAGCCGATGGATCGGGGTGGGTTAGTTGTCCGACCGCCCGTCTACAAGAGTCCGAAGCCAAAGCAAGAGGTGAAAACCTACAAGGAATGCTCCGCAAAATACGTAAATAACATATCCCTACGTGCAAAACAGTTGCACAAGGAGTAGTTGGTAAACGGGCTTTCAGAGGTCAAGCTTAAAGAAAGCTTTGTGCGACCTAAATTAGAAATCTCATGAAAGATTAGCACTTGGAAACTTTAATGAGTGATGAAGAAAGACTGGAATTGTCAAGTTTCAAAACTTGCTCCGTGAATTTTTTTAGAAAATTGTCATCCAAATTTGAAAACTATGGTGGATGAAATGCTAATTTCTATGAAGAATTTATGATGTAACATGAGCATCAAACTTATTTTTCACATCCACCATGATTTCCTCTCCAATAATCTGGGGGATTTTAGTGATTATCATGGAGAGGTTTTCTCACGAACTGAAAGATTTGGGAAAATGTTATCAGGGCAGATGGGACGAAGTAATGGCAGACTACTGTTGGTCCTTAAAGAAAGATATAGAATTGCACAAAAGACCGAGGCAACATTTCAGCAAAAGAAAGTGTTAGTAGTCTCTGACATTGTGGCATATATCAATGTATAATAAAACGTGAACCGCTTGTATACACATTTATACATCTTTTTTCTTCAGTAGAATTGTGTATATCTACTTGTAAATCGTTTATTCCTTGTTCCTGAAACTTTCACAACTCAAAGGGATTTCAGATCCCATATTCGCGATCCCATGAATTCGACCCACCAGAACAAAATGCACGGAATTTTTTCGCAGCCCTGTGTTCGGCGACAACGATGGTTAAAGAGCCGTAACACTTTAAACGCAATTGAATATTCTGCCTTTTTCTTAAGGATGGCTCCCCCAACATCAGGAGGCAGTCAATTCGGCTGGTGCGATACGCACCTTTTGGGAGATTGATACCAGCATGGTGTATGCTGTTGGCGAGTCGGTGAGTGGAGGGGGGCTGCAGATCCGTAAACCTCACTCCCGTAATCCAAAATTGAACGGATGAGTGCTCTATATAGACGCAATAGATTAATGTGGTCGGCTTCTCATGATCGTACGAAGATTCAGGGGGAAACAACTGGTTTGTAGTCAGTGGATATGAGCACGCTACGTGCGGGACTGAGCCGCAGGAACCTGGCAGAGTGAGCGAAAGGACGCAGATTTCCTCCGAAGTAAAGGATTGGATTGCTATACCAGTGCTTCGTTGGAAATACATATAACTTTGCTTTCACAGGTTGGTAACATCTCCCACTCCCATTGCATTGTATTCATTGATACTCATGTCACATGTGTATGCCCCATGTGTGCCATCTTATATTCCAAGAGTAAAGCAGTGTAGTTTCTTTTTGACAGTAAATAGTTAAGTTATCCGTTTGAAATTATGCTTCTTCGGTTCAAGCAGTACTCCACATACACCGACACCGAGATTTTTAATAGATTATGGGCTAATTCTGTGCTAATTCTGTGGCTATGAGGGGATGGACCGACGGAGATAGCAAGGCTACGGCAGACCTGATCCTCTCGATACACCCGTAAGAGGTTAAGCAGGTAAAAGGTTGCACTACCTCGCGCGAAGTGTGGATAGTGGGGAAACTACCAATCTAAAGGGGCCGCGCGGAAAGCAACTCTGCTAAAGCAGCTCACGCTACAGAATATGACAGAAAAGGAGAGTGTACGTTATCATCTCGCGAGATTCTTTGATGCTGTGGACAAGCACATGCGACATGGGTATAAAAATAAACAATGATCTCGCCATCATGCTGTTATATAGTTTCCAGTCCAGTTCCTTCGAGAACTTCCGGTGTGCGATAGTCTCGCGACAATTCTGCACCTCCGGAGACGTTGCGCATCGAAATCGTGGAAGAAAATGACACGAAGAAATGAGCCGACAATCACGGCATAGTCCAGAATGCGATGGCAGTACACAAGAACTTTACGAAAAATGGCAACGAAAATGGTGAAAAGTCTAGCCAAAGGCCTTTTAAAGTCAAGTGACTTAGATGCCATGGTGTTGGTCGTAAGGCGTGGTATTGCCGAAGTGGAAAATGAAACTGAAGAAATGCGGAACGTATGTTTTCTCGCTTCGCCCGCCACCTGTACGAGGTGTGTTTGGGACAGGCCACGGAAAATGAAAAGAAATGGTGTCTGAACAGCGGAAGTTCTGCGCATTTGTGCCAAGATGAGAGTGATTTTGCGAGAATCGAGGCAGATATAAGACAAACTCTATCTTGCCAGTCGTTCAAGCACCGACATAACGGCCAAGGGCGTGGCCAAACTCATCACTATTGACAACGCCGACAGAACTGTGTGGTTGAAGTGTGCCTTCCACGTTCGGGACCTGCGTTCCAACCCGGTATCGGTGGGAAAAATCACTGATAATGGATTCAGTGTAACCTTTACAAAAACGTTTACAGAAGTGATTGCCCCGAAGGGAAAAGTAACTGTCCGGAAGGAGAGAGTCGGACTGTATTATGTACGATCTCAAGACCAGGACAGCAAAAATTTTGCCACCGACGCGATTAATGGTCCTGAGTGGATCTTTGTGAAGCAAATGAGAAGGAAACCAACCAGGGGTTGAAGATCGATGACGTCGAGGGTGACTTCGTATGCGAGGTCTGCGTTCATGGGAAGATGACTCGTCCGCCTGCCCCAAAGAACTCTGAGAATCTTATGTTGGTAACATAATTCATTCCGACTTGTGCGGCCCGGCACGAACGTCATTTCGAAAAGCTCGGTACTTTTCGACGTTTCTTCATCGTCGATGCATCAAGGTTGAATGAGGTGAAATTCCAGAAACAAAAGGATGTCTTCGATGAATTCGAAAGTTTTAGAAATCGCCTAGACCCGAAAAGTAGTGGTCAAATTTCTTCACACCGACAACGGAACGGCGTACATTAACCGCAAAATTGAATATCCTTGAAACGTTCGGAAATCTAAAGACTTACAGTACCACAATCCAGAGCAAAATTAAATTGCAGTGTGCAATAATAGGTCCTTAGTCGAAACGGCTCGTTGCTTAATCGCAGTCCAGGTTGCCTCCATCGTTTTGAGCAGAGGCGGTTTATACGGCCAACTACACCAGAAGTTGCAGTCCCCGCAGCAAATTAAACTGAATGACTCCGTATGAAACCTCAGGATGTGCTGTTCCACCCCACGTAACACAGTTTCATGAATTCAGGTGTATGGTTTACTGTCTCGATCTCCCCACAAATAAAGACAAATTCGCAACCGCAATCGAGAGGCGTATTCCTTCAGTATTCCGAAGAGACCAGAGTTTGGATTCCAAGCGGAAGACGAGTAGACGTCACCTGGGATGTAAAGTTTGTGGAGTCACCGTCTCGCACCACAAGGGAGAACTTCAACAGTCCAGATGTTGCTTCTGAAGTCGTCAAGAATATATATGTAAACATGGATTGTTCCTCATTCGCACATTGACGTCGATTTGACTTCACCAAATGGTCCTTATTACGACAGGCAGCGAGACTCGAAGGACTCTAAACTACGAGGAAAGAAGGGTGTAGTCATCTGGTGGCTCAGAGTGAAAACGCTCGCCTTTTACCAAGGAGGCCCCTGTTCGATTCCCGGACAATCCCATGTGAAATTTGTTCCAACAAAACAAGTTTGGCTGCTTCACAAGGGCTAGTCCAAACCCTATGCAGTGTCCCAAACCCTCCCCAATCCTAATTCCTTTCCAAATCTGGAAGCGTGTAGTGACGCAGGAGAGCGTAGGAGGCGCGTATGCGGAGATGCTACCTGGCGGTTCTCCTGACAATTGACTACAAGTGACGATCTTAATGGAGGATTACTCCAAGCGCAAAGCGCTCAACGCCCCTAAGGAGTTTGGCGACGCGTTGCGCCTAGGTAGACGCAACACATTAAAATAAATTAGATTCTGAACACGGTTTCGAGTCAGAAGAGAGTTTTTGGGACGAAGAGTCAGGCACCGAACCCATTTTTCGCGGTTTTGAGCCAGAAGATTAACCAGAAGTCCATGATCACTAATGGAGGACCACTAATCGAGAACCAGGAAGACCGCGGAAGGTTAAGACAGTTGAGAGCCTGGCAGATCTAGGAAACAGAACAATGAGGTAACTGTCCAGCAAGAACAAGCGGACGGATGCTACGCATTTGTGTCGAAAATTCCTGAGGCAAGCCATTTCTACTGCTGAATCAGCTGAGTGGATATATGGCGGACGAAATGACATCTATCCTACAAAATGACACCAGGGGCATCGTGGATCGCTCAGATAATCGCCAGGTCGTCGGAAGCAGGGTTGTGTTACGTACTAAGTATTCGGTCGACAGAAAGCTTGAGAAGAGGAAAGCATGAATCGCAGCACCAGATTTTTCTCAACGTCCTGGAATCGATTTCCGGGTTACGTTCGCGTATGTCGCGAGTAATAAATCGATTCGGTTAACTGCAGCTCTTGCAGTCCATACATATCTAGCAAATCGACATACCAACAGCGTACCTCAACGGCGTCCAGGAAAGAGGTATACCTGGAGGTACCAGAAAACCCAGAGGATATGTTGGAGATGGTCATGCGCAGGGATCGACTTCACGAATAAGGCTGAAGATATGCTCGAGAAGTTGTCCAAGGAGAAATTGTAACAAGGTTTCTTACATGAATAAAGTACTCTATGGGCTGCCTCAGGCAGGTCGAGTGTGGCACAGACGTTTCGCAAGGAGCTTCGCAACTTCAGCTCATCCCCCAACCCATTTGAACCCGTGTTTATTTGAAGAAACAATCGGCATCAACTCATCGTAGTGTATGTTGATGATATCATAGTCACGCCTCGGAACTTGGAGGATATCAGTAGTTGTAGAGAGTACTGAGACAAATATTTGAATTGAACTGGGCGATTTAAAACATTATCTAGCCATGAAGTTCACTAGAGACAAAATGGAATTGCTATCACTCAGAGTACATACATCAAGTGTATACTTCGACGTTTTGGGATACTGAACTACAACCCTATAGCTACGTCACTGAATGTAACATGTTAGCCACAGAGAAATGGAAGAAATTAAACGGTGATGAACCGCCATATCGCGAGCAGGTGGGTGCCCTGATGTATCTGGCTGTCCCCACTCGACAGGATATGTCCCATGCCGCCAGTGGTCTGAGTCAATATAATGCTTGCTATGGCGCGAGTCACTGGGCAGCAGCCAAAAAGGGAACTTTGGGGCAGCTTAAGGGAACTTTGAATCTGGGTCTACGTTTCAACTCCAAGGGACCCAGAAAACAAAGAACAGTTGCTCTCCTCGACCGAGTCAGAGTACATGGTTCTGGGAGAAGCTCCTAAGGAGGCGGTCTATCTTCAACGGTTCTTGGAAGAGATCGACGTGAAAGAAACAAGGGCTATAAGAATTTACAAGGTAGCTCATAAATTAGCCACCAATTCAGTGTTCCAAGGACGCATCAAACATAGCCTCATTTTGTATGTGAACGTTTGTAGTCCAAGAAATAGAAGTGACGCACTTAAACTTTGGGGACAAGCCCGCAAGCACCAGAGCTCTGCCCAAACTGGAATACACGAAGCGCTTGGAAATGTTACAAATTAAATCAGTGTTTTGAGTTGTTTGGCTTCATAATCTGACGTGTATATAGCATTGTTTATTTAAGGAGAAGAGTTGGGAGTAAACAGAACTTTGCTTTCTCACATTATCTCCCACTCTCATTGCTTTGTATTCTTTGATAATCATGCCAGTTGTTTGCGTTGTGTGCCTATTCCAAGTGTAAAGCAGTGTAATGTTCCTCTTCGACAGTGAATAGTAAAGGTACCCTTTGTGAAATGTGCCTTTGTTTCTAGCAGTACCCAGATCCACACACATTCTTAACATGGTATATCCAGCAGAAATGCACTCCAGTAGATTTAGTAGTAGGGAAGTTCAACCCAGTTGACATGTTCCATAGGTGGAGCTTGTTGATCACCAGCTAAAGTTGCATCTGGATCACATTGATGTTGCTGGACGAACAAAAGATGGCAACATCACCCACAAACATACCAAATAGCATTAAGAGCAATGGAAATCTGACCACGCTGTAACATTTATGGCGATGACACCCAGAACCGATTCTTGGGGGATACCATTTTCTAGAAGGAACTGATAGAAAGCCTGCCACCAAAAAAGGAATTTTGGAATAATAGACGAAGCTTCCCCCTAAATTCCCACGAACTTAAGGTTTTTATAATGTACCTCCAGGTGGTGTTGTAGGCCACTTCTGTGTCAAGTAAGTTTGCCTAAGCTCTTACCTGAAGACGATGTAAATACTGCTGTTGTCAACGGGTTGGTCCAAGGTTGACCGTTTCTTCTAAACCCGCTTTGGATTGCAGTATTGGGGACAGACTTTTACACTCCATGGAACAGACCAAACGATTCATCATGCATTGCAGCACCTTACAAACACTGCTTGTGAAAGAGACGAGTCGATTGCTTGATGGCAATGATCGATCTTTCCCGAACCAGCACGATGGCTTCTCTCCACATAGCACGGATGGTTTGCGCTTTCCAGATACAATTGTAGAGACTATGACGACTAATTGTAGAGACTGTAGAGGCTATGTTCAGAAATTAATGACCGTTTTGAGATGTTGCAGCATTAGGTTGTCGATTTCGTCCGGACCTGGGGCGGTTCTTTTCGCAAGCGCATCTTACACATGGAGAATATGGTATTGTAATCCTCCTCAGGAGCTCTGCTGGCAAAATCCAAAGCGCGGTTTTCCATTCTTTCTTTGAACAAGGGAGTCTGTAGCATAGTTCGTCGAACTCGACTTTTCATAATGAGCGGCAAGTTCCTCTACAATTATAGCTGTAATCGTCTCACCATTCTCAGAAGACCTGGCTTTGAATGTGGACAGGCCTATGCCTATCTTCCAGGACTTTGCCTATCTTCTTCCACAGCCGACGTGGTGGCGTATGGCAATTGAGGGAGGATACGGATGCTCTCCACGATGCATTTTCACTTTCTAAACTAGTTCTCTTCGCCTTCGCTCTGCATCTCTTGAAATCAATTAAGTTACCCGCGGTTGGATAGTGTTTCAGACGTGCCAACGCCTTTTTAAATATATAAGCTCCTTAAACGCGGATGAATGCGGAGCCGAAATTGCATCATTAACGAAAAGGTGATCTCATCGCCATAAAAAAATGAAGAAAAAAGGTGAAACCTTCAGCCAACACTCATGGCAGTATTGAAGGAAAGGCGGAAGTAAAAACACGCACGAAGACGAAAAATATAAAAATAGACATGGACAAGACCACAATGGAAGATGTGGAACTAATATACTTCCAATAAAAACTATCCTCTCACAGCTCAACCTGACAACTGCTCTACAAAGAAGTGACGAAGACACCCAGGCTGCAGTTGTGATGATGGTGCAGAAATAGGGAAGAAAAGGGGAAAAGGGAAAGTCAGAATTAGGTGGATCTACTGTAGTACAAGTGAGAAGAGAAATTACTCGGTGATAAGGTCGTACTGCAGCAGCGCGCCGCTCTGGTCCAGGTAGTAAAGAAGCATAGAGATATCGAAAATAAGGGCACAAATCTAGAGAATACGAAAATGAATCAGAATGTGTTATATGCAAGGAGATCATGAAGGAGGTTATGTGTCACGCACAGGGGAGTAAGGAATGCGCGACGTAACAAGAGCAGCTCGAGAAGCAGTAAAGAAAATGCACGCGAAAGCTCGCCAAATTAACCTACGAAGAGGAAAAAAAGATCAAAATTTGTTCACACAAATGGTTAACAAGCAAGGTATAATTCTAATAAGTGAATTTTACAAAAAGCAGAATCATACTGCTTGATACCAGGATACCACATGACGGGTAGAAAAAGCAATTTCCAACAATACCCTCAGCATCAAGAATTAATGCAACGCAGCGGCAAGATGTCTAGATAGAGACCAAAGGAATTCGGAAATGCAGATGCTACTACTTGCCCAACGACACAGAAGTAATTAGTAATTATTACTGTCAGTGTCCTGGCAAGAACGCCCAAACTTCGAAAATGAAGACAATATTTTGCCTAATAGCCATTCCTTCCGAATGGCTGAGCCGCAATAAACAATCGAAAGTTGGTTTGAAAAATACATTGTATGGAAAAATTTGCATTGCAGAAACACAAACGCTTCAGAAACATGGAAATTATTTACAAAATAAATTAACATACTTGTTAGGAAAAAAATTAACACAAAAAAGTAGTCGAATTGGGTAAATTGGGTCTTCCCACATATTCTCCTGAAACGTTGATCCCAAGTAGTGGTGACTTGTGCCCATTTAGTTGTAAGGCGACGTGGCCTCTTAATTTAGTCCTTTCCTTATTGTTTCGTTTATTTTTTATTAATATATGTGTAATATCTTTCACAGACAGCGAGCTTTTATACATTTCTGTCAGAGACCAAGTTAGAGCCCCATATAATACCGGGGGTCCCATATAAAATATCTTTAGTAGTTTCTTATTTTGCACTTCAATCGATTCATTTCTTCTGCAAGTGATGTATACAGAAACTTATTTTTGGCAAAATTAGCTATCACAGATGATTACACAAAATCTGGAAAATTAATTTCTCGTTAAGTGAACTTAGTGAATATTTTTCTACCGAAATAAGTTCTCTCGATCTGCCCCTCTCAAAATGGCGACCGTTTAAAGACCGTGAACTCACAAAGTACTTCAGCGATATGTCCGAGTGAGAGCATCCTCCAGAGCATCCACCTTCAGGCAGCGTAGTTCTTGTTTCGCGACGTGGGGCACTCTAGCAGCGGATGAAAGACTATCCAAGACTGGTAACTCAATCCCATTAGATGGCTACCTTCGTATCGTTTTCTTTAGGGTAGCACCATGAAAGAAATTGGAAACAAACAGCCTTCAACCGCCACAACTCATTCCCTTCAAGGTAGATCGCCATTCACGTCTAACACATGGGTGGGCGTTCACCACAGAGCAGGATAGTGAAGAAAATGTGATAATAGAGTGAAGATGACATGTGAAATGAAGAGCAAGTGAATGATGGAGAATACAACGCGAGAGCCTTCTCTGCAACCCCATGATGACGTGGACAGACCCACATCATCTGGTGGTATTATTCTTTCAACGTTCTCTCACACATATGCTTTTCGAAGCGACAACTGTTGAAATTTACTGCGGTATAAGCAAGCAACAGCTAAGTTTTATGAACTCTTGAAAATCTGAGAAAATTATTAATCACAACAATTTGTTGATGTGATTAGTCTGACGCGGGCTTACTTCTATCATCTTACCTGGATCATGATGTCGAAGATTTCGCACCAAATAACACAGCTGGAGGGGCAAGTATCTCGTGTCAGCACGTTGCTGTGGTGATCGATGTGTTGGCGGCTCTCCCGTCAGAAAGCCTCGTTGCAATTCCCACCCAACTTCCGATATTATACTGGCTTTTCGGAAATATGGTGTAACTTCTCTCAAATATTTCACTGTAAACAATTTATTTCATTTTATAAATATACAATAATTATGCAAGATAATTGTCAATATAAATGAGAATATTGAAATAATAACGAAAATGAAACAGTTATATAATGAAGTGTAAATTGATATTGGCATTGCCCCCGGATGCAGGTACGTGTACCTTCTTACAGCTGGACCAGAGAGAAGAGAAACCTCCACTGAGGAAACTTTCTAAGTTCGGTTGGTAGCTATATTTCCCCAAAACCACCGGCTGCCGGAGTACAACTCTCCACCCCCACCCCACGTTGCCTCATATAACATGGCGTCAAACGTTCGGTATCTATGACAAAATAACCAAAGTATCCAAAAAGAGAATTTCAGTTCATCAAAAAGAATTCATGACCTCTATCAAAGATGTAATTTTGAGGAACCATTCAGAACAGAAATTTCCCTCATGTGTTGTATTCTTCAATTTTAAACTTCGGCTATTTTCGAAAATACAGAAAGTTTACCGAAAATGGGTCCTGCGCTAGTTTATAAACGTATTTTGGGAAAATATTTTTCATAGCTGCTTATAGTTCTCGCAAAGTTCGCGAAAATTTCCAAAACAGAATTCATTAAGAAGAAATCTACCTTCTATGCTGTAGTTGTAGAAAGACGCCGAAAACGTTTTGAACTCTTCCAATTTTCGAAATTTTAGAGAATTTAACAATGACACCTGCGCTTATTTTGTAAAGAGTTGTTTTTTCTACCAGACAAAATCAATTTAATACACAAAATTGGAGCGATTTATAAGTAAATTTTGACAATATGGTTATGACTTCAAGTAAAATACCCCCGAAAATCAAAATATCCGTTTCAAATTCGCAGGGCCTGGAGTTCGGCCACATCGATCGGCGAATGCAATTTACAGAAAATCGTCTGAACGGTTTATGCGCTAGTGTTGACCGCGGACAAACGTTTCGAAGTAAACCAATTTTTTTTTGTCAAGAATTCATATAATGTGGATTCTGACGACACTACGTAGAAGACGAAGATTAATTTACTATTACTGGGAATAAAATGTATCCACTTTTATCCATATTTATTCATCCAAACATCGCCATAAGGGACCAACAAGAGTTTTTCTATTGAAAAATCGCCCCCCCCCTTCAGCATTACAATACTTTCTCTGTACCACAGTTTACAAGTAAAAAAAAACTAATAATTTAGCCATCTCTCTACGTGAATTTTTTTATGAAATTCATTCAAAACTATTAAATATCACGTCTATAATACATACGATGTCAAAAAAAACTATTTATGAGATATAAAAACTTAAACAATATATCTTTTTAAAATTATCAAAAATAATGACGAGAGTAAATTAACGAAATTACATTCAATATTCCTTCACCGCCGTTTCGTCGATCTCGTAATTTGCGCAGGAACATAACGAAAACATCCACAGACAACAACTAGGAAGCGAATTTTAAAGAAATGTCATTTTGTTTCTTTTCACTTTAGAACGATTTTTACAGTCATTAATTTTTCTATGACAAAAGGAAATGGTCCACTTTTACATGACTTTTTGCATTTTTCGTCGATTCGTCTAATAAGTCATTTTTTTAATTTTTCCCGTAATTTTTAAAGCATTCGCTGATTCACCTATTTTAAAATAATTTTATAAGAACTTCAAAAAAAAATTACGAAACGCAACAAATGTTCTCCACAGAATTCGTGAGTAGCCTATTCGATTTCTTCGCTCACAAATTGTAATGTCAGCCGTTGTAGGTAATCTAAGGCGCATTGCCAGTTCGGCCGATTTCGAGATAACTAATGACAAATTATTTCCTGATAAAGAACAGTTCAGTCAGCAAGTAGGAAGAAGCCTTGATTACATCAGTAACTTATCCAACAGCTAGAGTTTTTCATCAAAACTGGCTTTCATCAATTTTTTTCAGGCAGTTTTCTGTCATCAAAATCCTCGACTTGGTAATAACGATACAGTGCAGAGACTACTGTGGGTAGGGAATAAATTTGGAATGAAAATACATTTTTTGACGTCCCACTAAAAGCTTTCAATGCCAAACTCCATGTTTAAATTTAACTAATACATGTATGGCTACTACACTTTTACTTTCTCGCACGTACTAACGTAAGAGAAAGTATTGTAATCGTGCGCCGGAAAAATGCGAATTTTCGACACAAAAACTCTCATTGCCGGGCCCTGGTAAGGAAAATGTGAATAAATACAGTTGCTAAATATAGAAAAATCCTCTAACACGTGGTGTATCCAGAATCCATGTTTTGTGGGTCCTTGATGCCGAAAAATCGATTGACGGGGAAACGTGTCTGAACGTGTCTGTACGTCTGTGCACAACGCTAGTACATAAACCGTTCAGTCGATTTTCTCCAAAATTGATATTCCCCAAGCTGATGTCGCGGCCCTTGGGATTTGAAACCGATATTTTAATTTTGGGGGTACGTCACATGAACCTAGGTATTTACAGAATTTTCAAAAAAAGACCACATTTTTTTATTACATTTTGTTGTTGAGAAGTGCAAAAGGACGTTTAAGAGAATTGTGCAGGTATCATAATCGTTAAAACCCCCAATTTTTCAAAAATTGGAAAAAATATAATTTAAAACTTCAAAATTGGAGATACTGATTTTTGTCTTTAAGTCTTTTGAACAAAATTAGCTCTTCAAAGAAGGTCATGTGCATTTTTTATATTAGTTTTTGCGTATTTAGCTATTGAAATTTACAAAAAAATTCTCAAAAGACGCACGAATTTTTTTCATTAAATTTTCCTCACTTATGAAATAGACGATAAAAAATATGGTGCTAGCCATATTTTCGGATATCGCTCGGTTTTTGAAAAAAAAATTTAAAACTACAAAATTGAGATTTTTTCCTCAGACGAATTCTTTTGTTCAAAATTAGGTCTTCCAAAAAGGTTACGTACTTTTTGTGAAAAAACTAGTAGTTTTTGCATATTTTGCGATTGAAATTTACAAAAAATATTCAAAAATCGCTCTAATTTTTTTCTTTAAATTTTCTTCACATATTAATAAGGAACGGTACGAAATATGGCGCTAGTCTCATTTTTGGGAATTGCTAGATTTTTTCGAAAATTGCAAAAAATATTTCAAAACTACAAAATTTAAGGTAAGGATTTTTCCCTCAGACAAAGTCTGCTGTACGAAATAAGCTCTTTAAAAAAGGTCATGCACAATTTGTTTTAAAACTAGTAGCTTTTGCCTCATTGCTACTAGAAATTAAATATATACAGGTTTCACACCAACTACGAGCCACGAGAAAAATTGAAAGGATGCGAAAATAATTAAATTTTAATTATAATTCACTATTGAATATGCCAATATTAATTCTACTTTTACACTCTCGCTTTTTTATTTTTACTCATTTGTATTCTTAATGTATTAATGTATTTCTTTCTAAGCAATCTGCAAAGCTTAATAGGAATATCGCAACAATGCGGCACCGATATTTGAGAAGCTAATAGTCGTCGATATGTTGGTAGTGATAAGACACGGCTGTTTTATGAAGTCCAGATGGTGGTGGTGTAACTCTTAGACCGAGAGCCAGAACTTCCGTTTGAGATGAATTTCGCAGCAGTCGTTTTTTTATAAGTTTTCCCTCAGAATGCCCAGTGAGGTAGGTTATATACCATTTAATATCTGATCCCCAAAACAATTTACTGCTAATTGAATAAAACAAAACCGATGAAACGGTCTCGGAACTTATCTTACGATGGTTACCATATTTCCATTACAGTAAAAAGAGGACTCTTCATATAAAATGTTTTAATATAATAATTTGTTTTAAAGACAAAATACCTACTATTAACAAAATAAATACTACAATCACTCATCACTTTCACAATAGTTTTCAAGAAGCCTATTTCATTATCATTACAGTCTTTCCCACTTTTATACCAGAAGTATTTGGTGAATGATGAAATCTCCCTCAAGAATTATAACTTTTCTTTGCTTGAATCCTGCAACAAACGTTTTTGAACTTTTCTTTAAGTACTGTATGTCATTAAACAAGGCTTTTCTTTTTGGCATCATGCTCGAAATATAAGACCACAGGTATTAACTCCACAGGCCAACCAGCACCACTATACAATACGTTCAACCAGCTAATGACAGCACTGTCACATATCATGGAGTAAAGGGCATTTTAAGGAGTATTGTTAATCTTTGGATTTTGGCGGTTGTTAGGCAGAATAGTTGAAATTAAATGTCATTTATTTACACAATAAAGTGTATTTATACAAATGTTATGACACGAACAAGTTGAAAAAAACGAAGTATCATTCGCACATCATACATCTAGGTTGCAATTAAAAGTAATACGCCCTTACAATAAAAAAGAGGGCATTTCGTCCTTTCTTGTAAAATCCACCCCAACAGTTTTTCGTACTTCAAAAAGAGAACATGTCCGGGAAAAAGAGGATGTATCGTAACCCTAGACTAAAGGCAACTCAGGAGTGAGCAGCCACAATTTTCGTAATTATTTTGATGTCAATGCTTATATTCTAATAGTGTACTGATATTATCAGCCAAGTCAATGCACATAGTCTGCTGGCAACAGTGCGATACTCGCTTCTTGGTTTAATTGCACATTTTCTAATACTAGCTGAGGTGTTCAGGAGCACAGAAAATGCAATATTTCAATATTACTTAGCTGCTTCCAATAACGCGAGAAAGTAAGTTCTGTTGTAGCACCACTACTTAATACGTGCAAAAATTGTGCTTTTTTTAGCAAGTATAATGTAATATCATTCTTGTTCTTGAATCTTACTGCTTTTTTTGTTAGATTTATTACTCACTTGTGCCTTGTACTTCTGTTTAATACATTGTAGTTTTTATTCTTCAGTATTATGAATTTTTTTGCTGTTTTAGTATTTAATAGTTCAAACTCGTATTTTTATTTCAATATTGAAAGATAATAGAAACAAAACTAAAGAGAAAATTTTACCTATGAAACAAAAATATAGGATCTGATAAGTTCAAAATTATTTAGTGAAATAATTTTAAGATATAAAAAATAGAGCATCACTACAGAGTAATACGACAATAAGGATATGCCTAACAATGCCTATTACCATTTTTGTAAAGACTGATTTGTCACTTTTATCTCCATGATCAATTAGCCACTGTTAGCCAATCGCTGCACTTTGATAATGCGAATTGTTGTCGAGTTTTACAGGAAAAACTCAACAAAGTGCGAACTTTTAATTTTTTTGCATTTTCTTTGTGAAACAGATTTTTCTCATGGTAAACTTAGAATTCGAATTCAGCACCCCCTAATCCCCCAAAAAACAGGACGGTGAAAAAAACCTACGAAATTTCACATGGGCTGGATACCTCGGGCCTGTACTATTTCATTAAGGTAAAAATATCTTATCCATATTTCACTTTTGTGTGTATTAAAATATTTATTTTAATACATGCAATTAAAAGTATTAAAATATTTATTTTAAAAAATTGAAGTCCTTTCCAAGAAAATAACTTAAAAATTCAAATTCAATTTACGCAAAGTAACGAAAAAAAGTATCGAAAATTGCTGCGAAAAGGCCTTATTTAAAACTGTCCTAGAAGTACAATTTTATGAAGTAAAAATGTTTATCTTCCTATTGTAAATTTGGGAAGCCGCCGAAAAAAACGAACTTTGGCAACATTCAAAAATTCAGAGATATCAACGAAAATGAGACCGTATCCCCATGAGAAATTTCAGAAAGTACAATGTGCAATAGCACATAGAATTTTTCGTATTGAAGATCCTTCGACGCCCATCATGAAAAATCACACAAAAAAAGATAAGAAACTAATCGTTTCCTTTCACTCAACAGATGACAAGACATTGAATATTCAAATTCTGACAATTTTTGAAAATTATACCTACAATAAAATTAAGTGACACTTCGAAGCAACACATAAGAGCGGCTAAAAAGTTAGTTGAAGAAAATGGAATTTTGTCCAGACCTGAAAGTAAACTCGATAAGGCATTACAACAATTACGAAAGTTCAGGAATTCTATAGATTAGAAGTTAGTAGGATAATGGCTAGGAAGAAGAATTTTGTTAGTGTGAAAAAAGACGGACATAGAATGCACAAGCTGAAGAGATTAATTTTGTGTAATCTTAAGGAAACCTACAAATGTTTTAAGGACAAATATCCCGAAGACAAACTACTTTTTTTCTAAATTTGCATCTCTGAGGCTAAAAGAATGCGTTTTACTAGGAACTAATGGAACTCAATATCTTATTTTCAGGAGTGTTCAAATTGCCCAGGACCTATCAACTTAATCAACAAAATTAAGGAATTATTTGAACAAATAACTTACAGACAGTGGATTACAGTTGATCGCACGAATTTGGCGATTCTTCAATCCTCAACAGATGAATTTTTAGACAAATTCTCTGACAAACTTCTCTCTTTATTGCCTCACGTTTCTATAGCTCAGCAACAAAATTTGTTTTTGATCCAATGCAAGGAAGAATTACACTCCGACAACTGCATTATAATGTTAGATTTTTCTGAAAATTATTCCTTTATTGTTCAATATTCAGTTCAAGGTGTGCATTGAAACAATAACCAAGCCAGAATACATCCCTTTGTAGTGTATTACAAATATTGGTATTGTGGTAAGTTATTGTTGGCATTTACGATGAAAATGATTCATAATTATGTCTATTACAAAGATGAAGAAATTCGTCACATAAGTTTTGTTGTAATTTCAGAGTGTATGAAACACGATACCGCTTCTTTTTCGGAGTAAAGTAATCCGGCCCTCTTAAAACGGGAATTTTGTGATGTGAAGAAAATTATTTACTTCTCCATTTTTATTATTATTATTATTATTATTATTATTATTATTATTATTATTTTGCGACTTCACGCGGTAAAGGACCCATACAATGCCATTGGAGGGACTCTTAAAGAGACTTGCTACACGTACCAGTCTACAACAAGGTCAAGATCAAATTACAACGCCGAAGAAACTGTTTGATTGGGCAAAAAGTACTTCAAATATTTCGTTTATTTTTTGGTCTTTAAATACACACACTCTTCACAGTGAACATTTAAATTCTAGGTATCAAAATTTAACGCCAATAACCGGAACATTAAAAATACATTCTTTTACTCCTGTGTCACCAACTGAAGCCACAGTGAAACAATTTTCTTGCGCTACAGAAGGGGAGCCAGTATATTAGGAGTTAGAAGCGAGGGACAAGATAATTTCAAAATGTCAGTCAAAAAATGAGTCGAGAATCCGGAATTGAATAACCAAATATAATCGTGAAGTTGCACACCCTCATAAAGAAAAAATATTGCTTCATCCAAAGGAACTGCTAGCCAGTAACCCAAGAAACACGTATGTTTGCAGCAATCTACTACACACCGGTTCGTAAAATATTTCCTATTTTTTAATGTTACTGAGATCCCACAATGATTTTTTCTGGATTTGTCAACCATACTCTAATATGTTTATAAGAATGTTTTAAACATTTTAGCTCGAGTTTACAAAATATTCAATTTTCAATTTTTTAATGAAAATTTAGGAAAAGAAATATTTTGCAAAATCTAAAAATATAAGCATGTTTTTAAGTTTCCAGTGGAATTTAAAGGGATTTTCCATAATTAGTGTATTCAGATATGTGACACTTTAAAGTTAGTGATGAGAGTCATTTTTAGAAAATATCAAAATGCAATATTTCCAAAAATATTAGTTAGAAAAAAATTAAAATATTTTAACATATAAAATATGCATGTTAACATATTTGATCCATATAATAAATAGAAAAAAAAGAAAAAAATTAAAAACATGAACGTCAAATTTTGGTTTTTTTTTTCTTTCGATTTGATGTGGAATGGCTCTATTATGTGTTTTCTACGTAGAATTGAAGACATGAGTGCAAAAACCAGATAATGACTACTTTTTGCGAAAATTCGATTTTTACATATACACGATGCCCTTCCTTCAGCAGAGTCATTTTCGACAATAAGTTCTTAATCCCCCAGAAAATGTAGTTGAAATTGTAGAAAATGTAGTTGAAATTTAATAAAATAAATTGTTTCAAAATTAATACATGTTGTAATATATGAATAATACAATATAAAATGTGTATTCATATAATTTTATATCATCTCTCCGAACTAATTTTAGGTACGAAATTTGGTTGAAAGTTCTCCAACACCTAAGAAGACGAAAAATAAATAGCAATGGTAAATTGTCTCAGGGTCGATGAAGCAAACAATTCTTTCAAAAGGGGTCGATGAAAGAAAAGGGTTGGGAATTCTTGATTTAGTCGATTTCACAAGTTGACTTGTTACTATCTCCTTAGCGATGAAAGGCCAGTAATACTTTATGATCTTAAATTGTGTGCTGTGAATGAAGCGATTCTCTCTCAAAAGCTGATAGTGGTAAATGAATTCCGTCATGACTTCCGTAAAAAATTAGGTATGACAAAAATCATATTTGGGAGAGGCAATGTGGCAACGACAGAATATTCAAGTTGATATGAACACTGATTCAAGCCCTTGAACCAGGCAAAGCCGACAAGTACCTATGCAATGAATTGACATATCAAATCCACAACGAAAGAGAGAATCCGCAAGGAGTACCACGAAAGAGAACGACTCGTCTTACAGTCCCCTATAAGCTCAAAGAATAACATTTTCACAACTGAGTAAGAAATTCGAACTATAGTCTGATAAATCAGTAAATTGTTTACAATGCATGATATCGCCTACCTTCACATACTTAAAGCGTTTTCCATCCGCCGCACTAGTGCGCACTCAGGGCAGCTTTCGTGTTCCATTTGACCGCTAGGGCGCACCAGTGCAAAGATGCGCATGTTCCACTCGCTCAGTGACACGGAACCTGTGCGCACTAGCACTAACCTGCACCGAGGTGCTCGCCAGTGCAGTCCATTGCACCGGGCCATTTGGAGGTTAGGTGCGGTATATATGAGTGTTGATTTGGATTCGCGGTGAAATTGTGAAGGCAATTGATCTTCTGTCACGCAGGGACACTTCGAATGATGGAGTATATCATGTTTTACAAGAAATGTCTTAAAATAATTTTTGTGACTTACGCGAAGTTCGGAAAATTAGTTTGAGAATCCCTAAAATTCAACCTTGAATAACTTCATGTTAACAAATCCAGTGCTATTTAGAAACCAAAGTGAAGGTACGTATTAATTTCGAAACGCGAATAAAGTAAATATAAAAATAGTGATACCCTTACAAAATCATTTAAATATGTGCCAAGAAATGTTTCTCGCACGCTTATACATACGCCAGCGGAAAAACATTATTTTTTTATGATTTTCAATACCCAAAATTCTACACAATTTTTTTCGGTTCAAAATGAAGTGTACTATATCGATTACTGGCAAATCTCGAAAAATGAAATTTCGACAAATACGCATTTGAAGTTTTCGCTAGTTTTTGAATAAAGAAATCACACAATAATTCGCCCTTATGCGTAACAATTACCAAAGTATTTCATACAAGTTTGCTAAAAATAATAACGATAAAAATTCTTATTTTTCGAGTTATATCAGTGTTACAGACCAAGTACAGCTGTCCATTTCATTCGTGGCTGCCCTTCACGCGTGGGGCAGCACTGTTACGGAGCGATGACGTTTCTGCCCTGCTTCAGTGCAACGAATGGAAAACGTTATATGTATCATACTTTGAGGAGGGGAAAGGCTCGGGTCAAATTGAAGCCTCTTGGTACAATGCAATAGTCGGAATGCATAATTATGTGGTCAGTCATCAAGAAGATGCATTTGCGAGGCTGGTCATTAAATTTGCCCAAAAAAATAGGAATAGAGGCACTGTAGGTGCAGCAAGAAGCATTGCGAAGATACCTACGTAAAACACGCACGATTGTCAATGCAGTGTGACAAAAAATGTTAATGATATGGGAGGGCAGATCACTCCATGGACAAACAAAAAAGAAAAAAAGGGAATGGGGAAAATCAAAGAAAAAAATATTTGTAGCTTAAAAGAAGAATGAAAGTCATACTGATCGTACAATGGCATCAATTAAACCGGGTATTATATCCGATTTGGAGAAAAAAAAACTCGTAAACTTTTAGATGTTATGTGTGGGATCAGAACACGCTGAAAGAAAGCAAGGAAATTCTTAAATACAAAAGTTCGGAAATAGAGATCAGACAGATGTGGGATAATCGTGTCACTTAAATATTCGTGCCGATACTTATCTGAGCTCTGGGATAAATTCCGTGTGAAGTCTGTAAGAACTTGTTCAAATTTCCAGGTCATTCAAAACATTAGGACATGCAAGATCTAGCGTAATTGAGAACAGCCCATATTTTGCACAAGTACAGAGGCACCTAAAGTTACTCCTTTGGATCTGTTCCTTTGGACGTTGGTTGCAATCTGGAGTAGAACACACACCTAACATCGGAAGTCGTGAATTCAGGTGATGACAACAATGAAAGAAATAATAATTCCAATTAATATATATTTAACTTAAACCATTACAATATAATTAATACAATGCCAACATTAGAATTACTGTTGTTGGTTTTTGTTTTTTTGATTCATTTGTTTTTTGTAGTCTTTTTTAAACACAAAAAATGTAATTATGCTTTCTCTTAATGAAAATTAATAAATAAAACAAGAGAAACCATTGATGAAGGATGGTTATTTCAATAAACAAAAACGCACAACAAAAATAAAAACATGATAAGTAAATGTCAATAAGACCATAATATAATCAACAGTCAATAATACAATAATTATTCTTCACCTAATAACCAATAATTCCTCAATCAAGAATGAAAGCCGTTTTGTCATTACTTATAAGATCGAATACACTGAACATAGTAACAGCCGTTTCTATCACTAGTATTCATGTATCTCTTTCTATCATTAGTATTGTTTTCCTGATCTCAAAAGTTGAGATTACTAGGCAAGAAACAGGCTAACAATAATTAACAAGTAATGGATTCAAGAACTACATTGGGCATGAGTGTGGTTGTGCATTTATCTTTTATGATAGCAGGAGAGCCCAGAAGAGATGGGCATCTGGGACATTTTACCCCAGGCCCAAACATCATTGGGGCCCCAAATTATTTTCATTTAAAGCAAATTTAAAAATGTATTTACTTGAATTCAAATTAACCACAGTCGTTACTTCTGTTGCTTAAAGAAATTTATTCCATTTATGTATGGGGGTGCATTTGCTTGAAATAAGGTGCCCTCAGGCCTCTCACTTTCTCTGGGTGCCCCTCTGTGCAACAGTCCTATTGCATCCCACAATTCATCTGTGACTAACTTTCAACTATAATTAATTGTCAGCCCAAGAAGATATTTCCTATAGAGTACATTTACTCACTGCATGATCAGTATGAATACGACAGGGTCATCAACGCCATAAGCAAACATACTGAAAAAAGTTTGAATTGAGCATTTTAATTTAGAGTGGCATTTTACCAAAATTCTTCGTAAAACAGAACACACTTCACCATTATTCTCTCATGCCAGGCTGACAATTACTTGGCAGAAAAGTATAATTAATTTCAATAACAATAATTAAGATGAACATTTAGGCTCTGCACAAAGCAAATCATTTCTGAACAGCATTCACATCAAAATAACCATTTCTCAGATTTTTTTTCACACAATTAATTTACAAACTCAGACTATTTCAGAAATACTGTAGCAAAATTATTATTCTCTATCATCATTTAAAAAGAGTATATACTCTCAAACTTAACACACTAAAATTTCATGTCCTAATTTTCTCAGAATTGAATAAAATATATTTAAGAAAATGGTAGTGACACTTCAATTATACAAATCACTTGTGAAAGGGAAAAGCAATGAAACAAAACTATCCCTAAATAAAGTTAGGAGTCTCAAACACAAATTGGAAAACCAATGAACAAGAGGAAAGTCAGAAAGGTATTTGATGAAAAGACAAGTTTAAGAAAGAAATTTTGTGAAAAATGAAGGTAAAATCAAACCTAACCAAAAGAAGTTGTATCAATATTTAATGAGACACATGCATAATGTTTGGTACCCATTGTTTATCTCCCGCAGCACCTACAAAAGTGGTCGAGGGCTCATCTAAAAGTTTGGAGAATCAGTAAATTTTTAAACTCGGGCCTCACCCCTACAACCTGCCAGGATGACATGGGGCTAAACAAAAATATCTACTCTTCATTGTTATTTTGGTTAATTTTTTCATACAATATCTACTTTCACAGGGTTTTTAACTTAGTCTATTAATAAATAGATTAAAATACAATTTTTTTTCCCCACACCAAACAAAATTTCATCATTTTAATATCTTATTCCATTAATGTAAACTTTATTAATACTAACCCTTCACCTAATGAATGCATTCCAGACTCAAGGTAGGTGAAACAAAACAATAAATAAATGAACAAACAAACTAATTATTACAAAGTTCCAAATACCCTTAAAAAAAATTAAACACACACCGCACTTCTTTCAAAATAAAATGTAATTGATGTAAGTAATAAGATTTCTTCCTCTCGTTATACATAAAATACCTGCTCACAATGGAAATTATTTTACCAGAACAGAAATGAGCGAATTTAAAAAAGAAAAAATAATCTTAACTGAATATATAACTAATAAAAATCATAAGTGAATATGCCAATATCAATGAAAACAAATTATTTGAAAAGACCCAGGAAATACCCGCATTCTTCTCCTTTTCAAATAATATACATTTGAGACAATTGCACACAAATTACAAAGATTAGCCCTTCAATACCTCATTTTTAATTTAGTCACAAACAATTTCCTGAGCAATACATTATCTAAATCAACTATCACCTGCAAGAATATTTGTTTCACATGTAAAATTGACAAATTAATGGCAGCATTAGTGGGCACTGAGTAGCATTTCATTGAAATTAATGACAACTATACAAAATAAATTTTACCAATGATACTAAACTTCAATTTCTTTTAAACTTTCTCCTTCCTTTCAAATAAATAAATGTGCTTGCATGTTTGCAGTTGGAACATGGATAAAAACAGCGGAAATGCTTTTGCATGATGTTTTTTAGGAGAAGAAAATAATGATCTCAAAAATAAAATTCAACATTCAAAAATTATGAAAATGATACATTATGTCATGCGGTTTGTATTGACATTTTAACTCCATTAGAATATTTTGTTACTAAATACTTTGTATTATTCAACATTGTTTTAAAGTGTTGCTAAATCTCATTAATCACAGTAATACTTTTTCTATTTTCAGAAACATTGGTGGACATTCAAAAGTAAATTCATTTGTAAAAATTAGAGTAAATTTGATCAATTTCAAGTTGCATTAATGTAAGTGAAACATGATGATGACTAACGATAATAAAAACTAACTTGAACTGAAAAATCACCAGGCAAATAAGGAAAGACAACAAAATATAAAGTATTTTATGGATTCCCCTGAAATCAAACACGCACATGCAGTCACATACACACACAGACTAATCGAATGAAAGATCCTTAAAACCAGCCACTATCTTTAGACACCTATTTAGAAACAGCTGTTTAAATTACTTATTAACCCTTCAACACAGAGCCTACAATAACATTAGTGTTCCAAGCAAATGAAGGAAAGGAGATTTGTGCATCCTTGCAGTAATATGTAGCCAGTGCAGTGCACTGCTAGTGACCCTATATCTGCACATGGCTTCCAGCCACAGAGAAAAGTCCCTTTATGATTAGGTACAGATACCCATGAAGAGAGAGGTAAAAGAAATGTCTCAAATGAAGACAGCATACCACATTGAAGGGTTAAGTGAAGTTTCTTAAACATTAATAACCTATCTTTAACTCCTCAATATTTAATATTTTTTCTTACCTTCCAATTCAACAACTTTGCCTGCCCGCTTCAATGCTTTCACAGCCTCATCATGAGTGGCGTCCCGCAGATCTTCACCATTTACTGACAGAATTGCATCTCCAACATATAGTTGTTCAGTTTGATCTGCAGCCATTCCCTTAAATATCTTACTAATCAATATTGGCATTTTATTTTCTTTTCCACCTTTGATTGATATACCCAGTCCATTATTATCCGACTTGAATACTCTCACAATTCTTTTTTGATTGGCCACCGATTGAGGTACTTCCACACATTCCATAAGACTAATGTCCACACTATTATTGTTATTATTGTTCAAGGTGCCATTCAGGGCAGTGGATGTTTCACAACTATCGTCCAAACTTATACTAAGATGATCATCCTCTAGAGTCACAAAAACCCGGTACCACTGACCACGGACATAGGTTTCTAAAAGTCCTGACCGTCCATAACAAGTAACTGCCTTTTCAACCATTGCGAATTATTGCACTATCAGAGTAAAACACAGAGTATATCAAATGTGAATCAGTCTCAGGTTGACAAGACAATGTTTCATCACAATTATTAATTAATCTCTCACACACCTCACAGGGCTGCTATATCTAAATATTAATTGTAATTTCTTACTAGCAAGAAATTGTTACAAATATTACTTGATGAAGCCAACAGGACAGTAATGCATCGCTGCTATTTTGCAAAGTGAATAAGTAATAATTTCAAAATGTATAAAAGTCAAACAGACTAATTTCAGGATGTATCATCTTCATATAGAGCAATTATCAGCATGCCTGTAGGGTTATTTCACATAAGAGACAATATCTGCTACACCCACTTCATACAGTAACTTAACCTACACATTACTACTCGCGAAACAGTTGTTTCTACGAAATTACAGAGAAGAACACGATCTTGAAATTGCAATGTTTCATAGAAGTTACCATTATACCATTTTGTTAAATTATGTCGAACTACACCAAATTACTATTAGATCCTATTTCACCATAAGTCATACTTCGCAACACACACGCAGCAGTGACTCTCTCGGAAAAGTACTGAATTTTATCGTTCATTACTACTACGTTACACAATCGAACTGCATCATTTACTTCAATTAACAAATTCACTTCACATTTAATGGTTTGCATCTCGAACACGTCTGACAGGAAGTCAGAAAGACACCAAGCACAACAGAAATTATACAATAAAAGAATGTAGTGAAAAATGTCATCCTACTAAAGAATTAAGTCACTTTACAATGGCAGGAATTGAAGAATCAAGGATATTAACCAGAAAATTGCTGATTTCGCAGCCTACGTTTACTTGAATAGTCCGATTAACACCAAAATCGAAAGCTGTAATACACCTGAAACATTCCCTTCGAATCTCTTAGTCTGGTTCTGGACTCAAGGCAACGCAATGTATACAAAGTTTCAGGTCGATTCAACTCGATTGAGTGCGCTTGCAGCGCCCATGTAGCACATAAGTACAAGTAATTGTAGAACACATTGTGAAGACCTTTGCATAAAACTTTCGAGGCAGAAAAATATTCGCATATTTTAAATATGAGTCATTCCATACAAAAAAATAGATTTTATGACATGACACCTTTAAACTTGAAAATATTTTGGGATATTATTGTCCATGAAGCCTACATCGCCGAGGAAAAATATTAAAATTTTCTAACCGATTGTTCGGCAACAATGCACTCTTAAAACCTAAGACTACTTGTGAACACCCCTATATTCTTTAAATTTGTTTGCCTTCTTATAAACATTTCAACAAATTCTAAAAAATTGTGAGTATAAATAAGATATGCAGTACAATTTTTCATTAAATATCAATTTTATATCGTGCTCTTCTTGGTATACAACAATAGAAACTTTTTTAAACCCTATTACTCGAAAGACAACCTTTTTAAATTAATGAAAATCTGCAATAATATTGCATTCAGGATGTTCTAGACGCTATTAAATTTTCTTGATGATATCTTAAAACGAACAATAATTATCATAGGTAAAACTCCCCTGAGCTGCAAGGGGCAGTATGTAACCCGCCATTAACTTTCATTGTTAAAGGGGCTCCGCTCGCGTGGCGGCTGATGGACTACTCAGTCATAAGTGCCTTTTGGAGAACAACTTCGCTAGGCATTTCATTTGAATTTTGATACAGGTTTTACTGAAAGTTTCACTGACTGGAACCCGCTATTGCCTTCAGCCCTATAAATCTTTCGCTATTTAACCGTGCAGCTACTTGTTCATGTTCTTGTTCTTTGGTAGTGTATGAAAAGAAAATTCCATTGACACTCTTCTGTCCTCATTCATAAAATTCTCTAGGGCTAGTGATTTGAGTTCTCTGAAGACTGGCATATGCAGAAAGTCTTTTCACGGTTCCTCCTATTATCCGCGCAAGTTTTCTTGAGCCCTCGTTTCGCGAGGACTGGGGAGTTGGGTTATTTTGACGAAAGGAATTTTGCATCAAATTTGTTGTTTCTTTTTCGATGCAAAATAGTTTCTATTATGTAGTATCTATTATTTCTATGAACGGGAGTGAACATTCTGATTATTAGACTTTGTCTAAAACGTTCGTTGCTATAATTTATTCTTAATTCAACTAATGTTGGCAAAGGAGGGGGGTAGGTATTTCGGGGCTCAAGAAAACGTGCGCGTATAATACGTCATCACAGGGACACTTGACGTGTCCGGTAGCAAAGAAATGCCACTCAGCATTGGCTTCAAAATCTTTGTTATGATGTAAATGAATGAAGTTCTTTTTCTTTTCGTACACTCTTTGTACTGTTTGAACTGCGGTAACATCATGAATCAAATAATCTGATATGACTGAGAAGCACGTATTTTCCAACGTACTATTTTCAAAATGCATGTAGTAGATCGAAAAAGGGTGTATAATTGCCTGAACTGTGATCAAATGATAGCTCGACCAATCATATGAGCGAATGCGCTTGCCGGAGTACCCTTGAAATACACACTTTCGCTTGTAATTTCATTTCTGTGCCCGGGCAAACAAAAATCTTCTATGGGAAAACGAGAACCCACTTTTAAACATCATATTCACACTTTTCCCTTCATCATAAGAAATAGCCTGACCGATCATTCCAGCGACTTCGTTGCAAGGAACCCGCTACAAATACACGTTGCTTTTTTGTTCCTGGGCAAACGAAAACTCTATTTGCGGTGTGACGAACACATTTTTTTATACAATATTACGTTTTTTACATCTGTAGAAGTATCGTGAATGATTGTTTCTTTAAATGTGCTTTTTTATTTTAGTTATTACACGAAAATCGAAGTCTGATTATCAGATCATTTTAATATCCTTAGAAGTTTTCGCTCGGTGTTAATTGGGCTCGAATTTTTTGTCTTTTTTGTAGGTCAAACAAAATTTTGGTTGAGCTAATCTGAGCATATGAGACAAATTACGAGACAAATTTACTATTAATTATTTATATTTATTATTAATTAATGAGACATAAGAAACAAATTATGTGCGACTTTTCTTAGAGATTTTTTCGATGAAGTAGAAGTTAGCTCAAAAATTGTTTTCATTAAGTGGTTTGTGTGGGTGGGCAAACGAAAAGTGTTTGTGGCCAAACGATAGGCTAACCATACACTAAGTTTCGTAATAATATCAGAAATTTTAGACCAGCGTGGAGGTGTCACGTCAGTTTTTTGTTGTTGTTTTTTTTTGTTTTTTTTACGTGTAACATTTTTTGTGTGGGTGGGCAAACGAAAAATTTTAAGGGCAAACGATGTACGAATTTTGGTTATAATTCCCGATTTTTTACGGCTAGCCTGAAGTTGGCCTGAATACTTTTTTCACGTCAAAGTTTTTTCTGGGAGTGGGAAAACGAAACTTTTTGATGAGCAAACCTGGGCAAATGATGGGAAAACGTTATACATAGTTCCGTGAAAATATGTGATTTTTCCCGGCCAGCCTGGACTGTCCCGAAATTTCTTCTCCTCCTAATTTTTTGGCGTGGGAGGGCGAACGAAAATATTTGGTGGGTAAACGATGGGCAAACGATGTACCAAGTTTGGCTGGAATTCCAGACTTTCAGAACCTTTCCCCCCCTTTTACGACCATAATTTGCACCTCAAAATCCTTCCCTTATTTTATTTATTTTCCAATGAGCCACTATGGACTACGCTTATTCAATTTTCTGACTCTTTCTTCTTTTCTTTGCTTCCATATCTCTTTCATTCTCGAGCGATGGTTCTCTTTCCTCTCCTCAGTCCAAATGGCTCTTGTCTTCTTTTTTGGCTTGTCCTCAAATCCTGAGAATTTCTTGAGTTTGGTCATCATTGAAGACCGCTCAGTAATATCTGCTGGTGTAATTTTGAGCTCCTCCAAGTCCTTTTCAACTTCTTTATACCACTTATTAATAATTTTTAATTTTGTAAAATAATAAAAAGTCTTCCAGTTAATGTTTGCGAATATAATCTTTAAAATGTCCAAAAAATGTAATTCTTCTTTTTCTCATCTTGTCCGCAATTTTCTCAATATTTTTGTATAGTTTTTTGTTATGACGTCACTGGTACTGATCTCCAATTTTAATTGGGCCCAAACTTTACCTGAGAATTTTGCGTTCAGTAGTTTCCAGTTCCTGTAACATTTTCTTATTTAGGGTTAGACATTCCGTTGCATACAATACCTTTGGTCTAACTACTGTTGAATAATGCCGTAGTTTTGCGTTGATGGGAATTGATTTCTTATTACAAACATATTTAGTTGGGTTTACAGCTAACGTCAATTTGTTAATTCTAGATTTAATGGCTTCTTTCTCCGAGATATTTTCCTCTATAATTTCTCCAAAATATTTGTTGTTTTTTTTACTTGAAAATGAAAATGAAAAATTGTTGCATCTTCAGTTGACGCAACGCGTCTCCAAGCCCCTTGAGAAACGTTCAGGGCTTTGCGCTTTAGAAGTAATCTTCCATTAACAATAGCGCGAGAGTAACCCCCAATTAATGTAATGTAATAATGTAACATTACCATATCCGTCCCGTCTCGTCACAGTCAGTTGTCAAGAAGACCGCCAGGTATCATCTTCGCGTACGCGCCTCCTACTACACGCTCCTGCATTACTACCCAGCAGCCAGAAATTGGGAAGGAATTAGGATTGGGGTAGGGTTTAGGACATTTCACAGGGGTAGAATTATCCCTTTTGAAGCAGCTAAACTGGTTCTGTTCGAACATATTTCACATGAAATTGTCCGGGATTCGAACTCGGGCCTGTTATGGTGAAAGGCGAGCGACTTTGCTTTGAGACACCAGATGACTTCTGATCTGCTCTAGATATTATATCATATTTTGTCTTAATTGTTGCAGAGGATAATCTTAATATTTGTTATAAATTTGGTTCGTTAGAAGAAATTTGTAGACCGGCTTTCATGGCATGTTCACTCAAAAATTCAACTTGCTGAATATATGTTTCTACTGAGTCTTACAATACTGTTAAATCATCTGCGAAAGCCAGGCAGTCTACTATTACGTTGTCTCTTTTACAGCCGAATCGTATCTTGTCTTTGATATGATTTTCTTCCAGTGTCTTCCTGCATTGTCTTATAACTTTTTCCAAGACAGTTGAAGGACCAACCCCTTGTCGAACTCCAATTTTTATCTCAAAAATTTTATATAGTTCGCCTCTAAATTTCACTTTGGAAGAAGTATTTGTTAACATTTGGCCTAATTAGGTTTATTGTTTTAGTATCTAAACAAAATTCATTAAGAATTTTAAATAACGTTTTCATTATTATTATTATTATTATTATTATTATTATTATTATTACTATTATTATTACTATTATTATTACTATTATTATTATTATTATTATTATTATTAAAATCGAATGTGTCTATGATAGAATTTTGTTGATTGTTTTTATCTTTTAAATAAATGAATTTACATCTCTTCCTTCATTCATTGTATTGAAATTGTCACCATATTTAATTGAATTTGATTCTCATCCTAAGTGATTACCATAGCAGAATATTGTCAAATTCCTAAACAATCCTAAAATAAATTTAACTCGACAGAGCAGTACATTTAAAACTCCCGCACGGAGTATTGAACGCTCCTAAGTGATGGAGGGTGTGTTCATGTCTTGTTACATTCCCCTCCTGGGCGACTACAAGAAGCCGGATCCGATTTAGCAACTACGCTCCGCGATGAAATAGGGGTCCTACGTTAATGCATGTGATAAGCGGCCAGGCCTAGTGTTTAGAAAACAATATTTTCAGATGTACACGGTGCTATTACATAGTACAATATTGCGTTTCTGCATTGCTTTGTCAGCACTTGCTGTCAAGTATCTTTCTGAATGAAAACAAAAGTATTTAATTTCTATCATAAAATTACTCGCAACCGATATTAACGAAGAATATGGCAACTTTCGTTAAAAACTGTTATTGCTATTTTGTATGTTTTAGGTAACGTTATGTCGTTAGACAACTTAACAGTTAAAAAGTTAAAAACTATTCACTGGAATTAATATCATTTAACAAACCTACCCTGGTTTCATAGATATTATTTTCATGGCAATTTCAAAGTATCTTTATGTAGCACAATAACATAATGAGAACCGATCATGGCTGTATTACTGTTCGTTCTTTCACCCCCTATCATCACCATGTCATGTCATCTTTACAGTAACCATAAAGTTGAATCTAATAGTGGTCGCTAATGACCTAGATGTTAATCTTGAGTTGCAAAAAAGTATGTGTATAATGGGAATGGCGAAGATACTGAAGGTATAGGGAACCATAAGAAAACAGCATTACAATTTCGGAGTAACGCCTGAAAAAGTTTGTTTTAAAATGTGGTAAGTAGAGCCCGAAAAACCAGGCATTTATTTTACCTAAAATAGGCAGGAAAAAGGCATTAATTTTTACTAAAATAAATAAAAAAGCATTTGACTAAATTAGGAATGTATAAAGGCACTTATTTTGTCATTCATCTATTAAATTAGGGATGCAAAAATGCATGTGAACAATGAAAAATCTCATTTAAAAGGAATGATTGTAATAAATTAATAATTCAAATGATTCATATTTTTACTCTAACTCTAAAATTTACATTAGCAATTACGTGTAAGTAAATTATCATTTCTTGGTAATCGTGATTGCACATGGCCATCCAGCATGATGACTAAGAATTTCGTATTTCTGGTATATAATTATATTAATATCTGGTGTTATATTATAATTAATATCTGGTATTATATTATAATTAATATCTGGTACTAAGAATTTCTGATAATAAAAAATTTACTCGCGAGGCTGTCTTTTTGAAATGCTATTGTGGACTCCGTTTTGAATCTTGAGACGGCATCATTGAAAACGGTGAATTCCCACTAGTGTAATCCCCAGCGTCGAGTAGTGTACATAATATACAGAGAGTTCTCTCCTCAAATAAGATCGGAGGCCGTACTCAAATGTAGCAAGAGATTCCTCGTGAGTTGAAAAAATCAAAACTCTTGACTGGTATTATCTTCCTTTCTCATTTAGATTTATAACACTACATGGTCCTGGAGCCTCCACTTTCACAGAAAGACAAAACACGAACCAGGAGTGCAGGTATGTTTCCAGCACGATCGATACCAGGAGAAAACAAGAAAAATAATAACGAAAAAGTAAAAAATAAGGCAAAATAGGCATCAGAAGTTAAAATGGGCAAAATGAAAATCTATTAAAACAACTCCAGAATTACAATTAAGTGATTCCTATTGTTAAAAGTCATAAAATCGAAACAATAAAACATGCCACTTTGCCAAAATTCCCGGCTCTAGTGATAAGTTTTCTGGTATCACATTTAAATATTTGGAGATTCGTGAATTATGCAGTAAGGCGTAAGAGATCAACTGAATGTTTCAAAACCAACTAAGAATGGTTTTAGAAAATCTTGTGCTCTGTCACACAGACACATACATAATTTAAAAAATTAAAATTACATCATCAGTAAGTAATACACTTTTCAGTGACAATATACCATTAACAATGATACAACTTTTTAAAAGAAAAATAAATTTATAAATTTAAGTAGCAAAGCTTAAAGCCTTCCAATAATGCATGAAAGTGATATTACAAACTTTTCGACTTTCATCATTTAAATATTACATATGGAACACTATTGAAACGTTATTTGGACGACACAAAATCCATCCTGTCCTGTCCTGTACGCTAACTTCTCGTTTGCGTCTTAAAGAGACAAAGTTGCCATTCAGGCATATTAATAGGATGGATTTCACACAATCGTGTATTATATTATTGTTTGGTTTTCTTTCACCACATGCCGGCGTATTCTATTAAACTTATTTTTCTCTTTTTACAGTCTAAGATGTGATATCTTCCACACTTTACTTCACATATGTCACACACACACACACACACACCACACTGTTCACATGGAGAGTGGTAGTTCTTTGTGCTGTAGATGCAGTGGTGGAATCCATATATAGCCAGTCGCGACATTACGTGTCAAAGTTCGAAACCCGATTTCATCCAGTTTTTATAGGTCATGTTGTGTAGAACTCTTCCCTGATGTCTCTTTTTGTTTTCTTTCTTCTAGGACACTGTAGAGCTGTCGTGGTGAGCAGCAGGTTTTTTAGACGTATGTCTTCAAGTAGGAATGTTTCTTTAGTGAGTACGTAAGCCAGTCTGGATAAGGCGTATTTGTATACACAAAGAACTTTTTTGAGATATGCTGCTTTGACCCCCTCCAAGGCTACTAGTTGCTTTTTGTGTTGGATGTGGCCATATTTGACTTATTCTATTGGTGATGTTTGGAATTACTTTTGCATCAAACGTAATTCCAAACATCTCATTGCTTTTCCAAAGCACATTTGCGATATGTACATAATATCATTCATATTTCGTATTGCCATGGTTATTCGTTGCTTAATATGCGTTGAGAAGCTCTTTCCTGTAGTTTGTAGCGTGATCCCTAGATATTGTGGCATGTTTGTACTTTCAGTTTCTTTCCTTTGCATATTATGTCGCTGTTTTTGTGCATTCTACCTCCGTTTCTGAATACTGACAGTCCTGTCTTATCTACGTTTATCATGTTCTGGTCTGCTCATCCAGTTAGAGCATTAGCTGCTTTTTGCGGTTCAAATGTGGTTCTAGAAGCTATTGATAAGTCATCAGCGTATATGTATATTTCTGCCTCGTCTGTCTTTTCTTTGACTTTCTTTTCCACATCGTGTAGCATTAAAATGAACAATAAGGCGCATAGGGAATCCTCTTGTAATACTCCTATTCTTTGCCGTATTTCTCCTAATTTTTCAGTGCTGTCGTCTATTTGTAAGTAATTTTCCCGCAATATATTTACTATCAGCCTCGTGAGCCATGTTTTTTCAGCCCCTTCTATCATTTTCTTGCATAAGATGTTTCTGTTGACTCTATCAAAAGACTTGCTTAGATCCACAAAGATACCGTATAGCTGTTGTTGTGCGTTGGATGTTCCTCATTAAGTTTTGCGTGGAAAAAGATATTTCAACAAGTTTTGCGTGGACATGCCTTCTCTGTAGGCAAATTACTCATCCGGCAATATTTCCTCCGCGCATTATTGCACTCTTTGAGCTAGCACTTTTATTAAGATCTTGTATATTGTCGGTTCTAGTATTATGCCGCGGTATGACTCCGGGCTGCTGAAATATCCTTTTCCTTTGAAGTCGTAGGCTTCCGCGGCCAGAGTTATGTGCGTGATCTGGGCTGTCAGCTGGTATGCCAGCCCTGAGGAAGACCACGACAAGATTGTCGGCAAAACAGCCTTCGACGCGGCGTCACCCGGACAGCCCAAACCACGCATCCTTTTCCTTTGTATAGAAGTTTTAATGTTGCTCTTTTTCATTATTATGGTCTTTCTCCAGTTTCTAGACATTATTCATCAGTGTTGCCCATGTGCTTTTCAGTACCTTAAGTGTTAGTTTTAAAAGTTCGTAATATATCCCATCAGATCCTGCCGCTTTTCGGTTTTTCGATGTTTTCATTGCCCTTTCTACTTCTAGACTCTCGCTTTCCACTACGTGGCCCCGAGTCCCATTCCCGGTGAGGAAATATTATAGTGTGCGTCTTCCTTGCAATGTCCCAGTATATGTTGCTGTGTGACGATGATAAAATTCACTCCTCAGGTTGAGAAGACCGGAATACGGCGTGGGGATGTCTACGTGCTAACCACAAGTACCCCCTTAACCCATGGCCGCGAGGCAGGGACGTCACCGGTAGGCCTGGCCCGTTCACGGGTTGTCGCGCCAAGTACATACATACATTCCTTGACAAGAGAATAATTCGCACGGACACCATTCTCCATTTATTTCCGTTGCTGTGGTGTCTTTGTGATCCACTATTGTTCTTATGGGCTCTTCCAATTTTTATGCGGATATTTACTGGGAATCGAGGTTGTTCTATACGTATCACTTTGTAAGGGTTTACCTCCAGTCCGTCAATAATTTTCATGTTTCTTTCTCTACGTGCACATCTTTATTTTATTTTATCATGGCTTTGTATCTTATCTTCCCTGTGCTATATTTCGTCATTACACTCTCTGTTTTGTCTCTTCTCATGTTTCTTTGGTTGATCAGTACTTCCTGTCTTGTTTGGTAGCATTCACTGTCAAACCATTTCTGTGCTTTTGTTGTGGAATCATTATTGTTGCACTCTGTATAATTTTTGTGATTTTGTTTATGGTTTCCGTAATGTCTTCTTGTGCGATACTAGTTTCTATGTTTTGTGCTTCACGTTCTAGTTGTTCTGTTTTTTTCAGATCTAGATCTCTTGATTTGCACTCAGGCTTCTGTCGTGCGATGTTGTGAGCATTGTCAATGCGCAGGGTGGTAATCACTGGGATGTTTTTTATGATAAGTGCTGCGTCAGTTCTCCACATTTGTCGCTGTTCTATCACCGTGAGGCCTCTTACCAATATGATATCTACTGCACTCCTTCCGTTATGTGCTACATATGACATCATCTGCTTGTTATTTACCAATTCAAGTCCTTCCTTTTCCATGAACTTTAGCACAGCTTTTGTCTTGTCGTTTGGTATGTCTAACCTGCAGTTCAGATCCCTTGGTATAATTATTCGAATATGTTGTTGTATTCTGCTGAGTATGAATAATATGTTGTCAATTATGTCGATTGCGGTGAAGGTAGGGTTGAAGAAGCCGCTTATGATTGTGGCGTGAGTTGTCTTTGCAACTAGAATACTTTCATCTTTGTGGATGACTTCAAATGGACCTAGCATCGGCGATAGTATGCACGTTATCCCATCATATGGGCGTCCCATATCCCTTTTTCGCGCATTGTACATCGTAGAAACTTGGTACGTTTGTGGTTTGCTAACGGCATTAAATGTCTCTGACAGTGTGGCAGCGTCTATATCTTTGAATCCATTAGTTGGCAGTACATAATCTATGTACTCCTCTCAATCCTTCCACATTCCAGTTCATTATCTTTATGTGCGATACTTTGCATGAATTATTCAAGTTCGATTCGTCGGTATCCACGGGGGCGGCGAAAGAAGCCTTGTTGCACCATTATTCCCTCCGGCCAGAGTTCTGCCCTCTATATTTCCTCTAGATATTAGAAGGGGACTGCTGTTTTAAATGCTATGCGCTGTCCCTTTGTTAGGAGTTATTCATATATTTCTTTCTGAATGCCGTTTTTGGTCAGGTAGTCTTCCACAATCTCCTCTGTTACCGTGTGTCTAAGGTGTCCTACGTAAAATCATGTTTCTCGTGCTTCTGGCGTCATTTCCGTGTCGGATATTTTCTTCGTACCAATTCTCTTCCATTCAGGCATATTCCGGCCGGATTTGGAATTAGTAGTGTCTCCCCCCTCCCGCGTTGTGTTTTGTCGTTCATCCTACGAGGGCAGCAGTGAGGTAAATCGTAAGGCAGATCGCGAGAATTAACATGAAGTTCCTCTCCCCTACTCAGGACTCGTTCAAAGAATCATACAGTAAGTTGAATATGTCAAAACGTAATTTTTCGTTTCAACGGGTGCTGTTGTTGACTCTTCTTTTTGATTTGAGAATCGGTGTACTTCACTTTTGCAATATACTGTTGAGGTGTGATTGACACAGAAGAATGACGAATTGAAATGCAATGACGTGTGAAAATAGGGCTCATTGAATGCCATGAATGACGTGAAATTTGTTTTCGGTATGTCTAGAAATTAGAGAATTCGTTGTAATTATAATTATTTTGCAAATGGAAAAACTCTGTTTGGATGTTTTCTTTGGACTGTGGTTTTAGTCATATGACATTAGAGGACTAGTTGTAATTCAGTAATATGACATTTAAAATTGTAATTTTTACATAATGTTAAAATGTTTTATACTAGATCCAATTCGAAATAATGTAAAAAATTTGTTGTCATTAAAAACAATTCTTTTTAGGAAGAAGATATTAATAAGGAGACGAACAGATTCTTTGGACGTTAGCCCTAGTAATGGAGAAATTTGCAGTTGATCTTGATCGTGTATTGGATGAATTTGAATATAATGAAGGTATGTGAATTTTTTTAAGATAGTCAACTATCATTAAAATTTCTATAAATTATTGTGTCAACAACACTGTGATGTATGATAAACTTTCAGCATTGCATACTACAAGAAGTGTCATTATGACTCTGGATTTATTAGAGCATTAGTATCTAAATGACTTTATTATAACACTTCTTTGCAGAGAGGTAAATGTTTGAAAGAAATGTGCAAAATTTCTGTCTTGATTTAAATGTTAATGTACAATCACAAATTAATTTGGCGATTGGTTTAAAATCACATTTTAATTGAAAATCTTTTGTATTTCCCTCTTGTTCAACTTATTTTCAAGTGTTGCAAATGATTGTTTGTAGGTTGTATTAGATTTTTCTTGTAGAAGAGGAACTATATTGTTTCTCACCAACTTGGATATATTTGATAGAGTACCATCTGTGTTTGATGAAAAAAATTGTTAAAATCCAAAATAAGCAGAAATGCTTGTGAGTCGCAAAACCAATGATACAAGTATAGTGGAAGAGTTGTGTGAAATGTAGTGAAGAAAAATGGTGGTGTATGTGCTAATCTGTTGGAAGTTACTGTCAAGAAGGTGAAGCAAACAAAAAGTTCAAGAATTGCCATAATGAATTTAGATTTGGAGATGTACAGTGGAGGTATGGATGAAGGCATGGATCTTCAATATTCGATGCAATGTAAGAAGAATGTTAGTGGATATACGTTTCTTTGCTTTAACTGCTACAGATATGGGTGTAAAAATAGTGTTGAAATATAGTGCACAGGATTGTAAATGTTTGATACTAGGAGCTAAGAGAGTAGTAAGGAAATGTTTTTACTGTAGTGAGGATAATAAGCTCCTTGGTCAAGAATTGGAAGTGAAGTAAACTGCAACGACAGAAATAAGTATAGTGTGTACAAGAGCAATATTGACATTTCAAAAAAGAGACGTCAAAAAAGAGACAAAAAAGAAACAGAAAAGTGATGAGTTAAAATTAAAATTGTATTAAACAATTATAAAAAGTTTGGGGTCATAGTGATGAACTAACGCTGGAAGCAATAGAGCCGGAGCCCACGTCAATTTGAGTAACAGAAACTTGAATTACAGATGAAGTGGGGGAAGAAAATAAAATATTGACGGTTATGTTGGTCATTGTAATCACCCTCAGCGATTCTTGTTCTTCTGGAGGTGTGAGCCTGTGCTTAAAACTAGTGTTGATTCAAGAAAAATATATGAAGTAGTTTTACCAGGAACGATTGTCTTATAATTTGTTAGGAATTTTTCAGTCGGATCAGGATGGTAATAATAGAAGGGATTCTTGGAAGATGTTTTTTCCAACCTACATGTCTGTAACTGTCTTCACAGCTGTTTTCCCATATTTATATTCATGATTAATTTCATTCCTCATTATTGTGACTGTTGTTTTTTTTTACAGTAACTTGTCTTATACATTAGTTTGGTTGTCATAGGTCTGTTTATTCATCAATATTCTAAACAGCCTTATCAACACTGGTCAAATTTTGAAGTATATTCTTACAAAGTGCTACAGTGGCTACTAATAAAAAACAAAGAAAAATTAAATGAGAACCTTATTTAATTGCACAAATAAAGAAGTTGTATTATACAAAATAGGACTCCTGAAATACTTTCAATATAGTTTTGTTACAGACAATAGTTACAAAACAGTAAATTTAAATAACATTCTCATATCGATGGAGTAAAATTCTCTACGGGTAGTTTTTTGGAATTAGTTCTATTGGCCCTTGAATGGGTTGATATTTGCTTCTTTCAATTTTACAAGGTCCGTTATTTTACTTGAAGTTAGGGTCATTGGTGGCCATTACGTCATTTTGGAAGCGATTCCCATTTGTCGTCAAAAATTAGTAAGTTCACCACCCTTATTGGGGTACTGGAAGGCAACTACAACTTGTAGACAAGGAACATCATTTTTTGTGCCTTGTGTGATACTTCTGTGGAATGACAACTATAGAAGTAGCTCTCAAATTAGACATTCTTCATCATGATTATTGATTAAGCCTTTCAGCCAATCCATCTTCAAATGTCATTCCATTGGTCTACTCCTACTCCTTTTTCCATTTGGGTTGTGGTTGTAGAGAATGTTTGACATTTGATCTTCCAGCATTCTCGTTGCTCGAAATGATAGTGCCAATTTTCTTAGTATGATAATTTTGATAGTATAGTATGATAAATAAAAGAAGAGTTGCAATATGTTGAATCTCATTATGACGGTGTCAGAGAAAAGGGACAAGTGCTTCACAGAAGTTGGCAACTGGTCAGTCCATTTATTAACTGCAAAGTTGATTTGCCCCTGTCTTCAGCTTCCGGTTTTGCGGTCTGCCTCCATCCATACAAAACGGTGAGCTCCATTAGGGGATTTTGAGTCATAGAGAGTAAAATTATACACATACAACTTTCGTGTGTAATGTAATAATGACTCCTCCCCTGAGTGCAAGTGCCAAACACTTCGCAAGTCAAAGGTGGCTGATGAAAACTGCGGTTCTTCATTTGTCTTGATTTAGTCTACCTGCTTTGCTTGGTGGGCATCTGATGTGTTCCTTGTACAATTGACACAATTCTGGAGTTGCTATGCAATTTTTATTTTGAGACGCATGCCTGTAACAGAGGGAACACTGATCTTCCTGGGGAACCAAAAATGTCATATTATATTCCTTTCTGAAAACACTTCTGTGTACAAAGTGAAACTAGCGTGGTCTTCTCATCTTTACATTTTGTTTCATACAATTGGTACATCTTTGCTACTGTCAATTTAGCATCTTGGTATTTTCTCTTAGTTGATACTCTGCAATAATGAGATTCCATGGCAGGAAAATTCTCAATATGAGATCTTACTAGCATCAAATCTGTCTCTTTTGTTTTATTATGAGGAGTTTTTTTACCTCTTTTGTCAGTTTCACTGGAAGTTCCATCAGTACTTCCAGCCAATGCCTTTGCTAATGCACAACGTTTTTTCAAAAAATTGTTGACAAACTCACTTTTAACTCCCCTTTTTGTAAAAAGTAGGCACGACTACATTTTTTTTCTTTTCTGGTAAAACACCAAATTTTCTTCTGACAGGTTCATTTTGTTTTATGCACTTTGAAATAAAATCTTTTTGTTGTTGATAATTTGTCAATTGCCAGTAGTGGCTGCAAATAAAGTCCCTCTCTTTGTCTGTAAAATTGTTATCACTCTTGAAATGACTGCTACTACAGTTCAAAATTTTTGGTTGCTTTGTTGACATCATACCTTTTTTAGTTTCATAAGGCAAATTCATTATGAAGTGTTTTATATGCATGTCTATTCAATGAGCTTTTTTCTCTTATGCCCCATCTTGATTTCCTCCAATACTTATTGTTTGTTTTTTGTTGTTGTTTTTGTATCTATATTTGACTTCCCGATGCTGGTATTGAAGTCTATTATTGTGCCTGGGACGTGTGCTTGATCTCCCTTACATGCTGCAGTATCGAAGGAATCCTATTCCGAATCTGTGTTACTGGATTCCTTTTCTTTATCTGGATTCCAAGTTACATCAACTTGTATGTCTTTATCAACAGATAATGTTTGCTCAACATCAGCTTCACACCCAATAAGAAATGAACCTTCACAAGAAATATCTTCTTAGCAGAAATCTGTAACAGACTAAGTTAATTAATGATGCTACAAGATTTTTCAATTTTATCATTCATTTTCATTAAGGTTTTTCACCTGAGTAAGTTGTTGACATTTTGCTTAGGTGCGTAACAGCTAAATTAACTTTGCTTTCTACCTATTCTTCATTATACAAATTATGAAGAGTAGCATAATCTTTTCTAAAATCTGTGTCTACAATCTACAAATTAACATTTATTACAACTAGCTACACCTAACAAACTACCAATAATATAATTCTAATCATGTTTTTAATCGAGAGAATTATTTCCTGCTAATGATTTTCTTTAGAACTTTCCTTCAAAACAAAACGTTGGCTTTTCATGTTCCAATGTATTAGTTTCAATAAAATTATTTGGTTTTTCAATTTCCAATCTGACAGATTTAGTAAAACCGTTTTGTTCATTCTACAAAAAAGAATAAATCTATAAACTACACAACAAGACATACTTTCCCAAACCTTAAGAGGCAATGTTTAGCAATGAAATTGCCAAATTTTTTATTTTATTTTTTAATTTAAAAGTGTTCTTGGAATAACAACTGTCATATTTCCTCATTTTCATTTTCCACTGAATTTACTGTGCTTGCTATCATTTCTTAATTATAAAAATTATCAAAAAGGCATCAACTTCTTTAAAATCTGTTTTTTCAATGTACAAAATAGTTAAAGAATGACAAGCACTGGCGTATCCAGGGGGAGGGAGGCATGGCCTCCAATCCCCCCCCAAGACAGAGTTTTCGTTTACCTTCCTGGGCAAAATTGATTGAAATATTTATGTTCGAATAATGTAATTATTTAAACAATTATATTGTTTAGTGTCATATCTAAATATCTAATGTAAATAATATTCAATATAATAAGAAATGAGTTTATTATTAACAAAAATCTACGATGGCCCCCTCCAAAATGATCAACTGGATCTGCCCCTGATCACAAGTCATATTATCACCATATAAACCTGTCATTAAATGGGACAGGATTTATTTATTATTACCTGATGATTTTCTTTACAACTTTCCTTTGAAAGAAAACATTTTCAAGTTTCATTATTTGAAATTTCATATTCCTATGTATTAGTTCCAATAACAGTGGACGAGTTTTCATTCTTTAATCTAACAGATGTACTTACATCCTGCCATGCATTCTACGAAAATAAAACAATTAATGCTAATAAACTATGCACTCCGAAAATAGTTTCACAAATTTATAAACAGAATCAACAATACAAAATCAATAAAGTGAGGTACTTTCTGAAGATAGCTTTTTTGCTAGGTCGACCATCAATTTTCCTCTGCTCACAATAAATAGTTAATAACTTGATATGATTGAAAATGTTATTTATTTTTATTAAACACAATTTAAAAACAAAAATAGTTAAAAGAATCTGTTACAACTCTTCTAAAAACAAAACACCACCAAAACGCAGACAGCATTAGCCGCATTCACTTGGTATATTATAAGAGGTATATAACCAGACTGCTCTTTCATAACGTAACCTAAGTACCAACATTGGGAAATTATTTTGTGCAGAAACCAACTACCACATGATGAGTTTTACCGCCCTATTTCAACTTCTATTGAATAGCCAAAAATGTCTAAGTAACTTAATGAAATTTTATATTATAAAATCAGTCAAATGAGCATTTAAAGAAATAAAACTGCTAATTTATGTGTTTTAGAGCCCTGTAATGCACGTAATGAGATTTTGAATGATTGTAGATGTTTAAAACGAGCACTTAGGTACAATAAACAAGAAAAAATTACTTATTGTTTTTTGCAATAAGTCTACAATTTGTTTTGTTAAGTTGAAGATCTTAAACTCGGCAATTCCCATTGTAATAATATGGTAGATTTTGGTTTGTCATTGTGAAAGGTTATTTATTCATTCTCTTAACCTTTGAGTAGGTTATTATGTAAATCAATTCTATAGTTTTTGTTTTATGGGAGGTGTCACGTGCAGGTGACACTGGGCATTACGGGTCCAGCAAAAATATGCACCAAAATGATTTATTAGCATTTGCATCTTATGTATCAAGTGGACTCTAAATTAGAGGTTGTTTTTACATGTAAAAATAGGAAACAACGCATGAAATTGAATTTAAAAGTATAAAATAAGTATTTTTTTAAAATAATGATTTGCATTTCGAAATTTGTGTCAAGACTGTATATCAAGTGCTACTTTGCGCTTTTGGCACCTGATTCTTGTGCATTGATGACATACTACGTCTTCTCTGTGAACAGTCTATTCTATTGTGGTTTACATGAGAATCTCTTGTTACTTCCAGTTGCACTCGACCTTTGACAAGGACTCCGGCAGGGGAGACCTCTGAGGTGCCTTCCCATAACACAAACTGCAATAAACTTGGTCAATGAAAGTCACAATTCGTGAATTCTATGTCATTTTGACTGTGTTTCAAGCCAAGCATTATGCTTGTTTTCAGTTCAAAGCATGTTCAGCACTTTTAGAGTGCTCTCCTTATTATCTCTTTTGCCAGATTTGAGATGAAAGAAGCTTTCATCTTCAACCCAATGTGTTTGAGATTGAGTTGGGTTTTTCTTCTTGTATTATGTTCTGTCCGAAGAGCCCCATTTCATTGCTGTTTTATAAACTATTTCTTCACATGCTACATCTGGTTGATAAACATATCGTGCAGTAGAATCATCTTTCATCGTTTTGTGAACCTGAACAAGTGAGTTTAGAAGTCCTTTTTAGTTTTGTCACTGGTCTCTCCTTAGATGAACAGAGCAACTTCAGGAGGTAACAAAAGAAAATTATCATTTTGGAAATGCTCATCTATCATATCTAAACTGGAGGAGACACCACGGATTTGCTGCGTGTAAAATCCATGTCATCAACAATAAATTATTAAATGTCAATTTCTAATGAATTATTTGCAGTTTTGAAATTGCAGGAAACAAGTTATTGTCTATTTGTACTATATCTTCTAATTTCTGTAGGAAGAAAGAACAGAAGTGCACAACGCACCAAAATTACTGCAAGACTTCATAAATGAATAAAAACAACAATTCCCCAGTAGTAGTAGTAGTGGAGTCAAACTTTCATTTCAGTATGTTCAAGAAAAGATGCAGCAGAAGTTTGGTGACACCAAATTACTTAAATTCATAAATGACAATTAATAGAAAATGATCAAACATTTGTAACCTGTAGGTGACACTGGGAACTGCTGAGTTAATTCATTTCTGATGTCTAAGTTTCTTTTATGGTCTTGTATTGAATAACCTGTGAATGGTCCAAGAAATTTACTTTTCCGCAATTTCATGTCTTGTTTTCTTTGCTGAAATTTTTAGATTATAGTTTTCACGTATTCTCTGAAGATGATGAGCAGCTATTTGGAGATTATTGTCTGTTTAAAAGGTGCGGTAAAAAAGATGACTGGTAAAAATTATTTGGTCATCTGCAAATAAATTTGTATTTACTTCAAAATGGTGCGTTATATTTTCATGTCACTCTTTAATGACTTGGTCAATATATCTATATATAATTTTAAAAAGGAAATTGGAGACAGTAGACATCCCATCCCAATTTAGCTTTTGAATAATTACTTATACTTTTCATGTGATTGAGATGTATGTTTAATTGCATTACAGACCATAATTTGCTTCTGAAGATTGTTAAAAAGTCTATGAAGAGGATGTATATTGGTAGATTGTATTCATGTCTTTTAACATTAGTTGTAAAGCAAGTGTACAATCTAAGCACAAGCATCCTTTAGAATCCATTTTGTGTTTGTGACAAAAGCTTGATGCTTATTTTATTTAGCTTCTGACAATTGTAGCATACATAGATTGTGTATGCAGCATTCAGGAGACTAATTCCTCTGTGATTTTTACAGTCACACTTCCTCACTTGAATATTGAATGATGGTTGCCTTTTTTCATTCTTCTGGGGTTTTATAGCTATTCCAACAGGCATTTGGTATACAGACAAGTACATTATTTTAATCTCCTGAGCTGTATATTTGAATAATTCTATGTTTAGTGCATCATTTCCAGAAGATCATTAGTTTTTATGCGTGTGGAATACTTCCTCTAGTTCCCTGATACTCCATGAGGGGAATCTTTTTCATCAAACGCTGATGTCTATAACCTTAATACTCAATGTAGTAATCGTATTCATCAGGTGACAATATCAACTGCTCAGTACAAAAAATTCACATACAAAACACGTACATTATTTTACAACATTTTGCCAGGTGACATTAAATGATGAAAATTGAATGAAAAGTTTAAGTCTAGTAAAATCTTTTCTGCTGCGTAACTGTTTCTCTACAATTAGAGACTATACCGAGCATCAAAAAGGAAAGTAATATTAAGTTTATCAATGATATTTAATGTATTATTTACCATTTGGACTGTATAATTTTAAACAAACTGTACAAGTATCAGGCGCGAATCCAAGGGGGGTAAATGAGGCACATTCCCCCCTCCATTAAAACGAATAAAAGTCGTATCGCAGCGAGAGCTAAGGTCTCTCTCGAGGTGCCAAGCGAGTGATCGTGGGCCGCTGTGACATTTCGCGCAATTACAGTGTGCCCGAAACAAGAATATGGCATGGATCGCTTGTGTGCGCCTGGAAACGGGGCGATATTCAGTGGTGGATCCAGGAGGGAGGGGCATGCCCCCCCCCCCAATTCTAAGAGTTTTCGTATGTTACCTGTTTATTTTGAAAATTTGATTTAAATAATTTTTTTATTAGAATTGTAATTATTGTAAATGTAATTATTTTTTAAAATATACAGTATCATATATACACTACAAAAATAAAATATAGTAGCAAGTGTTGGTTTTATAAAAAAATCTACGGTGGCCCTCTACAAAACGATCGGCTGGATCCCTGGTGGTAATAAGAAATCAAAAAGATAAAGAAAATATCCAAAATGAATAAGAAGAAAAGAGAAATAAATATAATAAAAAGAATAAGTAGAAGAGTCTTGAGACATTTTGTGCAATCCTGTCGATTTTCGTCAGTCACAGACAGTAATGTTTGTATGTAAGCGAATGTTTAATTAGTAAATCGATATCATGCTTTTTTTTAATTTAAATTTAATATATTCAAATCTGTTTCGTATAGTGGAAAATTTAATACCCTAATCCTTCGTCGTTTTGCAGCATTGAATTCAACCACTTTAACAAATTGTTACTATTACTTGCTATCTTTCGCTTACGCAGTTGAAAGAGATGTAATGCTGCGCGAAAACAACGCGAATTTCCGGCAGAAAAAAATTAGGCAGTTTCTAAATTTAGAAAAAAATCCTCTACCCAAAAATCCATATTTGCTGGTTCTTGATATCGAAAAAGCGATTGACGGAATAACGTCAGTCTGTCCGTCCGGTGTATGTGAAAAAGACTCGCGCCTAAACCATGGGGAGATTTTTCCCAAATTCAAGAAACCCCTGCCAATCTGGCCTGAGTCGAAGCTCTGCTATTTTGAAAAACATTCATTGATTTTTGGGAATATTTTACATGAAGCCCCAGAGACATTTTCAAAATTTTCTTAAAAAGGCTCCAATTTTTTTTTCTTTAAATTTTTTGTAAGAGTAGCGGAAAATGCACTTGAAAAGGTGGCGTAGGTCCGAGTTTTACTGTTAACTCTAAATTTTCGATCATTACAAAAGTTTGAAGTTTTTCGGTGACTTCTTACAACTACAAAATTGAAGATAGGGATTGCCCTTCTTGATGAAATTTGTTGTCCACAATTAGTTTTTACATTAAGAATATGTAATTTTTTTTGAAAATTTTAGTTTTCCCGGAATATTGCGTGCAATATGTGCAATTTAAAAAAATAACATAAACAATATTTTCTCAAACTCGGCTCCAATTTTTTCTTTAAACTTTTGATAGTGAGAGTGCTGAATGTACTCTGAAATGACATCAATGCCATATTGCTCTATTCTTTTGTTTTTTCAAAAATTACAAAAATGTAAATTTTTTTGACTTCTCTCACGTCGATTTTATTTGCATTAGCGGAGATTTGTTCACATTATTGCTTTACGAGTAAATGTGCTTTAAATGTTGCCATATAAAGTTTCTCGAAAACTAAAGTTTTTTGTGAAAACGCGCTCAAAATTCCGCATTTTCAGAAACGGTCAAATGCCATTTTCTCAAAAACAGCTCCAAATTGTTTCTTCAAACTTTTCGTACGGATCCTGCTAATTGCTCTGTTTAAGATTATATACAATTAATTTCGCTGTATTCTTTTCTTTTTTCAAAATTACAATATTTTTAAAAAAATATCACTCACGCCTTTAAAATGCATATTTCCAGCGATTTGTATACATTATAGCATTTGGGGGGGTGGTATAATGACTTTAAATGAAGTTTTTCGAAAACTCAAAAGATTTCTATGAAAAAGAGCTTCAAATTTTGCATTCACAGTAACGCCTAAACGCCATTTTCTTAAAATCGTCTCCAAAGTTTTCAACAAAAATTTCCTTATAGGACGATATTTTACTCTTCTTTAATAATCTTAAAGTAATATTTCGGTTCTGCCATTACGAAACCGAACAATTGAGAACATTTTGAAAAAAAAGGACTGGGCGGCTATAGATGGCAGCTGGCAAGAGGATGGGGCGATAATGTAAAGCTGGCCCAGACCAACGAAATTAGAAAATTAACTAGTACGAGGAATTTTGTACCGTTCTGTAGCACCACTAGTTGAGTTTTAAACCATAAAGTATTAATTAAATACATTTTTGTAAAAAGTACTTTATAATTAATAATTTACGTTTATAATTTATATTATATTTGTGTATATATATATATATATATATATATATATATATATATATATATATATATATATTTTAACGAACCCACCTTTGTCCACAACTACCACCTTCACAACAGCAGCACGCATGAACCGTAAGCGGGTTAACAATATTTTGCTCGTGAAGCGAGCTTAAAAATCTAGAGAGCAGGATCTTCAGGGTGCGAGAAAGGTTTGAACCCTTGACACAATAAAATCACACAAATTGTACATAAACGAGCGTATAATTTACCCATAAACCGTTAGTGGCATCAGATCATGACAAAAACCAAGAATATAGAATCACACTTTTACAAAGAATGATCAAAACACAAATAGAAACCTTTACAACACACTAAATGAATGAACACACATAATTTACTCCAAAATTGATACTCTGAAATAATTATCCTAATCTACACTGGGAATTCCCTTTGAAAATTAATTATATCTAAATTTATGCTATTCTAATTACATTGCACATGAAACCAAATTTCAATTTACAATCTCCTGCTTCAAAATATTACATGCAAAGAACAAAATGTGTGCAAGTGCACTACTCTCATTTACAATTTAACTGTGTCTGAAAATAGCAGAATAATAATGTCCTAAGTAGAATGTTTTATGCAGGCAATAGCACATCAAAATGTCTCCTACTCTAATTCTGCAATTTGTTGCCACCCGTGTCCTCAATTTCTTAACACTTTCCTATACTGGTTTTTCCCTGCCGACGTGAACTTGACCTATTTTCCGCAGTTCCTAGTCGTTACCTCGTGGACTTCCCACCTTTGGCCTTGATGGTCGTGCGCTGGTCTCTGCGTCGACGTCGCTCGGTCCCAGCTTCTGCGTCGTAAGAGACGGGATTCGCCTCTGCCGTCTGCGCTGTCTTCTTGCGTCCTCTTCCGTTCTTCTTCCTAGTCGATCCGTCTTCTTCCTCGTGCGTCTGGGTCCTCGGTTTCTTCTTCCTCCTCGTCTGCTACCGGCGCCTCTGACTACGCCCACGTTGCGAAAATGTCCCTTGCACTTCGCCGAATACTCGTGCAAGTTCCTCGCTCGTTGCTACTTCTACTTTGCTACACCAGAACTTTTAATGCTTCTCTCACGACGGGTAACTTTTACTTCCCGTGTCGTGAATTGGAGAACTACTTTACTTAATCTGCACTATCTCGCGGACGACTGACTAGAACGTCTGTTCGACGCCGAATACTCCTACCTAGTAGTCGTTGCAGCGGCAAACAATATCTAAACTAATGTTTAATGAAAGTATTGACTCGGCGAGCGGTGATCAAAATGCTGCTTACTCGACGGGTGCTGGCAAGAAAAGAGAGCTTCCGCTTGCGGGTTCGCGATATTTATCGTCCGACGCCTGGGGAAATTCTCCGTGGTGGAGCTGCTTCCCCTCTCTCAACCCTTCACAAGGGAAACGTTGCTCGCTAGTTCGCCTTTGTTTAGTACGGGCAACGGATACCAGGCTGCGCGTTTAGGCACCTCTGTTTTCCGCGCCTGCTATCCTCGCTGCCTGTGGGTGTTCATACATACGAGACGGTGGTGTTATGGGGTTGCACAATCCCATAACGCCACAATATACATCTATATATATATATATATATATATATATATATATATATATATATATATATATATATATATATGCAGTATCTTCCTCGCACTTGTTCTTGTTTTGGCAATTTGACAACCGCGTGTCTTTGCCTCCTTCCAAGACTGCCGTGGCTTGCACGTCCAGACAGCAGAGGAGGAAGTCAGCGTCAGGTCATAAGCTGCAGCAACTTTCCTCTTGCTGTGTTTTTCCCATTCAAGGGCTTAGGCGGGTAGGTTCGCGGCTCACTCACGAGAATCTTTTCTTGCTGTGCAGGGTAGGTGGGGTGGGGTAGGCAGAGGCATGAGCGAGCAAACAAAACTTTCAGGTAATTCTGTCCATTATGCTTAAGAAACAAAACTGTAATACTGAAGATGTGAAACGGAAGTTATGACTGATTTATCGATTTATTAACAGCAACGTAACAATTATTATTTAATGAAATCAGGCTCAGAGAGAAATCAGAAAGATATCTCATGAAACATCATCGCCAAGCTCTTCATTATTTATAACAATATAATAATTATTATGAAACTTGAAAATTAAACAAATAGGAAAATCTTAATAAAGTTAATAAAAATATTAATAAAATATTCATAAGTAGTAACTTAATCATTATGACAATAATTAATGAAAAATAATAAAATATTATTTGTTAAAACGATAGTAAACTGACCTTACAGTAAATTCTCAAACTGACCACCATTTGACAGGAGGCAGGCGTTTACTCTTTTCAGTATAGTGGTTGCAACACGTTGTAGGGTCACTTCTATCACAGCCTTCGACGTGGCGTCACCCGGACAGCCAAGATCACGCACATGACTCTGGCCGCGGAAGCATACGACTTCGTCACTTCTATTTGTCCAATAGACTCCATGATGTTGCTTCGTAAATCTTCAGAGAAGTTGGTTTATTTGCATAAACTTTACTCATCACATAAACGTCCAATGGAATAAGATCTGGGGAGCGAGGTGCCCACAGACCTGAAACAATTCATTCTCCGAAAAATTACCCAACACTCATACTATTGTTCGTCGTGTGACATGGGGCGCCGTCTTGCTGAAACCAACAGTTCCTCTTTTCTTCTAAAAGAGATACAAAGTTTTCAATAATGTCTTTATACTTTTCCGAAGTAATTGTTGCCGTGAAAAAAATGGTCCTATAATCCAGAGATGAGTTATGGCACACCAAACCCCATCTTTCGGAGAATGAGGTTTTTGAAGAGTTGCATCTGGTTTCGATGTGCACCGCAACCGACAACTCTGTTTACATTTCCGTCCAGATGAAACCAAGCTTTATCGGTAAAACGCAAGTTGACAAGAACGTGAATCCCTAATTGAATAAAGCTCTTAAACCAATGGCAGAAATGCATACGCGCGCCCCTGTCAGATGTTTTCAGTTCATGAACGGTCTGCCACTTGTAAGACCGCATTTTCAATTTCTTCGTTGTAACATATGCACTGCAGAAAGAAACATTGCATTGCTGATGAATTTCAGCGGAGACGTCTCAGGAGTGCTTCAAAACATCCTGAATTTCTAATATTTTTATCTTCTAAATCAGTGGCACGGCCATTCCGCTTCCTGTCCATAACCGTGCCCCGTGTCAAGCGCTAAATTAATCTAACATTGTTGACTTCTTGGGAATTGGTGTTTACGGAAATGTTTTTTGAAGCATTTCCTGACTCTAAAAAAGATTTGGTGCCGAAGTAAACTTCCACCAAAAATGCACGGTGATCGCGAACATTTTCGAAGCGATTTCTCTTTCCTAAAAGTTCCTACGATCGTGAATGAAACGTGAATGAATGACTGCCCCAATGACAGAATATGTGCTTTCTCTTTCTTCCAACTAAAATAGCCCTGTTCTCCCACCCCAAAATCTGCTGGCACGCGACTACGAGATTCTGGGGTGGGAGAACGGGGCTATTACACACACACACACACACACACACACACACATATATATATATATTATATATATATATATATATATATATATATATATATATATATATATATATATATAAAGACGACACAAATTCCCCTGCCAAATTCGTCTCGGGATCCGCTCCTGGACTATTGTACCTCGGCTTCTGGGTCAATGGCCCCCATCTCGATCAGATTTTTCGTCCAGTTTCTCTGATCCTTTGAGCAAATGCTAAAATGGCCTCTTGTTTTGCTTCTGGAAATAAATGTAACTTCATTATCTGTGCACGACTTCGAGTTCATTGGGAAATAGTTATTGAAATTATCGTTCATGTTGTCGCGGTAGAAAGTACATTCCTTCACGGAGGACATGATAAGGGATAAGAGCCCAAATATATAGCTGATTTGCCCTTGAAAATAGTTTTTATTACACATCGGAGCGAATATTTTGTTAACAATTCTTGCCAGAAACGCTCTTTCTGTATTCAGAATTCAACCTGTAAATGGCTTAGAGTAGGGATCCCAGAATTAAGCGAACGTGTAGAGAATACACTTCTCCCCGTAGCACGTCTCAATTTCTGTTTTTGGCGTAAAAAATAAATAAAGCAGCCTTTCCTTCCGTGGAAGGTGCTCGGAGCAGCAGTGCGACAAAGGGGCGAGGGAGGGGATCGGCAGACTGCGGTCGCCGGTGACGAAAACCTTGGCAGTGGGCCTCTGCCGGTGTTTCAGGCAACATGACTGGGAAGCCATCTACGTTCGTTAATTTTCTTTCGACTTTGGGAGAAAGGTTGCTTTTGGTAGATACTGCAACTACGGCGAAATGTTTAGTGTGTTCGAAAGACCAGCAGTACGTTAAAAAGTTAAACCGACATTTGCATTACGCAGACTTGTGACCCAGAGAAACCCGCGAGATAAAAATAAATTCTGAGAATTGACTGAGAGCCTGTAATCATGAAATGGGTAAAAGATTTGTAGATTGAATATTATGGAAAAGGTACTAAAAATCATGAGGACATTCTCAAACAGAATTGTACATGAAATAATCAAGACTGCGGTCTAATTTTTCCCAAGTGATCCTCCACGAGTATCTATTTGTAATTATTTTACATTCTTTTTGTTTCTGGACGAAGTAAATTCGTTATATTATGTAACGTATGAAATATTATTGTCCTAAAATGTTACAACTGTCTTCTCCAAAAATGTTATGCATTAGAAGAAAGGGGGTGGCATTACTGTACTAGTTATGATAGTCGGATATTGGTTTGAGTTATGTAATCTATGTTCTATATTTTAAGTTTTCAGAATGTTATTCTATATACATGCCAAATAATAATTACCATATAAAAATGTAATTATCGGTTTTCCAGTCGAACCTTTTCCACCAACTTTCGTACCACAGTTGGAACACTATGCGCCCGCCGCCTCGTCGGGCACTTCCTTTGCCCGGCGGCTCGGTTCGGAGCAGGAGAGCCAATTTCTGTGACGTCACTGCATTGAGTTGGCAAGCACTGATCTAAGAGCACGAACTGAACGAAATTGGAGATGATTTTAGTTTTAAAGATTTATATATATATATATATATATATATATATATATATATATATATATATAATGTTTCAAAATATTTTCGGTATATTTTAAATTGCATGTGTAATACTTTTTAATTTTTCCAGATTGTGCAGAACAAATGGCTCGCCGGGACCGCAGACAATATGAATCTTATTCATCGGAGGAGATAGCACATGTAAGTTATCGCTATTATACACAATTCCTGGTTTGCGAGCATTTTGCTTTTTTGTATAAGTAGTTCAGAGAATGTTGCGTTACGTAACGTCCCACACCTTTGTTGGTCGTCTTTTTTGCTAATCCATCCTACGTGACTTACCTCCCCGCTCCTGCAGTCCGGAGGCGCTCGACTACATTTCGCGTCTGGTCCAGAGATGTGTTGCAGACCGGGTGTCGGTCGCAGAGCGGGGTCTGCTCACATCCGGTAAGGCCGAAATCTTGGATCAGAAGAAGCATTCGTTCGCGGGCCGCAAACGCTTTCGGGCTCATATGTCACATGAATCGTGAACGCGGTTATTATAGCCATCTGTCAATCACATTCGGTCGTTTCAAATGAGAAAAACTACCCCCTCGCGAGTCGTTGGCGGGGCGCGCGGCTCCACTACGGCGCGCCCGAGGTTAAGAATGAAGTACGGTCTCTTATGGCGACACTGATGGCAAACGTGGCGCTTTTCTGCCGTACTGTATGAATGGAAAGTTACGCGCTCGACGGTGACGGCGAATCCCGCAATGGCGCAGAGCGCTAGTTTAGCTCTAAAGTAATTTGGCTATATTAGTTTGTCTCGAATCTTTCCAATTTTATGAAAGTGTATTTTCTTCTCTTTCCTCATCTCTAAAACAATTCGTACGAGACTCCGATTCACAGGAAATAGTTTTGTTAAGCGTCTCACGTGTTTTGTGCTTCGAAATGTCATAAGAAATCAGAAATAAATGTTAATTTTAAAGTGCTCTACTATTTCAATACAGTATCCAAATTTCAAGCCAACTACATGCAGTTGCAAAAAGGAGAGAGCTTTCCCTCGTATAAGCCTGCCATAGCTCGGCAAAATGCACGATTTCTGGCTCCTTTGCTGGCTGCGACACGCCATGCAAAGTAAAATATTTTCTACGTCGCGGCGAATTTATTTCTCGAGGGCGATTATTTTATAATAATTGTGCAAAAAATCGTTGTGATATCCACGTGAAATCACGATTCGGTTGTGATGCCAAAATATTTAACTTTAGATTGAGACGTGTTACAGAATGCCTGTCCAGTTCGTGGATATCAGGTGAGAAGAATGTGTTTTCTCTATCAGGGGGCCACTTTCTCTACAGCAGGGTAAAGTCACTGAATTTCATTAATATGTATGAGTGGGAATTTCGTTGGAAGTCATGGATTTTTTTAACTTTCTTTTACTACTCATTGTAGAAAGTAATTATATCTTATCCCGTACAAGTACATCAAGAGGTTTCCTGCTGTTTGAAATTTGAACTCGATAACAAAAGACAGTCTCGCGCCCTTCCTTGCCTATCGTTTTCGGAACATTTCTATCAAAATCCCTAGGGTCCGCAGGGCTGTACATCGCAGCTGTCCTTATGACAACTCATATGATGCCAGTGAGGCAGACAATGCTGTTCGAGACACCCGAGGTTATGAATGGCTAGTTGCTCGAGATTGTACACGCCAGACGCCGCGGCTCAATATGCGATAGGGCTCGGAAGGAATAGGCCACGTCAAAGATGCGAGCGTACAGCCATGTAGTTTGCTTCTTCAATCATCTTTGTTCAGCCTAAGAATAATCCTGATGTAACCCAGTATTCATCCATGTCTACTTTCTTCATTGACCGATTGCTCCAGACTCCTTCAATGGTACACATGTTCACTAGTAACTGCCAGAAGCGCGCGCAACAATACCAGCCCCGCTTGCGATAAGAATATGATTCCGATTCCCAGCAGTGACACGCGTATCCCGTTTCATAATCGTCACTCATGTCACTCTTGAGCTGACCACTTCAATAAAATTAAATTATTTGGCAAACACGGTAATTTACGAGAACCATTAATGCTTATCGTAGCAGCAAGAATTAAGAAAACCAATTAACGAAATGTTTGAGAACTGTGAAGAAAGAAATGTGTAGTTTTATAAAGTGATTCGCATAATTTCACACAGCATGAAAAGAAAACCCAGCTTTTCAGCATTTTGCCCTAAATGTATTTAACGTTGATAAATGATTTTCAATATATGAGACCAGTCATACAAGTTTCAGAAAAAAACAGAAATGTAGAAAATATATCGTAATTTCTTGTATTAGGAATTAAATGCATTTATGTTTCCGAATATAGAAGTAGTTTATTGGTGCGAAATAAAATACCCAGTACAGTACGCACACTCCTGGAAACATTAAATTTCGCGTCGAAAATGCCTTGGGCCGAGAGGTTGATAACGATGGATATCCCTACCTGCCGACAGCGATATCTAACGATGATTTTGAAAACTACATTCTCTAGAACGAACGATGGAGATTAAATTTATTAAATTGGAGAGCGTATAAAATAATTTAACGTCGTTTGGGAGCTAAATAGTACACGTAAAAGAATTCCGTGATTCCTGCCCATGAAACTTTTCATGGGCGTGGCATTAATTTTTGTATACGTAATGTTGCTTTCAAGTTTCTATAATATAAACATGTTGCTATAAGAGGAGAGCTGGAGAAGCGAATGAATGGCTCAGTGTCAGTGTTCCAGAACTGGAGGAGTGGTGGATTTGATTTCCAGTCTTCGTAGTTATTTTTTATACATTCTACATTGCTATAAAATCCACTAAATTACATCCTACATTTTTCTTGTCAATGTTATGCATAAAGCAGCCAAAATTCTCTTTCGCAAACAAGACGAATATTTGAATGTTTAAGAAATTACTGCATTGATCGCTTGCATATGAAATTAAAAATATGCGGAATGCAGTGACGAGACAAAATTAATAGATTTTAATACTGCACCGCGCGGCTGTTTTTGGACTGCCGATGGTATTTTGGAGATTTCTAAAAGGTTTCACTCTACATGAAAAAGATCCAAAACAAAAACATTAAAAATAAGTGTTTTTATTTAACAAATAAACGGAAAAAGTTCCCGAACGAACGTGGAACAATAATAATATGTAAAAATTAAATGTTAGCTGAAAGCACTTAACCCGCCGATACTCGAAATGTTAGAACAATTCTGCAATTATTTCAGTAGCACTGACATTAAATGCACCTGGAGATAAGACTTGCAATGCCTGCATGCGTTTGCCATTTTTATCAGTTCTGCGAAACGAAACTGTGAGAAGAGCGTTTCATTTTTTTACATGTGAGCAATCGCGTAAGATTTCAAGATATGTTTAGCGTCTGTTTTGAACTCTCTTGAGTGTGCAGTGTTGTTTCTTTCTTTTTTTTTATAGATTTTTCTTATTTGAAACAACATCAAAACAAGGTAAGATAATTGTTTTTATTTAAAATAGAGAAAATACGAACATTGACGTCAAACATCATTTATGAAACTAAATCTTGACAGACAGCACAAGATTTTTAGTCTTCATCCTCGGAGTCACGGTTATTGAATAAATCACATGTAACTCTGGGCTGACTTATGCATTTCGCCCAAGTGCATCCTGACAAGTATTACTGGTAACGCCACAACTCTCAAGCAACGTCAGATATCCTCAATTCTTCTGAATACTTTGATACCTGCATCAATACAATGCCTTAGTAAATGCAACACAATGTCGTAGAAAAATGAACACCAAATTATAATAATAGTTATTATTATAATGTATGGTTTTTTAGTGGTGAATTAAAATACAGATAATATTTTTACAAAGACGTTTATTTTGCCGGTCCGAATGGCCGAGATCGCTAAGGCAGTAGTGCCGTGGCGATCTCGGACCGAAGGATCGCGGGTTTGAGTCCCGCCTCGGGCATGGCTGTATTGTGTTCGTCCTTTCACACCCCTTTCATCATATCGTGTCATCCTCAGAGTTACCATACTGTTACACGCAATAGTGGTCGCTAATCTAGTAGTTGATGCGACCTTAAATAAAAAAAAGACGTTTATTTGTTTCTTAATGTTACACTAAAAGACTTGATATATGTACAGATAGGCTTCACAGTCCTTGTGTTCTTCACTTGGTTATTTCCTTATACTCGACTCACTTCGTTTGATTATTTATTTTCACTGTTCACTTCATTTCCACTGTCGCACAGTCCGATGCCCTGAACACAGGCCACTGTGCTGGCCACAGTTCACGTCGCTGAACACGGTCTATTGCACTGCTGTTCACTGAGATGCACACGTCACAGCTCAGCTTCCTCATGAGACCGCCAGCGGCCCTCGGCAGCGGCGAAATTATACCTGGCTGGCGCCAGCTAGGACCTTTCCGGAACTTGCGTCACTCTTCTACGCGACTTGCCAATATCCCGGAACCGTCCAGTTTGAGGGCGCCGACAGATGATGCAATATTCGTTACATTGCCCCTTCCTTAGATGCGATCCGTCTCGGAGCGCGTTTAGTGAAATCATGTAGATATTTGTAGCTGGATCCTCTGTTGCAGTTGGAGGGTAAGTGACAGTCAATTGTCTTCTGTGGATATGCTGATTTTCCCTGGTGGTTGCTGTGGACTATGATTTTCACCACAGTGAACCGGAAGAGTAATTCCAACACTTCTCACTACCCTCCAGTCCAGACCAGCAAATCTATATCCCAGTTTGGGAAGACAATCTCTGTCTTTCAGTACTTGTTGGCGTAAGTCAGAGTTTCCCAAAGATTCTGATAGGTGGCCTTGGGATGTCACGTACTTCTTGTGATGAGATAATACACATCTACTCACGTCGCGCAGTTGCAGGACCTTCCCAATATCCGATTGCTGGTTCTCTAATTCTTCTATTCTCCTGTATTTGCTCTTGAATACAGCAGCAACACCTCTGGTCACATCTAGATCCTGGGCAACACAATGCGCTAATGATTATTCCTGGGGCACCACAGACAGATCCTATTGCACTTACATTGACACTATAACGCGCTGTATCATTTCAGCCATGATAAGACATAAACTCGTCAAAAGTGAACTGACATGTCCAGCTCACAAACTTGTGTATTCTCCGTCATTTTCATTGCTTCGTGCGTATGGTGCCAGACGATTGGAATTGACGACCCGCGGTTTCTATGCGGCAACTTTTTAATTCGGTTGACATCATTTATCCTCTTCACCAGCTCGTACGGTCCTTCCCACTGCTGTTTTAATTTTAGACACAACGGGGCGTCGTTGGTGGTAGAACAACAGCCAAACACAATCTCCAGGTCTGTGACCTTCGGCTTTGATGTCATACCTGTTTTTCATTCTGTCACTTGTGATTTGGTTTCGCTCACGCACCTGGTTACGAATGACGTTCATTTTCTACTTTAGGTAGTGAACGAAGTCTTCGCCAGCTATTTCTTCATTAGTTTTACAACCACACTGTTGATCACATGGTAGATGTAGTTCCCAGTCTAAGAGAACATTAGTGGGTGTCTGTCCAGTTGTCGCATGAACAGAGGAGCAGTAGGCTATAAGAAAAATATGTATTGTAAGTGATGAAAAGTGTGTATTAGCCGCAGTCGCGTTGATGATCAAATACAACCTTTGCTAAATATTTTCCCAATGTTCTGTTCATGCGTTCCACTTTTCCATCAGACTGCGGATGTAGGGCTGTTCTTGTTTTCCTTATTCCAAGAAGTTCACATACTTCTTGGAGCACTGCAGATACAAAGTTCCGTCCCTGGTCCGCGTGTAATTCAAGTGGTACTCCAAATCTGCTCTCCCATTCCTTAACTAGTACTTCGGAGATAGTAGTAGCCTCTTGGTTAAGTAGGGGTATGATTCAACCCACTTGCTAAAATAGCCCATAGTCACAAGTATGTATTTATTTCCGTCATCTGACATTGGAAATGGGCCGGCTAGATAAATGACAATTCTTTCAAAAGAACTTCCAACGTTGTATTGCCTCATCTTCGCTCTTCTCTTTTTATGTGGTACATTACTAGTAGCACAAACGTGACACTTCGTGCCCCACACATTTATGTGTTGCTTGGAATTAACCTAGTAAATTTTTTTCTGCACTTTCTCTAGCGTTTTCCTTCTACCGAGATGTCCTCCCGAGGTTCCAACATGCAATTCCTTCAATATTTGAGGTATCATTTTTGGCAACAAAACGTGTTTAAGAACACCTTCAGCAATTGAGTCTCACTGCACCTATTAGAATTTTACTGCTGAGAAACAGGGAGCTATTTCTTGCCAACTCGTTCTCCGTCCTGTCATTTTGCATTTCTAAACGTTTCAATTTTGCGTCGTCTTTCTGATCTTTCTTTCAGTTCTTTGGGTTGCCATTGGTCATTACTGAGAGTGACCCTTAAGGTAGGAGACATCTCTTCTGCATGGCAGTAGTGTTTGCAGTTTTCAGGACATTTCCTATGGGAGAGAGCATCGTCATTCCTGTACTACTTTCGCTCCGATGTTATATTGTAAGTGCGAATTATTGCAATCTTTCAATCCATATGGCAACTTGTCCTTCCGGATTCTTGAAGTCACAGAAGCCATTTTATAGGAGCATGATCCTCTTCAAAAGACATTCGCTGCCATAGAGATACTTGTAAAAGAGCTAAACGGATTTCACCACTGCAAGTCTCTTCGAATTACACAATAGTTGCGATCTGGTTTTGAAAGCATTTTACTGTAACAACCGATGACTCTCTCCCGTCCATTTAGTATCTGCGATACTACTCCTCCAATGCCATCGTTTCTTGCGTCAGTATCAAGTATATATTTTCCTTGAGGTAATGGATAGCTCAATATAGGGTCTTTTAGCATATCGCTTTTAAGATTTTCGAAACCGCACTGGCAATCTTGATCCCACTGAAACAACAGTTTTTGTTGTCAGCTGGGTGAGCAGTTTGGCGATGACGACAAACTCCAAAATATACCGACGATAAAAGGTACATAGACCCGGGAAACTTCTCAATTCATGTTTATTTGGTACTGGCCATTCTCTTACAGCTTTAACCTCCGGATCAGGTTCTATTCCCGTGCTAGATACGTGTCCAAGATAGTTCACCTTGCGAAATACTCCTTTCACCAGTCATCCTTATCTTCCCCATCGCTCGTTGTCATTCTTTGATAACTTGTCTCTTTTCTTCTACCCCTTCTATTTCACTGCGTATGCAGAACGCCCACCCATGTGTTTGCCGTGCATGGCGACCAGTGTCGGAAGGACTGTGTGTCCTGGTAGTTGAGCCTGCTTATTTCCCAACTACTCTTTGTGCTACTTTCGGCTTTGCAAGTATGGATACTTTACATATTTTGGGGAACATTCCCAACACGCTTTCTTTGGCCTCCAACTCTTGTAGACGGGCAGTCGGGAGCCAACCCACTCCCGATCAATCGGATCGGACTAGGTTTTGTACTGAACTCCAGGGTGAGTGGGGGGATCCACAGCGGGGCAACGCTGTCATCGCCCACTATATCTTCGTGGCAACCCTAGCACTCAGATGTTGGGACGGCGGGACTGGACCTTATATTCATCTTCATGGATACTAAACCGTCTCCCCCGCCCCCTTAGCAAGGAAGACGATATCCGGAACGAACTATTGATTTAAATAGTTTTTTTTACAAAAGGTGACGGGCCGAAAAAGTCTCGTTTCCTCATGGCATGCACCGAGGAAGAAAAAACGTTTTAAAGCTTAAGTGCTGTCTATCTGGCGCGCGACATAGAGAATGCATACGGGAAGTACCAAGCGCTCGTGCGACAGAAGAATGGAATTATTATCTTCAAAGCACGTACCGATAAGCAAATAGAGAAATTACTAAAAACCAAGCTGATTGCCAGCCTCCAGGTGGTAGTGACGACGCACCCAACCTTGAACCTGTGCAAAAGCATCGTAAACCGCGACAACTTTGTTCCAGAAAATAAAGAACATTTCTTTTATCAAGAGTTAGTGATGTGTTAAGATGTGACTGAAGTTTATAGGATTAAAACGAAAGAGCAGGGGAAAGTGATCTCTACTTCAACCCTGATCCTTACCTACAACCTCCATATGCGACAGTATGTACCAAATCCTTTGCGCTGTTTTAAGTGTCAAATGTTTTGGGCATACCAGCAACGAAGTATGTCGGTAAGCCCAGTGTGCGGGAAGTGAGGTGCATCCGTGCACGATCCACATCCCTGAGTTACACAACCGCAGTGTGTCAATTGTGAAAGCGACCACCCAGCCAACTACAACCAGTGCCCCACCCTTCTCCGGGAAGGAGGGATTCAGAAGATAAGTCACTGAAAAGGTTTCCTTCCCTGAGGCCAAACGCCGGCACCAGTCTACAAACGACCTGTCACGATCCTTCTCCAGTACTTTAAAGATCGAATCCTCAGGAGTAACAGCAAGTTGTCAAACACCACGTGCTCCTGCTCTGGTAGCGCACTTCAGTTGTCGTCTGTAGACTTCCCTGATGATACCGCGTGCATTCAAGATGGAAAGGTTAATCCCAACAAAGTTTAAAAATCTAAGCGAAAAACTCCACCAGCCACAGATCACTTCCACTGAGCCCTTTAAGGTTATAGATTCATGTCAGGTATCGCATCTGAACAAAAATTCTTTACTGAAGTCCCGTCCTCCTACTTCCGAGACTTGCATTGAGCGATCCTCCAGCCCATGAAGATCTCGGCCGCCTGGGGCAAAAAGCGAGAAATCCCGCTAACGCAGGCGTGACTCCCTGTTCTCTGAGGAACAAAACGTTGGAACCGACTTTCAAACTGTATGCGTTCGGATACAGCTTCCGTCCTTTTCTCTAACGGTGTGCAATAAATGGCAAAGCGTAGTAGGTTCCCAACCAGGGATATTCTGATAAATTATAAAAGATTCCGAGCCAGAGCTACATTGTCCATCTCGGGAAAGTAAGGCCGTGTCCTGGAGACCTTACCATCTCTCTCTTGCCGTACGCACTCTAAAGGAGTGTGGCGTAAGGTTGACAGATCAGTGGAAGACTTCCTTCGCCGCCTGTTCAGGGCTTCGGTTAAATGGAAATCTCTCCTCACCAGAAGATATAGTTAAAGAAATGGCCTTTCACTACGAGCATATCCCCAGCTCCGTACACTACTCTCATAGCTTTCTGAAGACAAGAAGAATGGAGAACTACAGACTAGATTTCTTGATTCGCGTGGAGGAAAACTACAATGCTCCTTTCTCCTTGTTTAACACTTCGTCGAAACTGCCACTTTTCGTGGCCTGACATTCTACAAGACTTAAACATGGCGAAAGCAGATTCAAAACTTGAAGAGCCGCTGTGTATCACCATTGAACCTCCTTCGCACCCTTCCTGGTAGATCATGAGGCGCAGACTGAGTATGTCTTTTGCGCATTTATAGGACTATCATCCGTCCTATTTTAGATTATGGGTGTATTGTTTATGGGTCAGCGTGTCCATCGACCCTCCGGCCATTGAATGCCATACACAATGCCGGTATATGGATCAGCGCAGGCGCCTACCGCACGAGTAGCATTGAATGCCTCATGGCCGAGGCTGGTGAACCATCCCTGAGCCGAAGGCGGGATATTGTAATCGGCTCCTATGGTGCGAAATTATCAGCTATAAATACTCTTTATCGCGTCAAGCAGTTCTTTTCCGAAGTCAAAGGACGTCGTACGAACTCCACCATCGTTACCCCATCCTCCATCCTCCGAGTATCCGTCTCTAAACGATTTTACAGAAATTCGATATGAAACTCACTTGGAAGCTTCTCCGACCTAAAATAGACCTGAGATTATCACTTCCCCGAATCCTCAACTTCCCCCAGTACATTTCTGGCGGAATTTCAGGAGACGAAATCCATGTATGCCGGCCATAGCCTCATATACACTGATGGTTCCTCCCCAAATGGTAATGTAGAGTCTGCCTTCTACTACCACAATGCTACTCTGAGTCTTCCACTAGACTTCGTGCTGCGCATATACTGAAGAAAGATATGCGCATTTGGAGGCACTTTAAGTTCTTTGAATCGACGACATTAAAAGAAATTGTGATATGCAGTGATTCAAAAAGTTCGCTCGAATCTGTATCTTGCTTCTCTTCTTTTGTCCGTCTAACAATAATCATCCAACACCAAATCCATAATTTACTGGTGCGTCGTTATAATTGTGTTTTTGTTGGATTCCCGGTCACGTTGGGATAATAGGGAACGTAATTGCTAACCAGGGAGAGAAGCTCGCCACGAAGAAAACTGAAGTAGACATCCTCACAGTCCCAACAAATGATACCAAGCTGTTTATCGAACGTATTCTCAGTGCATGGCAAACAGAGTGGCAGAACTCAGACTTCAAATCTTACGATAATCAAGGATTCCGTAAAGCCTTGGTCTTCATATCGTAAGTCAAGGCATGAGAAGATAATTCTGACACGCCTTCGGATCGGTCACTGCCATTTCTCCCACGGACCTCCTACTTGCGATAGTTTCTAGACGTATCACACCGTGGAACGTGTTCTTCACTGTTGTAAGGTAAAAGATAGCAGCTGAAGGCTTCATCTTGCTAGCTCTGTAGCACAGGTACTTTGAAATGACGAATCCTCTCTCTGCTTTTAGCTTATTACGAAAGTGTGACATTTACAGCATTACGCGAGAGAAGAAGATTATGCCAAATATTTGGCTTTTAATGGGTGATTTTATCTGTTTCTTCTGCCAGACCCTTTTTTTAATGATTGAACACGTTTATTTTCAGTTTTACTCACATCTTACCTTGCATTAAATAATGTTGCTCTTAAAATAATTTGACGCGGGCGCCAGTGACAGCTGTGAAACGCCCTTAAACCATCTTGCGAAATAAATAGCGCTTCGAGTTGAGTTTCAAGTTCGCTCCTTCCAACCTCGTGAACACATGCACGCAAGTTCGTGATGTAGTCATTGAAAGATTTCCCAGAACAATTATATCGTCAAGATAGACATGTCTCCCACGAAAAATCTTTCAGCACTGTATCCTTCAATCTTTCGAATATAGCTGGACCATTACACAGTCCGAAAGACATTACTGTAATCTGTCTCAAACCTGATCTGATGGTAGATGCAGTGTTTTGTCGATCTCTGGGATCTAATTCTACTAGCCAGTATCCGCCTTTCAGGTCAAGAGTCTAGAAGATCGTGGCCCCACAAGGTGTGTCCAACATGTCATCAATTCGGAGCAATTGATAACCATCCTTCGTTGAGCTGTCGGAAATTGACACAAAACCGCGTCGACCCGTCTTTCTTCTTTACCAATACGACAGCAGAGGCTCACGGGCTGCTTGATGGTTCGGTTACGCCATCCTTCTTTATGTCTTTAATCTGCCGTGTTTCTTTCCTAGACAGGTAATTTTCTAGCTGCTTCGCGATTCGGTGTGGCGTTGGCGGGGTCTATTCTATGTCGAACAATATCACTCTTTCCTTTTACATTATCACTGCATTCAAAAACATATTGGTATCGCCATATTCAGCGTTAGGGCATTCGTCCCCAGATACTTCTTTACAGGCCTCTGTAACCAGGTTCTTCAGTCTTTCAGGAATTCTTTTAGCTGGTGGTTCGGCATGAATAACATTTTGCAAAATTTAGGATTCTGTGTAACAGTAACCGATTACTGTGCATTTTATTAACTTAACAGGATAGTGATTAATGTTCATTGTTCTCGTAGGTATTCTATTCATTCTAACAGTTCTTTGGCTACTAGAATTCCTCAGCCAATGTCTTCGTTATGATTTCTGAATTCCAAAATAGCAATCTCTGTTGCTGGACGTCGCTCTCAGTGCTCGCTTCTGTAAACATCTCGCTACGGTCCGTCATGATCACTTTATCAGTAATCACAATCACATTGACGGCAATGTTATTACGCGAATGCTGGACCACTTCGTCGAGTCTCAGTACGCCGCGGTGTAAATCCAACTGACACCCATACGTGTTCATCATGTCCATTCCTAAAATTGCTTCTATGTCTGCGGCCAGTAGACGATGATTGAAAGCAGCAGTTCCAATGTCAACGAGGGCAACCATCTTTCGAACAACATTCGCCGAGACCCCAGTGTCTGTTCGAAGCCTCTATTTGGATGGCATGGGTTGATGTGATGACTTGGCAAAGTCGATCCTTATAATGCTCTTTGTTGCACCAGTGTCCAGAAGTAAGATGCATGATTTTCCATTTACGAGTACATTTACGTAAACGCTGTCAGAACGGTGTGGAATGGACGCTACGTGTATTTCCAATGGTGGGGCTCTAGTTTCACAGGTCGATAGATGCCCTCCTTTCATCAACCTGCTTTAGTTTCCCTGCTGGCTGCTGCTTTTTATAAACAGACTGCTGGTCTCTTTGTTGCTTCAGTGGATGGTCTCATCGGCTGAACGTGACCCAATTCTTTACAATTCCAACATCTTGGTTTTCGCCTTTTGCTATTAGAATTGCTTGCGTCTAATAATCTCTCCATCATTGCCTCAAAATACTTTTCGTTATATGTATCTACGTTGGGCTGCAACGCTCGTACTCGTCCGTCACGTTTTGATGCTCTTATTGCAGCCTGAAAGTCTAGTGCTCTATTTAATGTGTCCGCTAATGTTTTCGGTCTTGCCAATCTCAATGCCTGTTGAGTTTCTGAATCATGGAGTGCTCCAATGGCCGGATATGCAATCATGGAGTGCTCGTATTGGCCGGATATGCATTGCATCAAACTTTCTGGGGCATCAGAGTTCGAAAGGCGCACCTAACGAGGAATGCCAGCCTCCAGTTCTCGAAGACTTTCCCGTTTTCTATGCAGGGTTCTTGAGTAGGGTAAAATACGTCTTGTAGGTGTGTTTGCCCATACCGTGTTTCGAGTCTCTTGACAATTTGCCCGAATACTATGCTGTACCAACTAGCGTCTCAAGGCGTCATCTATCCCTGCGGAAGACCACCGTAAGATCAAAAAATCAAAAGCATTGCCACCTAGACAGGCTTCCGAAAATCCACAAACCAGAAGTGCCGTTACGCTCTAGGTCAGCACCATTGGCTCCCCGTCTTCACAGTCTCCAAATATCTGCAATATGCTGAAATCGTTCATTGTTAAGCCTCTTTCATCAAACTCTACAGACCTTATTGAGAAACTTAAAACAATTGTAATAAGAACGGAAGACCTTTTCCTTAGCTTTGACGGGCTTTCTCTTTTCACGATGGTGCCGGTACTTTAGCGATACTGCAGAAACTATTACGGGATGATATTACATATTTGTATCTTCACCACCACATATTTTATATGGAATGATGGATTTTATGAACAAAAGGATGGTGTCGCCATGGGCAACTCCCTTAGTCATGTAGTCTCCAACGTATACATTGAGAGCTTTGAATCTAAAGCTCTGAACACATAGGCACTCAAGCGTATGTACTGGTTTCGTTATGTCGATGATTACTTTGTGATATGGAGTCACGATGAAGATACCCTCAATGAGTTCCTGAATCTAAATAGTATTCACCGTCGTATCCAATTCATTCTGGAAAAAAAACGGGACAGACAACTTGCATTTTATGATGTGTTGGTCAGCAAAAAGGCAGACGGTTCTCTTGGACACACGGTGTATAGAAAACCAACACATACGGGCATGTATTTAAACAAACGGTTGAACAACCATCCAAGCCAAAAGAGGGCAATGATTAAAACCCTTTTTGAACGCTCAACCCGGCTATGTGAACCAGATAACGTATATGAGGATCTCAATCGCCTTGACCGAGCCCTACGAGCTAATGGATACTGTCCTACCGAAGTCAAGAGAGCTCTCCACACCAATAAAAAAGTGCACGTCCTACAGTGAGAAATACGCTTAAAAAAAACTTCACCCATCATCCTATCACATCATAAATCGTAATTCAAGGCTTAACAACCTTGTCTTACCAAGGGATTTAACTGAAAAAACTGTTCCCCAAAATGGCACACGTTAATCTCCAGGATAAATATGCTGGGCCTCGGAAGATAACGTGGTCATAAGGGGCCAATACGCGTATAATAATAATAATAATAATAATAATAATAATAATTAAAACTGCGTATGTTCCCAGAGCAGAAAACATTGCCCCACTCAGAAAAAAAAAACATGCTTGGTGGAATAATTATTGTGATAAACGCATTACAAAAAGAGAATAAGCGTGGCAAAAATGGAATAACTCCAAAACCAACGAAATAGGATAAATTTGGTCCAAATACGCAAGAAAGTTGGCAAAAATTGAAGCTTGTTAAAAAAACAGTAGGAACATGAAATATTAACTCGAATAAATGAATTTACTAAGAATAATTCAATAACTTTTTACAAAACTTAAAAAAGCTAAAAAAAATGTATTTGACCAAGCCTCCAACTACAAGATGAAATTGGCAAACTAGCCCACAATAACATAGATAATTGTACTATTTTAGCTAAATATTTTGAAAATGTATTGAACTGCGAAGAATCCAAATTAGAGACAAATTTGACAAAGACAAATTTGAGTTTACAACCAACACCAATAATAAAGATACTAAACCAGCAGATATCAAAGAAATCCAGAAACAATATATCAGAACTTAAAAACAAGGCAACAGGAGAAAATTTAATAGTAGCAGAGCTTTGGAAATAAGCTCACATTCATCCTAAACACTCGCTAGTCAGTATTTTCAAACAAATCTGGGAAAGTGAAGACACCATTAGATTGGAAACGAGAAATAATACATCCACTACATAGAAAGGGATCAAAGAAAGATCCAAATAATTACAGAGGAATTACGCTATTGGACATGACATAAAATATTCTCGGAAGCTTTGTTGAACCAATCAGAACCACTTCTGGATTTTAAAATTGGGGAATATCAACATGGGTTTAGAAAAAATCTATCATGTACACAACAAACATTTAATCTTAAAAGTGTTGTGAATTATTGTCAATTTGGTAATAAAACTTCTGTAATAACATTCATTGATTTTCAAAAAGCATATCGCCAATGACCTTTGCCTTAAACCTTACCATTCCATTGACAGAACAACCCTGATATCAGTATTAAAAGAGTTCGACCTGGCCAATAAAAGTACAAATCGAATCAAAACCACGTTTACAGAAACATGCTAAAGTCACATTTGTGGGAGAGTTATCATAGCAATTTCTAATAAAACCCCGGAGTCAATGAAGGTGACAGTTTGTCTCTATTAGTTTTTAATTGCGCACTAGAAAAAGCAGAGAATGAAATACAAACGCAAATAATGGAATTACAATTGGAACTAAAGGACTATAACTGCCTAGCCTTTGCAGGTGATATGGCCCTTATAGCCACAGACTGGTCTGAAGCAAAATAACAAATGCAAGAATTACAAAAACAAGCAGCTAAAGTAGGACTCAAAACATCGTTTGGAAAAACATAAATATTTACTAGTATTAAAATCGCACCCAAACATCTAAAAATAAACAATGAAAAAATTGAAAGGTTAAAATAATTTAAACATTAAGTGGTTTAGTTTGAAAGCATTAGAAAAGAAAACAATAGGAGGCAAGACACAAATTATGTATATTTTTATTTTATTTAAGAAATAATAATACTTTGTTTCACATGACAAAACAAAACGACAGTCTCAGCTTCTTCGCTATTGCAGAGTGCCTGGGTACAAAATATATCGTCATCGAAGAAGCGAGAAATACAAAATAAATTTCTCATTTTCACATATTTACAAGAACAATATAACATAATTTAAATAGAACAAACATGTTGTAGAACATACATAAATGAATTAAAATAAATCATATTTGGAACAATTAATATCTGTGCCGAGTATACTCGGGCAAAGGTCCACAAACAGATCGAGGTTAGAATTACGTAATGTTTCAGGAAGGGCATTATAAAAATGTGGGGCAAAATAACTTATAGCAGATTTAAATTTATAGGCACGATGCCTAGGTATTGATAACAATGTGGAGTTTCGCAGATTCTAGGAACGTCTCACGTGTTGTTGTTCATGAAGATCCAGTTTCTCACGAAGATTAGAAGGTTGCACCGGGTATCACAGATCGAATGGACCAATACACAAAGGTGGCGGATTTAGCATTGTTTCAAAGTTAACTACTTGGACTGATCCCATGCATTTGTTAGGTGATCGTATTTCCGCAGATCAAAACAAAAACGCAGGCATACATTTTGAATCGCCTGGATTCTTTCATATAATCGTAGTGACAGACATGTACCGTAGACAACATCTCCATATTCAAGTACCGATATCATCAAGGAGGATACCAATTGTAATTTTAGAGATATTGGTAAAACTGCGAACGGGAAATAATTTTCTCATTCCGAAGAATGAGGCTAGACATTTGTTGATTACATGAGATGTGAACGACCAATCCGAAGTAATCCAAGTTATTTACACATTAACTGTATTTATTGCAGTACCATTCATGTGCAGAGTAAAATTCATTTCTGGAGGTAAACTATTGGTCGGATCAATCACGTTCCAAACGTTTTCTGAGCATTCAGCATCAGATAATTCAGTGAGGACCATGCATGCACAACATCCAAATCACGTTGCAGTTTATCCACAGCATCCGGGGCAAAAGCCAACAAGCTTAGTATCATCCGCATATATAATGGTTTTCGAATTCAGTGAAGTGAATATGAGGTCCCATGTCGGAGCCCTGAGGAACACCACGATTCACAGACTTCTGAAGAGAAGCTCATCGATCCATCGGGTAAAATAATTGTGTTTTGGTAAATCCGTTGTGGTAAGAAGTCGCCAACCCAAGCCACAGATCTGTCAGAAAAAAATCAGTTTCTCAAGTTTACGCAGTAAAATGTTTTTGATTGTATCGAAGGGCTTCGAAAAGTCCTGTAGGCAGACACTTTCAACCAATGCAGACACGTTCTTGACACCAAAAGCATTTACAACTGAATCAGATAAATCCATCAATGCTGTTGTAGTTATGTGACCTTACGAAAACCGGATTGATAAGTGGGTAACAGTTTCTTTGCATCAAGAAGTACTCTTAGTTGCCTGTCACATATTCTTTCTATGACCTTACTGAGAAATGGGAGCAGGCTAATGGGTCGCAAATCTGAGAGTCCTTCAGGGTCGACTCATTTAGGGATTTAGGGATTGGGCAAATCTAGCTTCGTTTCTAGATGGTAGGGAAAGTACACATTTGAATGGAATAGTTGATGTGTCAGGTGCTCGAAACAGTAAGGCAGGCATATTTGTACCATCTCTCCCGAAATGCCGGTCCAGTCAACTTAATGTCTCTCATGACGTTCAGCAACGTATAGCCGCTAATCAGCACAGACGAGTTCTCCGCATCATAAACATCCTCTTCATCTTCAACATACTCGTGTATTGGATCAGTAGTTGTTTGTGGTATATCATTCGTGAAGTGGTTATTCATTAATTCTTCATTTAAAAAATGTAGATTATCAGGTAAAGCTGGTTTCAACCTTTTGCAGCCCTGCACGCTCAAGTCCATTCCACTTGTCCCTGAATCTCTTTGTCGATAACGATTCAAAGTACTTTCGTTTCCCATCAGCAACCGATGTTTTAGAATCCTTACGCAGAATTCCAAGCGTGCGACGATTGGCGTCCGTATTGACGACAAACTCTCGCAAGGGCTGTATCACGTTTGCATATGCAGCGTTTAATTTCCGGAGACATCCAGATTGGTGTTGGTCGTTTAGTTTTAATTACCTTTATAGGCGCAAATAAATAAAATATATGTAAAATATCATTAAACTGCTGCAGTTTGAGATCCAGTGTAAGATTGTAGATATCATCCCAATATGATTGTTCAGCCATGTTGTTGAAGGTAATGTTGTGAACTTGATCAAAGTCCCGTTTCAAAATTCTGCGCAAAGACGACGTTAGTTTGGGTAGATCAAGACTGCAAAAGATCGAGCGAGAAAGAATGCAGACCTAATGACGCCAGAATGACTTGAAGTGATTTTGAGAACATAATTAGATCGATAGTAGAAGATGGTGTTATTCTCGTAGCGTCTCTAATTATTTGATCAAACTTGCGGAAGTTACAAAAACTTAGCTAGTAATATACAGTTCCGGTGTGCAGCATTTCTATCAGTTACATCTATATTTAAATCCTCAAGACATACAATTGATGATGTAACGGAAAGGGTTTCTGCAATACAATCTTGAAGGTGTGAGAGCTCTTTTAGTGAATAACGAAGGTGGTCAATAAACATTAATAATAGCCAGCATTTCTCTATTCTCAATTAGATATTCAGGTAAGTATATTCCCACACATTCCATAGAATCATTTTCGGTATCAGGAAGTTCTATTCTCAAGAATTTAATAGACAGGGATAAATTGTGACTCCTTCTCTGGTCTGTCATGTAAACTGGTAACGCCACTGGCAACGCAGCAGTCCTGGCATCAAGGCAGGTCTCAGCCTGTGAACACATCATAATCACAATGAGAGGCAAGGTCAGCATGATAGGATTAGTGTGGAACAAGATAACGAACATTTAAATGGCAAATTGACAGGTTTTGCGAAGTGACGTTCACCACGCAAATTATATGCACCGTTGGTATTACGTCAGACCGAACGTTTTTCCAGATCGCTAGCTGCTCAATTTTAATCGGGATTTGGTTGTATTTTTCACATTATCCCACGCTGCATCCAGACTGATTTATAATCCTTTTCCGTTGCTATTTATTTCGCATTTGCGAATAATTGACGTTCGCTTCCTATAGTCCTTTCATTGCTGTGTATGGGAGCATCTTGCCAATCAGGATTTACCTCCGAAGTTTTACGTGACTTCTTCCTTCTCCAGGCATCAATCATCAATTATTACTGTCAATCACGGAAGTAAAGCGTACCACTATCGGTTGAATTTTATATTTAATTCTGTAGATATTATAAATACAATTTACATCAAATGCCACTTCCAGTACGGTAGCAATAGCTAACAGAATTGAAACCAGATTGGGAGTAGTCTCATTGCGACTAGCAATTAAATAAGTGGAACAAAATGTAATCAGTTCAGCATCTCTTTGGGTTCGGTCAATCAACTCTTGACATTTGTCGAACTACCTCCAGCACTATTCCCAAAGTCAGAAGTAAGAAGCCATTCCCAAGGTCAGAAATAAATAATTGGCGTTCTAGTCCCCTCTGGCCTAGCTTCCAGTTCCCTTTGGGCCGAGGAAGTAGCCGCTGCTTGTTCAGTAAGTCCCTTGATAGATGGCATATTTTTAACTGTGGCCGGCAAGGTTTCAAGAGCCGACAGTTTCTCGTTGATGCTCGACAGATTGTTGTTAGTAATAGAATTAGATAACCTATTGTCATCTAGCTTCGCATCAATTGTTTGACAAAAGCAAACAGCCCTTCCAAAGTATGCCTGCTGTTTTCGCATGAGGAATTCGAATCCATTTCACTCTCCGACGAATTCGTCTCATTCTCCAACACAGTTGATTCCGCTAGTCTCTGCGTCATCCGTTGCCAGTGGAGAAGATATTGTAGCCAAACCAGTGCGCGACGAACTCCGTGTAACAGGCACCTTACTAGCAGCGGGGGAATTCCCGAGCTTTTAGTTTTCGCATGCGTATCGTCGAAACACGAGCTACAGAACTTATATATTCTATCATCGTAACGTATGTTTTAAAGTCATAAATTTCTGATGAAATATCTTCAAATATCTATTACAAGAGATTGGTATAGTAACCGACAATTTGCGTAGGGGATACACGACTAATCAGGAAACCAAAAACGCCGCATCTAAGACAGGTGTCTCCCATTAATGCGATAACTTGCTCTCGTTTGGTTTGGTGAGCCATGTCGTAAAATTGAGTAGGGTGAATGAAGTTCCATTTGCTTGGCTGTGAGGTAAAAATATTGATTTTTGTTTTCTTACCAAGTGGCAATGCTGCATTCTTATCTCTTTTTCACTGGGAGTCGGACCTGTCAAGGACAGTAGAAAGTGCGAGGCTGAGTCATAGAAAATCGATAATATCTCTCAACATAAGAGATGAGATTATTCAATTATCTTTTGAACCATAAAATTATAGCTAGCAGAAATACGTAACTAACATGGTCGTGTAACATTACCAGAAGCAGTCATATTTTACATTAATTTTTGATAGAAATCGTTTTAAAAAATCGAAATGATAAGATCAATTATGTAATTTCTTCAGAATTCAAATTTTCGCCTTGTTCGCGAACGCAAATTTTGGCTGCTTTATGCATAGCATAGACAAGACAAATGTAAAATGTTATAATTTAGAGGATTTTGTGGCAATGGATGAAAATAACTGTCCAGACGAGGAATCTAACCCGCCACTCCCTTAGTTGAGGAACAACACTTTGACTCTAAGCCATCCATTCGCTGCCCTGGCCCTTCTTTTATAACATGTTTATGTTAACGAAACTTAAAAGCAACATTACGTACTCAAAAATTAATCTCAATTTAGTTTCATGTGCAGGAATCACGGAAGTATTTTACCTCCGTTCTACTAATCCTAGCTCTCAAAGTACTTCAAAATATTTTATACACTCCAATAAAATATTTATTCCGGAAAATTCCGAAAAATCCGGAAAAAGGAACCCTTTCCTTGGTTTGGGGGTGAGCCTTGGTTTTAGTGAATGTGCAATTGCAAGCATCAGTTGACGTAATAACAGAGGAGCTTGCCTCCCACTGTAGTTTCAAGGTCTTTTTGCTGGTAACGTACCTTTCTGCCAAAAGAAAGGATAAAACCGTCCTTGATTTTATGGTGGTGTGAATGAAAGCTATAATGTCGCGTTCTCTGTGCTCGATGCTGTTTTCATTCACTTCAAGCAGGCAGCTTCAACTTGACGTTATTAGATGGTATCGATGGAGAAAGTCTACTGGCATTAATTTTTCAATGACATGACGTGTTGCATGCTCTTCAGTAGAGTCTATCATCTCAATAACAATCCTGAGCTTTACCCATGGAGTCATCAGCTTTCCCTTTGTTGACAAGGCGAGGTAGTTGTGACTCACCCTGAAAGATCCCTGCATAACCTAATCCGTACAATGTGGTTACGATAGGGGGGACCTATTAGACCCATAGTGCTAGTATTCGAAATCCACACGGGGTACCGCTATTAATTGAAATAGTAAATTAGACCTCCCAGTCCTGCAGCAAACAGATTTATGACGAAAAACGAATAGTTTGCTAATTATGGTACAGGTTAAGGAGAGGGCGCTCCTGCAACCTGCAGCACACGAAGCTATTTTCACTTCTAAAACAATGATTTAAAAAACTGTGAAATGTTGTACGAGTCCATCTTGTACAAATTAGAATGTGAATATTATTTATGTTATAATTTATTGTTTATTTTCCTTTGACGGTACTCTATCTTGAAACGAAAAATTCCAGTATTGTAATGTACTGTCATGTTTTTCTTGTTTAGAGCAAATCTCCAATCTGCAGCCATGGAGAACTGCAAGATGAGGAATTAAGGGAAAGTAAATCTCTACCGACTGAATATCCTACTCGAATTGTTAATAAAGATTCATTGCTCAATAAAAAAAATGATGACAGATTGTTGCATTATGATGTGGAACAGAGGAACCTGCACGAGTCACATCCCAAACGTCATTCGTCGAAGTATCCAAATATAAATAAAACAAATGATGCGTTGGATGAGTCTAGAAATTCACTGCACAGCAAACTAAATGTGAATAGAGTATTTTCATGCCTGAATGAATATATAAATACTGGCAGTGTTTCTTTTCACATTAATAAAAGTAACTATGGCTATTGTGAAGAGAACCAAACAGATTCTGTCAACAATAGTTCTCCTCCACGCTGTACAGACGACACGAGCATATCACAGAGTTCTGAAACGAGAAGAAATGAAAATCAGAGTACAGAGCAAATTGCCTGTAACAAAAGTTCCCAACAGCAATCCAGCCAAAAATATATCCCGTGTGTATTGGGCCATCAGTATGACATGAGTAAGTGAACGTTTTCATTTTTGGCATTGTTAATATTAAATTACTTTATTATTTTTACATTACTTATAAAGGTTTAAATGTTCGTGTAAACGTTAAGGTTATAAATGTTCGTGCTAATCGCTAATCAAATATTCAACTATTTATTATATGTATGGATAACAATAGCTGCTTGTAAATGTGAATGGAGGATTTAAATGAATTATCAAGGAATTATTTGAAAATATTTGAAGGAAGTATTGAAGTGTTGCTTTGGAAATACGTTGATTACATTTAGTCCCTCGTTTTGTTTTTCAGTTTCTTATGTTTGCATTATTATTAGAGGTTAGTTCATCTTTTGACTGTCTTATTAATTATATAAATGTGGTCCTAAATATATTTATAGACAGTGAAATTATTGTGGTAAGAAATTGGGAAAATCACGTAAAATATTTTCTTTAATATCACGTTCCGGGAACCTGTCTTGTTCCCATCAGGTACACAATATTATGCATTTTCATTTCTTTTAATTAGTTTTAAATGTCATTATTTTTGTATAATTGAATATAAATTGACGATCTCAGTGATCATTTTATCTAATGAGTAATATGACTTAACTCGCACAACATACCAGGTATGAGTGAATTTGTTGTCATGCCCTGTTGAAAACTTACACAATGTGCAACAAATTCAGTCCTGCCTAGTGTATGCTGTGTGAGTTAACTAAGCCATATTTCTCATAAGATTCATAAATACACGCATAACCACACACAAATATTTAGACATTTGGCCCATTTGCCAAACGCCACAGCTAACCACGCGGCTACAATCCCATATGGAGAAGCCAGAAAGAAGAGCGCGTGCCCCTATGATCGGAACGCGCGCTCTTGTATTCGCTGACTGCAACGCAACGCGGCACTTGCAAGACATGGTCGAAGCGAGGGGTCTCTCCCGTAGGGCTATGACGCGCATTTATCCCTCCCAGAAAGAGTCGGCGCATAAATAAGCCGGACAGCGGACTCGGTACTCTTCTTGTTCTGGATTCGAGCGTCGATAGTCTTGCTTTTTGTGGGTCCGGAGATTGACGGTCTTGTAAGAACGTTGCCAGTCAGGTGAAGGACGAAGCCGACATTTTGGAGGATAGATTTGCATGTTGAAGTGTTGAAAGGGAATTAGTTGAAATTCACCATTGCGAGTTGGTAGAAAGGTTCAGGAAATAAGGAACTCGATTTGCGAAGTGGACCGTTACGTAGTTTAGGTGAAATACATACATAGGAAGAAGCGGTAATAACTGTTACGAGATCACAAAAGTTCGTAAAACCTACTGTGAGTTGAAAGCGACGCGAAGATAAACGACGCCGTTAGCTGTTCGTATGTGCATGGACTGAAAGGCACTTCGGCGTTCTCTGCGTGAGGGACGAAGGAAGACAGAAGAGTCGTACGAGCGCGTGCAGGTGTCCGAAGAAGGAAGAAAGAAGAACGAAGCAGCTGGAATTTTGATTCGATCTGGTGCGTGGCAAGTGCAGGAGCGACTTCCCACGAGGTCTGCGAAGGCGACGTACCGGAGTCGGCAGCGCGATCTCTTGCGCGCACAGCAAGGCCACGGCGTGACGAAACAGCGTGGCCAGGGCGAGCATCGAGCCAGCGCAAAGTATACGACGGTGATAGCGACGGAATTATCCCGACAAGTGTTGCGACAAGCACACGACCGCTAGAAACGTGATACAGTCGCGTTACATACAGCCGCGAAACGTGATACAGAAACGTGAAACGTCGAGCTGCGGTCAAAAAGTCAAATTGTAGAAACTGTGGGAATACATAGATGAAATCTTCGGGGGGAAAATTAGTTCTTTTATAGTTAAATTTGTCTGAAAGCGTATTGCATTATCGTGGCGTTTGCGTAAAGCCTTGTAGAATTTTGCGACACACTTCTTTAACGTTAGTTCGAGTAGAAATATTTAAAGTTTGTAAATTGATTATGTAAATAAGAACATAGTATGCAATCATTGCGTTAATGAGAATGCCACTTACGTGGAAGGTTTAATGTGTATCGTTGAATAATCATGAAAAATATTAAATGTATTAAGTTATCAGAAGTGGATGCACTCAGGAGTAGTTCCTTTTCCATTTCTTTTGTGTGTAGAGCAAATGTTTACAGTGTACGAAGTAGCCGTACACTGTAGAAATGGTACAGGATATAAATATTTTAAAGAAAGCCTACATTTTAAAGAATGTTGACGGCTTTTAAACTGTGTGACTAATGTTTCAAGGAACGAAATGCTAGGATAAGTTTGACGATCCAATTTCAGTGTAATTTGTTTGTTAATTGTGCTATTTTTTACTTTGAGTTGTGTATGTGTATCAGTTAACCTCTAGAGTACATGCACTTGTTACATTTGATTTACGTGTCTTGGGTTATCCTTTCTCATACCTGAAGATCCCACTGCCCTAGGATAAATTTAAGCACGTGTTGAGCATTCATGTACATCATCCCTCTAGGTGCATACTGGTGGGTGGTTTATCGTCCCATGGAAAAGGAAATATGATTGCGCCATCAATTGAAACAATCAGGCGTTCAAAAACCGCGCGCGATGACGTGTTTGACAGATTCATTCGACGCAGAAATTAAACCCGTGTCCAGTTCAGTCGCCGCGAATGCTGAAGATGTAGATACGCGCTACGAATATCATTCGCCGGCGCCGTTCAAGCAAGCTGGCCGCAACGGACAGCCCCGCGGCTGCGCGGGACACTTCCAAGATCTGCGGAGGTGAACAGTACTAGCTTTTGGTTTTGCAAATCCGCAAAGTAATTTCTTTACTCGGTGCTACGAGAATAATAGTTAATCGCGTGGACGCATTTGAAAGGTTTAAGTAAGCGCTTTCTGGGAAATCAAGTACAAGAATCTCCAGAAATAACTGTTTAGTTTTGTGCCTTTCTAAGCAATTACCTCGCCGATGTAAATGAAATTCAAGGAGTGCGCGCAGCCAATAGTTATGAAAAGGGGGAGCAATTAAAGCAATTCGGATAATCACGGACTATCCGCACGTGAACGGGATCAGCACCGCTTCGCATCCGAGAAGTACGGAATCGTGGACTGGATGACCCCAAGAACGAACGTGGAGCTGGCGGGATTGTACGCGCTCGGAGAGGACACCGCAGAACGGCTTAAGTCAACGCCTTCGCGGCAGCTAGGCCACGCAAAGGGCCGGCGTCGCGTCGCTGTCTCATTAGCGCGCGGTGCAAAGAAGACAGCGTTCGCACGAGTCTCTCGCCCCCCAAAGTCAATACGGAAGAGTGAGTACCCGTAAACTTTGTAAAGGACAGATCACAGAACGTGTAAAAAGTGTGACACTTCGATAAAAAATTGCCATAGGCAGTTATGAAATTTCATGCCAAAAAACATTTAAAGTTGCAGTAGTTCACAAGCGCGAACTACTATCTTAAAGGGATTTAGTTTGCTCGCGCGATCTTTTTGAAATTTCGTGCTCTGAAACAGGTTTTGTAAATGTGTTTGTATGTTATTCGCATCGAAAGGTCATAGTATTAAGTTATTAAGGAGCGCCGACAACGGCGAAGTAAAAATTAGAATCGCACCAGCTGGTCGCATTAAAAATTGTTTCAAAGTTGTAATTTAAAGAGCTCGTTCATTACTAATCTGATTAAGTTTTGTCGTAAAGAAAGGAAGGGAAGAATATTTACTATTTGAACATTGTTTCAAGTCCATTGAAATTGTAGTTTTTTTGTAAACGATTCAGTTAGATTTTTTACTTTAATGAAGGTGATTTATTCAAAAGGAATTCGTAGCGTTGTTATTGTATGTTTGTGTATGTTTCCCATGTCATTCCCAGCAGGGAAAATTAGAATAACTGGTAGGACCCGAAGACGGAGCGGTGGAGAGGGCGTCGCACGTAATCAGTGATACCTACGCTAGAAGGAACACTAGGTTCAAAGTTGAATACCGGAGCGTCGCGGAAGGTGACGTGTTCCGTTGCAATATATATATATATATATATATATATATATATATATAGAGAGAGAGAGAGAGAGAGAGAGAGAGAGAGAGAGAGAGAGAGAGAGAGAGAGAGAAATACATACACAATACTTATGCTATTGAGTACCAGATGCTGGGAAGAACACGGGTTCCCGATACGTGATATTAAAGAAAATATTTTACGTGATTCTACAGGGGTGCTTCTGCTATGAATTTCGCGGTTCTTTTGACTTAATTACTCCTCAGAATAGCTGGTGAGGTATGTTACAATTAATATCCTGAAAAAATACTATAAATAGAACACAAAAGGTACTTTGACCATTTTACTTCATATATCTTTAAAAAACGTATGCTCGTGAACACTTTTCCATAAGGCCCTGTACTCATTTAATTTACAAAATAGGCCGGTAAAGGCCTAATTTTTCTTTCTATTTTGAAGAACAAACGTTTTACTTTCCTTTAAATAATTATTGGGGATATTTCACGCAACCTTCAATCAATTTCTACCAAAATGTTTATTCTGATGTACATGCAATATGTTTGTCGGGAAGATATGTATTCTTACGCTGATAGCACATTGTAACACATTGTAACATTTTGTGTAGCGTTCCTCTGAGAACCTTTCTCTCATTCTTAATTACAGCGCTATTTTTTACCCTTGACTCCAGATTTCTCCCAGAAGGCATTTTGACCGCATTGAAATTTTAAAGTATTTATTCAATTTCATTATGGGTCCGTGAAGTTTCACATGTCATCTATACGCTGCAATAAAATTCGTAGATAATTTGTTTCTAAGGGTTATGATAGGTGAACGATCCACCAAAAGCTACCGATCTCTTCAATCAACACTCTGAGAATTGCGTTTGATCTCACGCTGGGACTAAAACCACAAAATTCAACATCAATTTCCTAAAAATGTTTTGATTCGATGCGAAAACTTTGCGTAACTACTTCTAATGAAAACCTCAGAATAGTCAGTAAACTAAAAACTAGTGGTCCTCAACAGAAAAAAAAAGTGATTTGTTCCATTTGCACTCTTCAAAATTGGGAGTTTTTCATTTACAGAATTTAAAGATTAAAGACATTAAGGGAAACGATCTATTATTAATAATATAGTTTTGCAATGTACAATTTTCGCAAATTTAGAGTGTTCGACGAAAATGGTTCCTGTGTAAATTTTAAATATTTTTTCCTATCCAAAGAAAACATTAAAAGAAAAAATTGAAGCCGTTTTGGAGGTTTTTTTATATATTACATTTTCAAGCAAAAATTATGTGAGAACTTCTTGTTTTTAAAAAAAAGTACGGGATCATTTTAATATACACTTTTAGCACAGGTTTCATTAAAGATATCTAGTAATTTTGTCGTCGAAAATATAGAGAATTTGCCGAAAACGGGATCTGCGTCGTTTTTAAGCGCATACTTTTCTATCCAGTGAAAATATTCAAAAATCGTGCGATTTTTTGAGAAAATTGTTTGAAATTTGCATATATTTCACGCAAAACGACCAGTTTTTGAAAAATTGTACATGAATTTACTCGTATTTCAAGATTTGTCTTTGAAAAAGATTAACATTTTCATTTTCAAAAAATTTGCCTTTAATATTGTAGTTGTTGCGAAAAAAATTTTGAACATTTTATTTTTTTTTAAATCTGAGATTTCTACGAAAACGAGACCTGCACCATTTTTATGAGTTCTTTCCACTGTCGGAGAAATATGTTTAATCTAACAATTTGGAGTCATTTTTGAGAAAATGTTGAGGCTTCATGTATAGTATCCCTCGGAATGAAAATATCCGTTGCAAATTTGCAGGGCCTGGAGTTCATTCAGACCGGTAGGGGAATATCAGTTTTGGAGAAAATTGAACTATTTAGCCCCTAGCGTTGACCACAAATGGACAAACAGACATACTTTTTGCTGTCAATTTTTCAGTATCGAAGACTGATAAAACATGGATTCTGACTACACAATCTGTTCTACGTACGGGAAAAAAGATTATCCACTTTTTCGGCACCAAGGCTCCACACGCATTTTACAGCAACGCCCGGTTGCGTCAGGGGACCTATCCCTGATTGGACGATGCTGTCTCCGAATATGCCAATCGTCCGACCAATCGGCAGCTGGGTGGAGGGCTACCGCATTCTATACAAACCCTTGCGCAGTTCACCTTCCTTCATTTCGCCCTGACGAAGTTCGCTGGCCAAATCGTTGAAATATGATTCTAGCGTCTCCCAGTCATCTAAGTATCTGTTGGCGCCAGCCGCAGGGACCTTTACTTTAGTTTACGCTGGACCTAATTGCGGTAATGAAATGAAAGTGCATGTAGTAGAACATTGTATGGGTTTTCAGAAACTTTTTGGTCTTCACGTCGATACAATTTCAGTAAGATCGGAATAAAAGTGTAAATTTTAATGAACAAACATATAAACCTCCTTTATATGAGAACAGATTTCAAAAAAGTAGCATAAATTATATCAGAGAAAACGCTTCTTCGTTCAGTGAGAGCAGTATCGAAATCGGTTTAGCCGTTCTAGAGATTGCCCCGAACAAACAGGACAACGAACATCCAGCGTAGGCTACAATCCCACCCGTACTTCTAATACCAGGGGGATGGCTCCCCAGAGTGGGCACCTAGGCTCGCGGCATTTATCCTCACCCCCCTCAGGCGTGCAAGTACACCGTCAGGCTGGCATCCGGATACACTGAGACGCAACACCCCACATCCAATTAAGCCTGGTTAGGGCCACTCTGCCAGCTTATAGCTCCTAGCTGTCAGGGCTAGTACCGGTGTCTAATAGAGCGTCACTCACAATACGCCGGGACGAAGCCAAGTGGGGGTCGCCTGGTTGACTCGGGGCGCGCAACTCGTCTCATCACTTTGTAGACAGTTGGATTACGTCAGGCAGCGTCACCTAAGATACAATGCCGCAACCCCCCCCCCCCCCCCCGTTGCAAATTACGGTATGCGGCCGATCGAGTCCGCGAACTTGGTGTTACACAAACGAACTATCGTTTTCATATTAAATAAGTCCATGTCTAGAATCACTTAAAAAACCTACGTTCAAACCATTGTGATTGAATATCCAGTATTAGTATAATGAGCAAGCGAAATATATTTCAAATGCTTGGGATTTATTTATTCAGTTGCTCATTTATATTTAAGCACTCTTTAACTATTATTTCCGGGAAATGATTTAAATAAAAGGATAGGATGGATTAGAAATGGGAAAGAAAACACACTTTTATTATTTTCTCATCGTTTTATGTAACCCTTTTCTGTGCAGTGAAATCATTACTTTTATTAATATAATTTGCATAATTCGCGTACCGTCAATAGTCAAAATATCTACATTTCTGGCAATCTCATGTTACAAGCGTCTGCATTCAGTTTAGGTTAGAGCACACAGTGACCAAATATTCAACTCGCGTAAGATACAAACAGTTTGAATGTATACATAAATATGATTGTAGTTACAAATATATTGATTATATTTAATTTGTACTTACAACTGACTGCTTTAAAGGGGCAAAATTCTCTCTGTGGATGGCTTTAACCCATTTCGCCGTAAGTCCTCTTCTTTGGGGAAAGTAAATTCATAACAACATATCCTCTTAAATAATTCCCATTATTGGCTGGTACGCAACATTTGCGTAGCATGCTGACACTTAACACACCTGGCACTAGACAAGTAATAGATCACACGTGAGCACGAAAACAGATGGGCTACCACGACACCAGCGCAACACACGAGCAGACCGGAGCAGGACGGGAAGGAAAACCGAGCGCAGGTCGCTATGCTGTGACGTCGCGATCATTTTTCCCCGCAGCGTGCTGGCCTTGTTCTCCAGAAGGCTTTGTCTCGGGTTCAAAATTAAAAACAGAAATGGTGTTCCAGCCTAAACGGTTTTCAGCAGGAGGTAAGGGAAGGCAGAAGTTAGGAAAGGGGAAAATAAATGAACCAAAATTTGTTATTAATAATTTATAGAACACCCATATTTAAATATTTCATTTTAAAAAAAGGCATTATCATAAAAAAATGTAAATATATTACTCTCAGCTATTGAATTCATGGTACTATTTTTATCGAGCTTCCCAGAGATGAGCCTAGGATGTATCTTATATTCTTTATCCAACACTCGTTCATTGTCAGAATCGATGCGATGACCAAACTCTAATCTATGTCTTCAAAGAGAATTGCGTCTTTCAAGGGATGTATTGTATTATTGTTTCTATGTTCTCGTATGCGCGTTGTCAATTTTCTTTTCGACTACCCTATGTAGCTGTGTTCACAATTCGCTAGATTCGCTAGACAATTCGCTTTGTAGACTACATTTTCAAATTCTCGTTTTTTGGATTTAACAGCTATATTTTTAATAACTGGACCGTGATTTGTTGCACTTCCGATTTTCATAATTTTGAATTTCCCCTAACTGAATTTTCTCAATATTCTTTTGTATTTCCCCCCTTATAATCATCTTTCATTTTCATCATTAATTTCTGTAGTTTTCATATTATATAATTGGTTCAACCTTTTGTAAATTTATCTCCAGGAGAGTTTCAGCGAGGACGCGTAGCAACCTGTGTTGGGCAACGCACGGGAGACCTGCGAGTGTGCGGAGCGATGTGGCACGAGCGGTGATCGAGTACCTGCTGGAGGGAGGCAGGCGATGGACGCTCCTGTAGTCAAAGATCGCAAGTGGGATCGAGAAACGCGCACTCGCAGGCCTCCTGTGCGTTGCTGATCGCAGGTTTCTCCGCGTCCTCACTGAAACTCCCCTGGGTGTCTCGCGACTGTCTGGTATTATTTCCATTTCAGAGCATTATTTTCAATAATTTTCACCAATTCCTTGTGACATCCTATGGCATTTCTTCATCGGGAAACGGCTGTCTTGATGACCGAGCGTTACTCGAAATGGTTACATGCATCTCGCACGGCGTTAGACAACTGTCTTAACATTGCTCTCTGTGCTAATAATAGGGACACTGCAAGAAACATTTGTTGTAAACACAAACTAGTACTGCATTTCTTTTACGCGACAAATAAAATTGTGTGATCCGTTAATATTTCTTTTAGAAAAAAACAATAATTGCCATGAAGTCTGCCAAATCCCTCTTAGAAATTTTTTTTAGAACACCGATTAAAGATAAATTGGCCGATCATTTTGAATTTCATTTTTGTTACATTGCTTTTAAATGTGGATTGATTTTTCCACATTTTAAAATATCTGGAAATATTTCTGTGCATTAATAAACTCTGAAAATGTGAATTAACGGGTGTATAAACGCAGGCGCACTAGATTTTAATAAACACCCCGGAAATTCATCTAAACCTCCCGGGCATATATTTTTTTTTTGTTTACTGACTATTCTGAGGATTTACCTAAAATAAGATAATGAAGATGAATGGAATGTAAATCAACTCCAATCCTCGAAGTGTTGAAGAGACTTTTGCCGGATCGCTTTCCTCTGTCTTTTAAAACATCTATAAAGATTTTTGTGTTGTGAACTTCAAAGTGTTAATTTAATGTTTTATTTACTTACTTGATTTTGCAGATAATGAAGCGAATGACGAAGAGTTGCTTCGGAAGACTCTTGAATGCTTATATTGGCAAGGTGATGCTGATGTTCGGTCTGTATCACCAGGGGAGGAATCAGGTTCACAAGTTGAAGTCCTCAAAGCAGGTATTTAATGAAGTTGACAAGTGGAAGTACCAAAGCCATAAGTGCCAATAAATGTTTTTTTTAGGTTTTGTTCAGTGATTCTATGCTATCATCAATACCTGTACAAGGGTTGTGAGGTCCATGTACATTTACGGTTCTGTAGTGACGAAAACAGATATCATAGCGTAATTATTTGCCCTGTATTTAGTTTTTAGTCTTGATTCCTGGAAATTAAAAAAAAAGTACTTCAAAAGCACATACTTTCTCGCGTTATTTCAAAATTTGCAATTTTTTATAACTCAAGAGAGGCCACCAAAAATGAAATATCTGTGCCATTCCTTAATGCGGCCCTTCTATCCGTGGGAAAATTGGAGCGGTTTTTGAAAGATATATTTTATATAAATTGAATTAATCTTGAGTCATAATTGCGCGAAAACTACTAGTTTTTTTGAAAAAAAACAAAAAAAAACTGTACATGATCTATTTTTTTTAAAGCTGAATTTTTGGATAACACTTTGCCTGAAACAGAAAGTTCTATCTTCAATATTGTAGTTATAAGAAGACGCCAAAAAATTGCATTTTTGTGATTTTCGAAAAATAGACGAATTTAACGAACATGCATTATTCTCTTATGGGTCCTTTTCGTTATCTGAGGATAAAGTTAAATAAAAAATGGTTCCCTTTTTGAGAAAACTTCGAAAATGTTTTTTAGGCTTCATGTAACGTAGCCTCAAAAATCAAAATATCGAGCGAGTTTGGTTCGGATCTATCGGGGAATATCAATTTTCGGGAAAATCGGATGAACGGTTTAGGTGCTAGCTTTGACCACGGACAGACTGACAGACGTTTCGCCGTCAATCAGTTTTCGGCATTAAGCACCCACATGGATTGCGACTACACCACGTGTAAAGGAAGTAATTGAATATATATGTAGCAACAGGATTTATCCACTTTTCGTTACCAGGACCCAGTAATAAGAGTTCTGCCGAAATTTCGCTGTTTTACAATTAAATCTTTCTCTTCTTACGAAGTAAGCGCGAGAATGTAAAAATGGCAATGTCATATACGTTTCGTCTCCGGATTAGCACACCCTAGTTCTACAAAAATCATTACAATTAATCTGATATGGAAACAAACGTCAGACGAGTGGACAAAGGCAGGAGGAGAAACAAAGAGGGGACGGTGTACGCGGAGATTTTGCGACTTATGAAGGAATCCCCGGCGCTTAAAGAACTGGACCTCAATGAAGTGAAAATGAGAAAGCGACCTACTTTTGCAGATGGGATCGACGGGCTGCTCGAACACAGCGTAGTGTCAGAACGTAGTGGCCGATCAACTGCAAGGAAAAGCGGAGGTAAAGACGTCAAGTGAGGTTCTCCTGGAGATTAAAGATGTGGACGAAGTTACGACAAAGAAATTCTTTAGGTCTTTGAGAGACAGCTGGAAGGAGCCAAGGAAAGGAAAGATAATAGTTAAATCCATGCGCATCTCCTACGGTGGCACCCAGATATACCATGAAAGCCGTTCGAATGAACAAAATTCGGATTGGCTGGGTTAGATGTCGCATAGGGGTGAAGATTGTTGTTACCAGGTGTTACAGGTGCTTGACTTTTAGGGTACCTGGCGAAACTGTAAAGGGCCTGATAGGTCCAAGGAATGTCGAAGCGGTGAGGGTGGGCATTTTGCTGGGACCAGCATTAAGCCCCCTAATTGTTGCCTCTGTCAAGGGAAAGACAGACACACACAAATTGTAGCTAGGACCCATATTACCAAAATGCTTTACGGAAGGTGGAACGGGATTGGAAGAATGAGAATGAGGGTCCTCCAGTTCAAACGTGATCATTGCGAGACCTTCTCAGCCAGACGGTGCGCGAGGTGAGGGTAGACGTCTCCATCCTGTGTTAGCCACCTAGAAATATAACCTATCTTCAATGGGTTTGGGACGCGACTGAGCTGCGGTGTGAATTTATAGTAATAGTCCAGTCCAAGAGGTTATGCAACTCCCAGGGGATGGATTCACCTGGATCAAGGAGTTCGGTATATATTTGTTTAGTGTTTCTGCCGCACCCAGTGCGTTGATTGAGGAGTTCAAGGCATTACTCGATAGATTATTGGATGATGCGAGAGAAAGAAGGCCTATTATTATTGCTAGGGACTTTAATGCGTGGGCCACTGAGCAGATGGTAACGAACCAACGGGGGATGGCTCTCCTGGGCAGCCTTGTCCGTTTAAACTACCTTTGCAACAGGAGTAACAGCCCGACCTTTGCCATAAAGGTCGCAGCTGCATTGTCGATTTGGCATTCGCGTGTGATAGCCTTGCTAGACGGATATAGGTTTAGTTCTGCAAGAGATGTGAGAGCAACTTGGGACCACAAGACGATTGATCGCTATTCTTTTGGTGCCATGATCGAGGGCAACGTTTTGCTGGTCGGAAACTGAGAATATGGTGGGAACTGTATTGAACAGGATCTTCGACACTTGTGATGTGACAATGACAAAACGCCTCAGGAGAGAACGCTGTCCTTCAGTGTACTGGACTGATGGTATCGCGGAACGCGATAACGTGGAAAGAATGACACCGCACACGTAGGTTGGAGTCGCCCAAATTATGACACTCACGGATCTATTCTAACAGGCATATAATGCGTGCATGCGAGATGGGAATTTCCCCCGTTGTTGGTGGTAACAACTGCTGGTGCTCCTTCCGAAGGTCGATACGCGCCCCGGTACCATATCGGCATATATTTTTATTGGATACAGTAGGCAAGGTGTTAGAGCGGATCGTGTGCATACAGATTGATGCCTACACGGAGGGACCACGGGGACTGTCCTATAATCAGTATGGCTTCAGGAAGGTGAGATCCACATACGACGCCATTAGGGTCGTCATCGACATCGCACGCAAGGCTATTGTGGGAAATGATGGAGAAAAGGCGCGAAGAAGTATTCCGCTATTGTTACCCTCGACGTCAGGAACGCATTTAATTCGGGTAGGTGGACTTCCATATTTACTGCATTAAAAACTGGCATACATCTCACCTTAACACGTTTTATTATTTATTACAGTATTATTGATGTAAATGCTCTAAATAGGATTTGCAGTAATTTGAATGTATTGTATCATGTTTCAGTTCATAATGATGAAATATGCATTGTATTTTTTTTTTACTTGAAAAAATAAAATTTGGTACGTATGGTCTTTGGTACTTCCAATGTAATTTACTTCAATTGTAAATGTGTGAAAATCAATGAACAGAGAAATACTTATAAGAATATATGAGACATTTTTGTATCCTTTTAGGTGAAATTCTTGAAGAAAATTCAACAGGGGAATCAAAAAATGAGTTAATACCATCCAACGAACTTTCGCAACAAGGGCCGTGTTCTGTGGAGCAGAATAAAAATAGTGAAGACACAATCAAAATAGGAGAAGAATTTAAAGATGTATCATCGAACATGCCAACGAAAAAAGATTCAGAGAATATTAATCGATTAGAGCCTTCAGTGTTTCCAGTAGTTTATGAAGACGAAGAATTTAGTGACGAATTCTTAAATATGTATCTTAATAGCCTGGAATCATGTGATACTTATTTTTCATTGGACCGAATTTCGAACGAAGGAACTGCTGATATAGATGTAAAGAAACGCCTCGAGTGTGATATCCATACAAATCCAATTAGTCCTACACTCTCAGATCTGCCCAGCCCTACCTATAAATATTCTTCCTCTTCTGATATATTAGTTACTGAATGTACGCTTAGCACAACGGCTCAAAATATATCTTCTGAAGTGCACGCAAGCGAGTCTTCAACTCCTGATGTTGGCTTTCACAACATTGTTCCTTGTACTATTCCAGATCTTGATTTCTCAATCTCTCCTGGCGGCGTCAATACCACTTCCATCGCTACCACTTCATCTTCTTGTTCCATTGTCACCGTCACTGCTGCCACTAACCCCATCGTCTCCTCCGTCGCCACTTTCCCCTCCGCTCCCACCGCTATTGCCGTCTCCGTTGCAACTGTGACCAGTACCAACTCAGCAGCTGCTGCTGCAACTCCTGCTACTTCTGCTACTACTTCGACTGCTGTCACTACTAGTACTGCCACTACTACTACTGCCTCTGCTACTGCTGCCACTGATACTGCTGCAACTACTAATGCAACTGCAGCTGGTACTATTGTCACTGTGTCTACTGCCCATGATGTTACTGCCACTACTACTGCTGCTGCTGCGGACACTACCACTACAACTAATACTAGTATTGCTTCTAATGCTACTAATTATACTATTTCTTCTTCTTCTGCTGCTGCTACTACTACTACTACTACTGCTCCTGCTAGTAGTAGTAGAAGTGTTACTACTTCTTTTATTGCTCCCTTTCCTACTACTAATACTGCAAATACTACTACTAATAATAATCTTACTATTACAGCTGCTTCTACTACCGTTATTACGGGTATTACTTCCACCACCCCCACCACCACTGCCACTGCTACTGCTACTGCCTCTACCACTGCCACTAACACTACTACTATGGCTGCTGCTACTACTACCGGTGCAGCTGCTGCTAATGCTGCTGATACCATTCCACTACCTATTTCTGCCACTACTACTACTACTACTACCACCACCACAACCACTGCTGCTGCAGCTCCTACTACCACCATTACGGCTGCTGCTACTACTACCATTACGGCTGATAGTGCTGCTGCTGTTCCTCCTACAAATAATAATACTACCTCCACCGCCATTGTTGGCACGACTGAGACTGATGCTGCTACTACTTGTCATTCTACTACTTCTGCTATTACTACCAGTAATAATACTGCAAATATGACTAGTACTACTTATACGATTACTACCAAGACTACTATCAACGCTAATATTACTACTACTTCTACTACTACAACTGCTGCTGCTGCTACTACCACTACTGCCGCTAGTACCACTAGTACTGCTGCTAGTACCACTAGTACTGCTGCTAGTACCACTAGTACTGCTGCTAGTACCACTAGTACTGCTGCTAGTACCACTTGTACTGCTGCTAGTACCACTAGTAATGCTGCTAGTACCACTAGTACTGCTGCTAGTACCACTAGTACTGCTGCTAGTACCACTAGTACTGCTGCTAGTACCACTAGTACTGCTACTACCACTACTACTACTACTACTACTACTACTACTACTACTACTACTGCTGCTGCTACTACTACTACCAGCACTGCTACTTCTTCTGCTACAACCTCTTCTTCTGCTGCTTCCATTTCTACCACTGTTGGAACTAGTAATACTATTGACGCTAATTTTAAAAATTTTGACGACACAGCTGCAACATTTGATTCAAGTAAGGGTTCTGCTGTTGAATCTGTCTGTACAAATTCTGCTACAGTTTCTGTGTTAAATATGAATTATATAAATGATACTTCCGTTGCCCCAATGGCTACTTCGTATCTTTCCTCTATTCCGCTTGTAGAATCTGCGGATAATCTCCACAACACATCAGTTCTCAATGCTTTAGAAAACTGTTCTGCTACTACTTGTAATGTTCGGGACGTGGAGGTTTCTGAGCCCTCTACATCTTCAGTTTCTACAGAATTATGTGTACGCCCTACAGGCGATACTTCTGCTAATCATGTATATCCACCCAGTTCCAATATCTCGCATCACAATTTCGAAGATTCAAGTTGTCTTTCCTTGGAGAATTGTAGTGGTGGTACGTCAGTGAAGAACCAACCAGAAAATGCAAAGAAAGAGAGTAAACATTTCCTGAGAGATCGTCCTTCAGAATCCGTTACAGGTAAATATTTATTTAATATATATTTTTAATCAGATTGTATTGTTGCTTGGATGCAAGAGTAATTAAATGTATGTTCGGGTAGTGTAATAAATTGTAGATATCTCATAACTCCAAAAGATCTCAGAAAATGGAATTTTGATGAAGTTGATTGAAAATGGAATTGATGTATTTGAAATAGAGTCGATACATTTAGTGTTTTTTGTGCTGTTGCAGCATTTCATCTCAGCTTTTTTGTCAGTAATTCAATATACGCACTAAAAAATAACTAAAATTGTCAATCTTGCTGTGTGTGTTCAAAATAGAATGTAAAGAATACTTCCATTGCCTCAATTGCTAGTTTGTACCGTTCTCGTGCTCGTGTTGTGTGAAGACAATTCTGTTAAGACAAGTCGCTAATAATTTTGCCAACTGATCTGCTACTTGTGTAGTTTGTTGAAGCCATAGCGGTGGTGAAGCTCTGGCTGCGGAGTATGCTTAAGATCCGCGACAATTTGTTTTGCTTCCCTTTAGTAAATTCCGGTAGTCAATTGTGGCGCGCTACAAGTTGAACGACCTTTTCTATCCCTTAATTCTGCACATGAGGAGAGGCAGTATGGAAGGGCTTTCGTTCAGGTTTACAATTTAAATTGGTGACTTTGCCCAACTTGTGACAATTTTATGTTGATTAAAATAAATTTTATAGTAAAAAACTACAGTGGTGTAAATATTTCCTTTTTTCATTTTCGTTTCACATGTAGAGACGAGACCGCAACGAAAAGGTGAATAGTTGGGGACAATTTTTAATTTTAATACCAACGTGACGTGACTCTATTGTTTTAGGATACGCGAGCGCGAAACCATAACTTATGGTGGTATTTTAGTTATTAGAATTTAGTGTTCTTTCTGAAGGTAAATGATTGTTTTAAGTAAGTAGCTTCGTTGATGTTGTTCTTGCTGTTGTGTAGCATCAGTGATACTACGTGCTAGGAGCTGCCCTGATATCACACATCACAGTCAGTTACCTCTGACGAAAATCTCGCAATCGTCTTTTTTCTTTCATTCTCCACAATTCACGTTGTTAGTGTGTGCATTGCCAGTGACGCTTTTTCTACAAGCGTCTGAGTTGGTAGAACTATAACCTCAACTAGTGAATATTTATTTCGCGTGTCCTATGCGGCATGGCAGCGGAAGCAGCATATGACTTCTCCAGCGCGTCATATAATGTTGTTCCATTAAATCGTATGTTCAAACTCCACACCCACTTCTTCTGTTTAATACTTCCAACCGGGGCTCTGTATTCTTGTCCCGGAAAACCAATTCTACTTACAGGGTGTTCTTGTAAAGTCAATGAATAATTGTGCGAAATCACGTTGAGGAAAGTGAAGGTTAGAGCTCCATCCTCATGACCTACTGAGATGTACCGAATACTAAAATCGTCGCCTTTAGCCCCTAAATGATCAGTTTTTTTTTATTCTTTATTTAACCCAAACAGTCTGGCGCGTTCGCCGAATTCGATATCAATTCATGGTGAGCACACTTCCTCCACAATGACGTAGCGAGATGTAATCATCAATCCATTCGTAACAATGTCTGGCATTATGGTTAGTGATGAATATAATTTGATTTGACGTTTGTACTCCGTACCAGACGTGATGAGGCATGGAAATTGAAAGACGTGAGCTATACTCCCCACAATGTGGTTTTGTTTTCTTTTTCTTTTTTCCCCTTTCGTTCTACACCTTTTGGTATTGTATTAGATTTTCTACGATAGGATGATGCTTGAGTCGTGTCAGTATACGTATTATTGGCGCTTACCACCTTAGAACATTTCAAATTCCACTACGGTACAAAGGGGTGTAGCGGTTTGCCAGTGAATTTCGGAATTGCAATGGAAAAAGCTGAGAGTTTAGCATCGTTGAGAGTGCGTCCATTCCGTCCACGATGTCGAAGTGAACATCGGAAACACATTTGCTTGAAATGTTGACCAGTCAACGCGGTGCACGATGCGTTGAGGGGACGGAACCAGTCCACGACGGACGCAACCAATGTCGGCAAAAGTTGCTTCCAAGTCGGTCTTTGCTGAAACCGGTGCTTTGCCGAACCAATGTTTCGTTATCAAGAACTACAAGACGTGTATTCTGACTACCCAACATATTACACAAAGTAAATAAAGCAAGCCATTTTTAAGAAAATTGTATTTAAGCGCTTCTATAAATTCGACATTTGAAGTTTTTTTTTTACAGACAATTTTTGAGTTTTCAGAAAAACTTCATTTAAAGACTTTTTAGTTCTTAGTTCACAAATACAGTAGTGTTTACAAATTGCTGAAAATGTGGATATCAACTGCGTGAGATCTTCCAAAAATTTACATTTGTGTAATTTAAAAAACAAAACAAAAAAGAAACAAGAATGAACTTTACGTCATATTAAAGAAAGCAATTAGCACTACCAGTTAGAAATGTTTAAAGAAATAATTTGGAGCCGTTTTTGACAAAATGGCGTTAGGGCGTTTCTGAAAATGCGTAATTTTGCTCACAAAACGGTTGAGTTTTCGAGAAGCTTTATCTGACATTATTTAAAGCACATTTACTCATAAATACAATATTGTGAACAAATTGCCGCTAACATGAATATTAATGGCATGAGACATGTCAAGAAATAACATTTTTGTAATTTTTGAAAAAAAAAGAATAGAGCAATGTGGCGTTTATGTCGTCTTATAGAGTACATTTAGCAATATCCCTACCAAAAGTTTAAAGAAATAAATTGGAGCCGTTTTTGTATTTTTTTAAAATTGCACAGACTGCACGCAATATTGCGGGAAAACTACCTAAATTTTCAAAACAATGTACATGACCTTAACGAAAGAATTCTTTATGGGGAACAAATTGTAGTTGTAGGAAGACTCCCGAAAAATGTCGAAATTTTCGAAAATTCAGTGTTAAACCTGAAAAGCAGACATATGCCGTCTTTATAAGTGTATTTTTGTTTTCTTACCAGACATTTAAAGAAAATAATTTGGAGTCGTTTTTGAGAAAATTTTGAATATGTCCTTAGGACTTCATGTAAACTACGCCCTATATTTTGAAGAATGTTTTTCAAAATCTCAAAGTTTGGACTCAAACCAGATGGACAGGGGTTTCTTCAATTTGAAAAAAAAAAAAAAATGCTACGCATGGTTTAGGCACTAGTCGTGTTCACAGACACCCGACAGACGGACGTTAAAAACAACAACAACAAAAAAACACCCTACAACGTGTATTTCCGTTGAAATCTTGAAATAGAATTTTCGCAGCATTGCATAACATTGCGTTTACTACGTTTAGTATTCCGTATATACGAACGTACACGGGAAAGTAAAAAGTCATAGTCTTAACTTTTCTGTGCATTTACACCTATTTAGTTTCTATACGTAAAATAATAATAAGCGTACCACGTAAAAATTACACACTTCTAAGAAATAGAATTTTAATTTTTTCTTGAATTTTTTACTTAAATAACCCTGTTGGGGGACCAGGTAAACATTTGAAATTTTCTAATGTAAAATATCGTTATGATACCAAATTGCAGTGCAAATTTCAACTTCCAGATTTGTCTCAAAATGGATTTAAAAAATTTCTACGCGTAAAATGCGCCATTTCCATATTGAGGAGTTGTGACAAAGAGTTATATTATTTTCCATCCATTTTAACTTAAATCTACCTTGCTTTACAGTAACTAATATTTTAAAGTCGAAACCAGAAGTGATTTTGTCTATTTCGTATATTTTTTGTGTAATGGTGCCCTCTTAATATTAAAGAAAATTTTAGTGCGTTTTTATTATTAATTTTATGCGTTTTTAATTTTAAAATTGTTCCTTTTATTGTCGTGTTAGTTGCATTTATAGCACTTATTGTACCAAAGCTATTGCAGTTTTTAAAATTACAAAGGCGCCAATGACCCTGCCAGTTGAAACGCCTTCTAAACCTCAATGATGGGGCATAGGAGAGGCATTTTCACTTATTGTCTAATTTTAAATCTCTCAAATCTCCCAGAAAGAATCTCTCGAATGCAAAATTGCCGAGAATACGCAAAAAGGTGCGCGGCCGAAAGCCCTACTTGCGCCAAGTTCGGCAAATCAATACACGGAACTTTGCACCGCATTACACTATTGCTTTGTGTGGACATTGAATGAGACCATGCGACAATCTCCTAGTGTATTAACACTCTGAAGGAGAGGGAGATTCAGAAGTCTAGTCACCGAGGAAGTGTCCTTTGCCGAGGCCAAATTCAGAATTCTAGTCACCGAGGAAGTGTCCTTTCCCGAGGCCAAATTCGGTGCCTGGCGAATACTCCTGTAGATGTTTCTGTCTTTTTTCAGTGTCGTGACCAAAACGGTTATTAAAGAACAGCAATGTGCCAAACTTCACCTGGTGCAATCACACCTTCTTGATTGTTGAGGATGTAAACGCCCACGGGCCGCTTTCGGCGTATGCCCACAGCCCGTACCTGTCAAAGGGGCATCAGTTAGTAATGTTACCAGTGCCACTGATCTTGTGGTTCTCAATACAGGTGAACAGACACATTTGGCTTCAGCGACGAACTTAAGCACATCTATTGACTTAGTCCTTTGCAGCCTTTCACTTGGAACCGTTATGCATCCGTTGATCATATTAGAAGACCTGAATTATGGAAGTGGCCATCGTCCACATTGATGGACCAAGTTGTAGGTTTCCCGACTCCTCAATAGATCGTACAACGCGCTGACTGATCCACCTTAAAAGCTACTGTCGACCTCTGGAATAGTGCCTTAGACGATATGGACGAAATGCTACACCCGTGGAAGTGTTGTAGAGCGGACAGCTCCCGTATAATGGCACTGGCACGATTGAAGCTTTATCGAACCGAGTTAAGTGAATATAATAGGTGGTGAGCGAAGGCGAGAACCATTTTAGAGAGCAAAACTGAATCGTGAAGGCCATACGTCTTCTGCGTCAATCGCCATGCCCCACCTCGTCAGGTACGAAGGGAGATCATTATATATCGGAATGTCATTGGAGATGAACGTGCTACGCGGCAAGCGAAAAGTAGTGTTTCGTGAAATAAGATCCGGGCTTTCTTTTGATTAAAGCAATAATGGCGAATTGGATTTTTCAAGCATAGCGACTGAGAATTACAAGAGAATTACATTCACTATGTCTGAATTGCCTTCTGCTCTTGCTCTTGATAAACGAGCTGCCTCAGGTCGTGACGAAATTCACAACCTAATCCTGCTACATCTTCCTGGAATGGCCACGCAATTTCTCCTCTGGGCTTTTAATCGGATCTGGGAAGAGCACACCAACCCTCCTATATGGTAAGAAGCCATCGTTGTTACAGCTCTAAAAGAAGCGAAAGATCGATCGTTATCATCGAACTGCCTACCTAAATCTCTTTCCATCTGCGTATGCAAAGTGCCGAAACTTACGGACAATCAGCATTTTGTCGGGATCTTAGATTGTAGAAAAATGCTGAGAGATATCCGCTGTGGGTTCACAAAATCCCGGTCAACTCGGAACGACCTTGTTGCTCTGGCAAAAGAAATGTCAGAGTTGGTATTAAGGCAACACCTTGTCACCGTAGTATTCGATACAGAAAAGTCCTACGATACCACATACGGCGACCGGCGAACCCTGCACTCCTGGGGATTTAGGTGCAAGCTTCTCCTGTTCCTCCAAAACTTAATCTCGAGCGGATCCTTCGGTGTTCGCGTTGGTATCAAGCTATCTAGCAGTCACCCACTTGAAAACGGCATCCCGGAAGGGTCGGTTCTGAGTGTCACTCTGTATGTCATTGCAATAAATAGTGTAGCATCGTTCATGCGAGAATCTGTAAAGCCATCGCTTTTTGTGGATGATTTTCCCATATTTTGTCCCCCAAGAGTATCAATGTCGTCCAATAGCAACTCCAACTGGTCCTCAATAAATTACAACAATGGAGCAACTCTGCTGGTTTCAATTTTCCCACGACTTAATCCACTGGTAAACACGTTCGCAAGAATCATTACATTCAATCGAAATGTCCATCTTGGAGGCCAGTAGGTCTTGTTCTCAGAATATGACAGGTTCATCGTGATGACATTTAATTTTCTTATTTGACGTGCCCACATCCGTCTGCAAACTAGATTGTCTCCCCTTAAATCTCCAACGCATGCTGAGTGGTACTTCACATGTCTGTTGCGGTAATATAGAAAACTCTTCCGCTCAGTTCTGCTCAGCTCAGTTCTCACATGTCAAAGTAAATTGCAAATGTTTGTTGTCGTTGGTGTAATGCAGTGGCTATTCAGTTAGACGAAGTACTTAGTTGGTGGATAGTTGAATATTTAAATCTGAAGCCAAACTGGAAGTCAGGTATTGTTTTTGCTATAAAAATAAGTCTACTTAATAATAATTTTCAAAACGTTTTGCCGTGGATGGACGAAGACTGGTCTGCAATGTTATGGGTTTCGTGCATTTTTCCTGTTTTGCAGAAAGGTAGAAATAGCGGTTTCCAACATCGAGGAAAATATTGTAATATTAAGAATTTTATTAGTTTAGTTAGAGTGGCTGCAGTTCTTCTGTTTAATTCTTTAAGGGCTTTGTTGGTGATATTATCGTAACCGGTTGACTTTCTTTTTTTAAATTTGGTTAATGCTTTTGGAGGTTTCTGAAGGGGAAATATGGATGGGTCCAAACAATGTATCAGTGAATATATTTGGAACGAGAGACATACGACTGTTATTCTTACTTGCTACAAGTATTTCAGTTGAATGTTTTGTTCCATGTTTTTACGATTACGTTGTTCATTCACCCTAGCAGCTAAACAACGTTGCCACTGAACTGCTGACCGAATTATTTTTTTTTACTCAATGTATCAAGTGAATACTAAACATGATTTAAATTGTGAATTTGAATGCTAATCAAGATTGTTCTGACTGTGACTATTTTGAATTTTTAGATCCATTCGTGGAGAAAATGGATACGGCAGCTGATGGATTAGGGTTGACTCTGGAAAGTGGCGTATCTTCGACAGCCGGCGATGATCACGTTCTGTCGTCGCCAGACACGTCAGAAGCTTCGTCTAGCGAGCTTACTCTACAACATATTTTGGCATCTGAAGTTGAAACTTCCAGTAATGAGGTTGGATGTACGTCTGACGAGCATAGCAAACTTGGACGAATTCCTCCCATGTGGGTACCAGATGACAAGGCACCTACATGTATGCTCTGTTGCTGTAAGTTTACAGTGCTCAAACGTAGACATCACTGCCGAGCATGCGGAAAGGTAAGCCAGTTTCTTGTTTTTGCTTTCAAGTGTGTGCCTTCTCCACACTCCAACTTTCTTCATTCTCATGTTTGTCTATAATTGGCAACTTTTCTCTCGTTCGACACTCCTTTTTGACACGAATTCAGGATGAAAATGAGATAAATAAATAGCGAAGACAGTGAGATGTATCAGTAAAAAATGTGTAGATACATGCAACGTGGATAAATCCAGTTGTAGTAGAAAAAAAACTTTAACACGTGGTGTATCCAGAATCCATATTTTTTGGGTCCTTGAGAATGACTGCAGAACGTCCGTCCGTCTGGCCGTGTGTCTGCGAACAACGCGGCTAAACCCTTCTGCGTATTTACTCCAAAATTGATATTCCCAAATTCTGGTTGATGTCGCGGATACTTGAATTTGAAACTGATATTTTAATTTGGGGCAGGGGATACTTTACATTAATCCCCTAGGACGTTTAAAAAAAAAATGCTCCCTCGTTTTTGATTAAATTTTGTTGTTGGATAGTGTGAAGGACGCTTAAGATAACGATGCATTTGAGAACCCTGATATTTCGAAAATAACAAAAATTTTAAAAAAGTTTCGGCGTCTTCCTACAACTACAATTTTTAAGGTAGAGATTTTCTCCTTAATGAAATCTGATCCTTAATCATAGATTTTGAAATAAGGATATATACAATTTTTGAAAAAGTTGAGTACTTTTCGCGTATTGTTGCATCAAAGTACGGACGAGAAAGTGCGTGCTGTTATAGCCCCACTAGTTCGTCTTATATGTCGTGTCGTCAGAATCAACATTTAGGTGTCCTTGATAAAAAAAAAATTGGTTTACATCAAAACGTCTGTCTGCAATCAACAGTAGCACTTAAACCATTTATATATGATTTTCTCTAAATTTCCATTCCCCGATCAAACTGATCGAACAATAGCTTCTGCGAGATAAAACTGATATTTTTATTTTTGGGGTTATTTTATATGATGCCTCAACCACATTCTCAAAATTTACTTACAATTGCCTCCAAATTTTTAGATTTAACTTTTTTCTAGGATAGAACAAGAATCTACAAAATGCGGTGTCATTTTTGTTGAAGTCTCTGAAATTTCGAGAATTGGAAGAGTTCAAAACTTTTTGGGCGCCTCCCTAAAACTACAAAAATGAAGAAAGATTTTGTCTAAATGAAATCTGTTTTTGAAATATTAGACTTGTAAGGCCATGTATAATTTTTAGAAAATTTGTGTAGTTTTCGCGCGACTTTGCGAGAAATGTACGTAGTTTTGAAAACAATATTTTCTTTAAAACTGACAAAATCTCTCTGTGTATATATATATATATATATATATATATATATATATATATATATATATATATATATATATACATAGAAAATGGTAAATGAATATAAGAGCGGTTAACTCCGAGACCGATGTCCTTGAAAGGTGGCACATCTACGTGTTTTTTCATCCAGAAGGTTTATGTTTTGTTAATTTTGTTGTAACTCGACTATATGGCGCTGTAGAACAAAACTAAATATTCAGATACAATTCAACCCGCAACCCTTTTTTTGAATCTCATATTATTAAATCTATATTATTGAACGCAGCATTTTTGAATCTATATTATTAAATAACTCTTAAACGAAGTGTTCTAGGACATTAAAAACTAAAATTTTGAGGCCAGGGTCCTCAAGGAAACGTGTCTCTCATCGTAATCTTCAGGATGAGAACATTTTATTACATTATTGCTGGCCCGGCGCATATCAATATTACCCCGCCTGCTCAGGGACGTGCAAAATCTGCAACTAAATGTAAATGAGAGGGACAGAGAGAGGCAGACACAGAATCAGGCACAGAGAGAGACGGGCACAGAGAGAGTCAGACCGAGAGAGAGATATAGTCAGACCGAGAGAGAGATATAGTCAGACCGAGAGAGAGATATAGTCAGACCGAGAGAGAGATATAGTCAGACCGAGAGAGAGATATAGTCAGACCGAGAGAGAGATATAGTCAGACCGAGAGAGAGAGATATAGTCAGACCGAGAGAGAGATATAGTCAGACCGAGAGAGAGATATAGTCAGACCGAGAGAGAGATATAGTCAGACCGAGAGAGAGAGAGAGTCAGACCGAGAGAGAGAGATAGACCGAGAGAGAGAGATAGACCGAGAGAGAGAGAGATAGTCAGACCGAGAGAGAGAGATATAGTCTGACCGAGAGAGAGAGATATAGTCTGACCGAGAGAGAGAGATATAGTCTGACCGAGAGAGAGAGATATAGTCTGACCGAGAGAGAGATAGTCTGACCGAGAGAGAGAGATAGTCTGACCGAGAGAGAGATAGTCTGACCGAGAGAGAGATAGTCTGACCGAGAGAGAGATAGTCTGACCGAGAGAGAGATAGTCTGACCGAGAGAGAGATAGTCTGACCGAGAGAGAGATAGTCTGACCGAGAGAGAGATAGTCTGACCGAGAGAGAGAGATAGTCTGACCGAGAGAGAGAGATAGTCTGACCGAGAGAGAGAGATAGTCTGACCGAGAGAGAGAGATTGTCTGACCGAGAGAGAGAGATTGTCTGACCGAGAGAGAGAGATTGTCTGACCGAGAGAGAGAGATTGTCTGACCGAGAGAGAGAGATTGTCTGACCGAGAGAGAGATTGTCTGACCGAGAGAGAGAGAGATTGTCTGACCGAGAGAGAGAGATTGTCTGACCGAGAGAGAGATAGTCTGACCGAGAGAGAGAGATAGTCTGACCGAGAGAGAGAGAGATAGTCTGACCGAGAGAGAGAGAGATAGTCTGACCGAGAGAGAGAGAGATAGTCTGACCGAGAGAGAGAGATAGTCTGACCGAGAGAGAGAGAGATAGTCTGACCGAGAGAGAGAGAGTCAGACCGTGAGAGTGAGAGAGAGTCGCTGGAGGAGTTATGCAGAGTCACGATAATTAGAAGTATGATTCATTATGCTAGAAATGCTCATGCTATGTTGTAGAACTTTAAATAAAGGTGATGAAAGGAAAGAAAGGCAAGGAAGAAGAGGAAAAAAATTCTAAACAAAAGCTCCGGCGCTGGTGTCGCTACCCGAATTGTTTAATTACGCTCCGCGTAGTCACGAAAGTTAAACAATTCGAGACTCCGCGGATTCCTAATCGAGTGACCGTCTGGGGACCCCGGTTACTAACAGCGCCGGACTCTGCTTGAAGGGATAAAAGGCACTGACTGCGACGTACAAGACTTATAAAAATGAAACTTGATGGGGAATTACTCCTATTATAGTAATATTGAAGACAGTCAAACTCTCGTTCACTCTCTCTCGTATCCTGCCCGAGCTGTGAGTCATTCTCGCTTACACAAGGTCGTGACAGCTGCTCTTTCTCTTCGGGAGGCAACGAAAGCCGTCGATTATAAGATTCCAGTATCTCGTAGGGACAGATTATTCTCGTAAGCAGTCTAAGCCAGCCGAGGATACAGACTCGTTAAACTGCTTAGTGTAGAGCAAGGATTTCCTCCATGCACGTTTATCTTAATGAAATTCAAAATATATGTAACAAAGGATACTGTTGAAAATAAGTTAATAGAAAGCGTATCCATTTTTCGTGAAAAAACAACAACAAACAAACAGAAATCATTCGAAATAGCACTGGTAGGGAGAATTTCAAGGTAAACGTAATACGGTTTTTGAGTCGTTTCATGATGGCACATACATTATTACAGAAATTACTTGAGTCCGAATTCATATGCAGTTACCGTTTTTTGGTCTTTGCATATAGAGTTTTAAAAATACCTTCAAATATTGAGTAATATTTTTGACGTTAAATTTAATTGATTGAAATAAAAGTAAATAATTACACTCCTGGCGCAATAATCAAACGTTTCGTCACAATAACTTATTACAATTGTACATATCGTTGATGCACAAGAATAGTGAAAGAACTGCATCGATAGAAGGTAGATTTTCCGGGCTGGTAGGCCGTGGTCCAGTTGGCGCCATACTTGGGCCAAACGTTTTGTCCACGGCTGCGGCTGGCGACGCGCTCCGCGTGGCCGCGGCTTTTATAGTCGGCGGGAGGGGGCGCCGCAGTGGGGATTTCGCGCGCTAGCTTGCGATTGGCTGGTGGTTCGCGGGCTGGCTCCTGGTTGGCTGTCGATTACGTTGTGGTTAGATTGTTATTCTGTTCTTGTACGGTTTTTTAAGTGTTGCGCAGTACGGGATGCCAGGTAGAGTTGATTTTGAGACTTTCCTTCCGGTTGAAATTATTGGGGTGCTTGAATATTTCAATAGCTTCCCGTTGCAAACTGGTGTGATAGTGGTTGGTGGTGGATAGTACTTCCGTGTCATAGAAGAGGATGTCATGTTCTCTTCCCGAGAGGGCATGTTCAGCCACCGCTGATTTTTCCGTATATCCCAAGCGGCAATTCCGTTTGTGTTCGGTGAGGCGAGTGTTGATTGACCGCTGTGTTGTACCTATGTATACAGAGCCACAGGAACAGTGTATCCTGTAGACACCAGCCGTCATAAGCGTGTCATAAGGATGCCAAGGCCCAAGTATGCCAACTGGACCACGGCCTACCAGCCCGGAAAATCTACCTTCTATTGACTCCGGCCGTGAAAGCCTACGATACTATATAAACTGCATCGATGTTTTGAACTCCATGTTTTAACGTTTTTGGTGTTGTAAATGTAAATGAGTAACTCCAATCATACTCCCACTAACGTAAGAAGAGAAAGTATTGCAATCGTGCGCCGAAAAACGGCGAATTTTCGACACAAAACTCTTATTGCTGGGCCCTGGTCAGGAAAAAGTGGATAAATCCAGTTGCTGAATATAGAAAAAAATCCTCTAACACGTGGTGTAGCCAAAATCCATGTATTGTCTGTCCTTGATACCGAAAAATCGATTGATGGCAAAATGTCTGTGCACAACGCTAGCACATAAATCGTTCAGTCGATTTTCTCCAAAATTGGTATTTCCTCAGTTGGCGCGGACCCTGGAACTTGAAATATGTTAATTTTGGGGGTACTTTACATCAAGCCCGTGGGACATTTTCAAAAAAATTACTGGAAATTTTTAATTAAATTTTGTTGAATAGTGCAAAGGACGTTTAAGAGAGTGGTGCAAATCTCACTTTCGTTGACATCCCCCATTTTTCAAAAATTGAAAAAGAAAAAAAAAACTCTTCAAGTTGGAGATAGAGATTTTTCTCTTCGACCAAGTCTGTTGTACAAAATTAGCTCTTCAAAAAAGGTCATGTGTAATTTTTTGAAAGAAACTAGTACTTTTTGCCTATTTTGCGATTGGAATTTATAAAAACAAATTCTCAAAAACGACTTCAATTTTTTTTCTTTAAATTTTCTTCAGTTATGTAATAAGAGAAGATAAAAAGTATGGCGCTAGTTATATTTTCGGGTATTGCTCGGTTTTTTGAAAAAAAAATAAATTAAAACTACAAAATCGAAAATAGATATTTTTGCCTCAGTCAAAGTCCGTGTACATAGTCTGTTGTAGCTCTTCTAAAAAGATAATGTACATTTTTTGGAAAAATGAGCAGTTTCTGGGTATTCTGCGATTGACATTTACAACAAAAAAATTCGCAAAATCCGCTCCATTTTTTTCTTTAAATTTTCTCCACGTATACAATAAGGAACGGTAAGGAATACAGCGCTAGTCTTATTTTCGGGTATTGATCGCTTTTTTTCAAAAATTGCAAAAAAATTCAAAGCTACGAAATTGTAGAGATTTTTGTTTCAGACAATATGAGTTTTTTAAAAAGGCATGTACAATTTTTTTGCAAAATGAGTAGTTTTGGATTATTTCTGGTAGAAATTAATGAAATATACAGATTTCACTCTAACTACGGACCATGAGAAAAATTGAATTAAATGAAAAATTGAACACTCGACGTAGTAATCATATTCATCAGGTGATAGTATCAACAGCTCACTACAAACAATTCATATGTAATACATGTACATTATTTTACAACACCTTGCCAGATGCCATTAAACGATTAAATTCGATGCAAAAATTTGTCCTAAGTAAAAATTATTTTCTGCTTTAATGTGTTGTATAATTCTAAAGAACCTGTAATAAGTATTGTACTTCAGCTTCTGGGTCAATGATCCCCATCTCGATCATGTTTTCGTCCAGTTTCTCTGATCCTTGAGCAAATGCTGAGATTGCCCCTTGTTTTGCCACTGGACATTAATGTAACTTCTAATTACCTTCGCCCCATTTCACGTCACACACAGTTTGTAACTGTTTTGGACGTAAATAAATAAATAAATAAACAATTAAACTGTGTCTTCGAACGTATCAAAAGGACACTGTCGTCCGGATGGCCGCGATCGTTAAGGCAGTAGTGCCGTAGCGATCCCGGACTGAAGGATTCGAGTCCCAGCTCGGGCATGGTTGTATTTGTGTTCGTCATTTCACCTCTCACCATCACCATACCACATCATACTGCCAATATATAGTGGTCGCTAATGACCTACCTGTTAATGCGATCTTTAAAAAGAACCACACTGCGGTAGATAGCGAAAGTCCTGTCTGGTGAACGGAAAATTAAATGCAAGTGGCTATTTTATTTATTTTGATGTTATTCAAATTTATCTTCAAATAGGAGTAATACATTGAAGTTTCATTGGATTTTAACAATTAGGGAATATTATTAATATTTTAATCATATTCGCATGACCTTCTTTAATTATCAATAAATATTACAATGATATACTTCTAAATAGAACTTAATCTACGAAAATAAAATATTGTATAACATTACTCTTTATTGTAGAAATTTTATTTCGAAAATGTTAATTAATACAAAACCATGTTATGCAAAATGACAATAAAAATACTAATATAATCTGAAACAAAAATATAAGTATGTATTAAATTCACATAGCAAATATTTCTTCAAACCATTCTTCAAAGCAACTGTAGGAGGGATTACAATAGTTCGGCGTGGGAAGGCGCGACGCGTACGTACGAAGCACTATCGCAGACGCACCGGAAACTCAACACCCTACAGGCCACTGATCGAAGGATGAGCGTCGCTTCGCAAGGCGTGGGCCGGTACCTTGCGAAAGGATGTGCAAATTTTTCCGCTTATCACTATTATGACGACTCACATTTCGTGTTGCGCTCACTGCCTACTGGTACTGAAAGGTATACAAATTCAAAGACTGGTGGTAGCAATCATAGTAGGAAGTAGATGCATGCAAATATCATTTTACAATATTTGATACCTCAGGATTCTTACACTTTTTGGCGTTATGGATCAATAAAATATCACACACTTGCTCAAGTGACAATGCAGTTCTGTCTGTTACAATAATAACTAATGACTAATATAATAACGAATAAAAATATCTAATAAAAATAACTAATAACTTGTATTCACTGCTGTAAAGTTTGTTTTCTATCATATTGTTCTTTTCACTCTCCATGACTGAACACCAAGAAGCACTTCGACCTGATTTCGAGTATAGCATACTCAATCGAGTATCAGATGCTCAAATGAATTCAAGCAGTGGACACTTGATCTAGTCAGTGCGCGTCGCACTTCAGTGAGATCCAGTGGCCAAAAGGAGAACTCTTTGGTGCAGCAAGCCTCCCGGAGTAAAATGCTCGAATGCACTGCACTAGTTGGAAACCGAAATGCGAACGGCCACGTTTGTTGGCGTTCAAGAATTTCAAAATGATAGAATAAAATGTTTATAATCGCCAGGAAGCCGAGCTTTCAAAATTTTATGTTATTAACTTCGTCTGAAACCCACCAAAGATTAGTTATTCCTTACCTCACTGTGCCAACGTGATAACTTTCCAATTTGGCAATAAGTGTCTCCTTAAAGTGCCAAGAATTGGAACAATATGGAACAATTGTCACCACTGTGACAACTAACAAATCGCAGACAATCTCAATCATAAGGGAGAACAAATCACAAAAGAGAGAGAGAGAAATCTCAGACAATCACATTCATCTTTTTGAAATATATTTTCTACTGATAAACGAATTAAATCAAATTACAAATATTTTTAATTTTAAAATAAAAACATACAAATTGTGTGTGTTTTGTAACAATAATGTTAGCGAGGAAAAAAGAAAAAGAAAGAAGGAACATTTTTAAGAGGCCTCCCTTCCATTGGCGTGGGCAGGAGTAATGGAGTAGTTGACGTCGAGGAAATGTCTATTAAAGCCCGTCGAAAGACGAATTTACATAATGTTTATGAACGGAAGGTGGCCGTTGCCGGAGCGGAAGGTAGCTCGGACTTTATTAAACGAATAAACCGATCTGGCCAGCCGAACGCGGCTCGAGGTGTCCTACATAGCGAAACGTGTGAGCCACGGTCGCTGGTGTAAGGGCATCTTGACGACTACACTCGAACTCATATCGACACTTAATCTCATGATAAATAAAATGTTAGTTTGATCACGCGCGTAATTGGCACATGTATTTCAAATAGCATTGCTAGCACGTAAAATGCTAATTCCCAACATTTCCACAGTTATTAGTTTATTGAAGTTTGCATGTCATAATGTACTGTTTTATTTGCAGGTGTTTTGTTCAAAGTGCTGTTGCATGAAATACCGCCTAGACTACTTGAATTATGCGGAAGTTCGTGTCTGCCTTCTGTGCCATGATATATTGGTCCGAGGTAAGTTATATAATTTCACGTTTTCTGATTTATTAAAAGTAATAAGTAGTTGTGCACAGGACACTTTAATTTTGCATGATAGAAGGCAGAACGCTTAAATTTTGAATAATGATACATTTTTCGTTTCACCTTCCTAAATTATCCACCAGCATAATCTCTCGTTGTAACTAGACCGCACACAAAATGACATTTTTCGCCTACATGCACAGTTCTAAAATATATATTTTTGTATGGAATTTTAATTCCCGAACACTGAACTATAAATCTATGGTAGGCTTTCCGCCGAGCATTGGCTTTGCCTGACGCTTTTTGCCTGCTCGAAACGACAAGAACTCGTGCCGGGTCATACATATAAACGACTAGAGATGTCAACAATTAATCGAAAACCATTATTAATAGATTAATTGATGGCAAAAATCTTACTAATTTAATTGTTTGTTCCAAACGATTTTCTTCAAAATTGACATTCCCCAATCGATCTGGCCGATCTTGAGTCCCTCCGAATTGAAACTGATATATTTTATTTAGGGGTGTTTTACATGAAGCGACATTTTCAAAAAGTTCTCAAAAATGGCTTCACATTCTTTTTATTAAACTTTTTCCTCGGATAGCTTAAGATACGTTTAAAAATGACGTAGGTCTAATTTTCGTTTTACTCTCATAATAGTAGAACGTTGCGTAGTAGAGAGTCTTATTTTTTGTAAACCAGATCTGGGATTTCTACTACAATATTGATTATAAAAATTTTCGGGGACGAAATATGTTTCTCAAAGACATCTACAAATAAAGTTGTTCAGCGTTGTACGATGGATATGAAAAGAGTGGATTGGATGGAAAAGTAATTTCGCTCATACAACTGAAATCCTATGATAGTTCAGTTGTCTAGTTACAATTTGTGTATCTAGAAGCTTCCGTTAAAAAACCAAATGGCAGGTTGAGCTTAAAAAAAACAGTCTTCAAGACAATTGGGCTTAAGTCACTTATGGGCGCGAAATTCAAATTGGCCGCTGCGACCGAGACAGCGACGTATCCGACGTGTGTTCTATTCAACTTTTAAATCCACGAATATTAAATCCAGTTTAGTTAAAAATGATAACTACGGTACACGCCGATGTAAACATAAATTATCAACACAATCCAACTTTTATGAAAATTAATGATTCTCGTAGACTGCTCGAATTATTGTTTTTAACACGTATTCATATGAACTAGTGCCTTGCTCTTAACATTGTCGCATAAATGATAGTCTCCTGTAGATTATTCTAAATACCATGATACACTAAAAAGGATTTTGGAGATAAAATGTTCGTTCTTAAAAACACTGAGTTTATTGAATATCTCTGGGCGCGGAATTTGAATTGAGCTTCATTTTGTGAAGCTGTACGCCAACCATGTATCGAGGAACATAGTAGGCACGTTCGCATTTATCTAATCTGACAGTCAAATTTAAACAAATACAAAATGACGTCACCATATGTGCCATATGACTAAACAAAAAATAAAGAAAACTAGTATCGTGTAAGCGTAAAGGTAAACATTTGAGGAAAACTGCGGTATTGCATTCTATGGTTTACATGTACTTTAAAACAACTCAACATTCTCGTACGCAAGAGTCTGCTTGTTGCAGTCCGTATTATGGTCGGTATCCTTGCATGTGTCTGCTTCTAGATCGCATCACGTCGTGGCTTATAGTTCAGTCAAAAGGTATCTGACACAGGAAAAAATTACGGAATTTTTTTCTCATCGGTTCTATGTTTTTGAGTGCGCCGAATGCGAATTTGACGCCTCAAAAAAGATCGGCTTTACACAAAACAAAACGGAAAAAAAAACTGAAGATTTCGCTCTGTTTTTAGTTTTTCGCTTATATATTAAAAAATACACGTTTTATCGAAACTATTGTTATTTATAAAAATAAAGTGGATAAATTTCCTGCAAAAAACATAAATTATATTTAATTTTATGAAAAAGCTTTTTAGACGCTAGAGTGCGCTGAAAATCAGTTACATTTTGGGCCTCAGGTTCAAAACTGGAAAATAGCTCTTTCCAACCATATTGTCTCGCGGTAGCGCTCTAGTTACACTTTATCATACTTGCAAACAACTGTTGTGAACAAGTAATAGGCATTGTTAAATGATCCGATACTTACGAAATCAATAGGGACGTATTTGCTCGTGCGGAGTATCTGTAAGTCCCCCTTAGGTAACCGAAATAAGACGAAAATAAGAAAATTATTACAATACGTTCTGTACAATACAATACCAAAAATTTGTACAGACAATGTTTTTTAAATACATGCCCCAAATTATGAGTGAAAGTAAGAATAACGCACAAAACAATAAGTTCTTACAGAAAATATCTCTTGCTTTCACTTTTCCTGCTATCTCATATCGTCCAGTTGAAATTCTAAAGACACCGGTATACTGAATAATTTCCAAGAAAAAGACAACGATAGAGATAATTCAAATTATCATGCATGATATGCTGATCCTCGTAGCAAATTTTGGAAATATATAACTTGCATATTATTCCATGAAGTATTTCATGCGCCAGACTGTGACTGCTCATGAAATAATACCCCACACCACGCACTAGCGTGTGATTGACTTGAGCGATAACCCCTGCCTTTTGCACTGGCGCGAGATAGGCAGTCAGTGTTAAGTTAATTTGCCTCGTTACGAAATCATTGCAATATAATATGTACCGGTAATATTTGCAGTTTTATTTCATGTACATAATGTCTCGCGGGGAGTGGGCTATTTGTGATTAAACGTTGGAAGATGGAATACACACAACTTTTGTGAAAGAAAAGGAGTTAGAATCTTTCGTTGAAGTAAATGACAAGCGGCAGGATGGTAAGTTTTTAAAATTTAAATGTAACTCACAAGTAAATCACAAGTCCACGATAAGAATGAGTGGTGACACGTAAACGAAAAATTTATTTTAACGTACGTGAAGTGAGCTAAAGAAGATGGCGGCTGAATGACTTCAACTACGTTCATCTACCTCAATTTGTCTTCAAAATTAACTTTTTTTTATTTTTGGTGAGAAAGTACTAGGAAACTATGTGAAGAAACAAATCAAAAAGCTTCTCTCAAAACGAAATGTAGTATATTGTGTGAGGTAATTAGCTGATAGAGAAACTGTTTTGTGACAAACTGAGTAATTGTAATGATGATTTGGGTCGTTCTAAAGTGCATTGCTTAGAGACAGTAAATGATTTGTTTGCGGCTGATGCACAGTATTATTTGATCTACATGAAAGCACTGCACCAGCCCCCCAAAGAAAACATTAGCACAAATCATACGCAGGCCCTGCAGAGATGGTGTAGATTCAGCGATGCAAACTATTTTTACTATTCTTGGAAATAGTAAAGAAGAATACCACTTTATAGTCCAGGTCGTACTAGATTCGCAGTATGGCAGCTAAAATGATTTCCTGTCGGAACAGCCAACTTATACCATTGAATTGATAATGTGATTCAAGGTGATTTTCTTCCACATCCAAAAATAGTTAAAGCACGTTTACCTTATGTTGTTTGTTTCAAGTATTTTCATATACTCCGCGCAAGTAAATACGACCGATATGGTTCTGTGAGTATGGGAGTGTTATTTCTTTAACAGTGCCAATTATTTGTTCACGGTAGTTGTTTTCAAGCGTGATAAAGTGTAACTGGAGAGCTGCCGCGAGATAGGATTGCTGGAAAGAGCTATTCTCCTGCTTTGGCCAGAGGCCCAAAAAGTAACCGGTTTTCAGCGCGCTTTAGCCTAAAGCACGTTTTATGAAATTAAATATAATACACTTTTTTTGTAGGAAATGTTATCCTCTTTCATTTTATAAATAAAAATTGTTTCGATAAAACCCATATTTTGAAGATATAAGTGAAAAACCAAAAATAGGGCGACATTTTTTGGCTTTTTGCATATTTTTTTTCTGTGAAGCAGACATTTTTTGAGGTGGCACACATCGAATTCGAATTCAGCACACTCAAAACCATATAAAGAACCGTCGAGAAAAAGCTTCCGGATTTTTTTTCCTGAATAGGGCCCTTTTGAGCACCAATTGACTGTCGCATCGTATCGCATTATTTTTTATCGCAAACATTTAAATCTGCCGCCGACGCCAAGTGATTCGCCCATCAGCCGCGGGTCAGTTTTGCCTCAAACGAACAGAAAGTGCGATTCGAGGCCCGGCTCGCAGAGTAGGCGTGGCTGGATAAGCACCTGCGCGGAATCGCCTTCCCCCTCCCTCCCTGTCCCCTCATTGTCTTGAATGTCCATCTCTGGCTATCAGGAAGCTACCTAATACGTACTTCTTTCAATTAACAGAGACTTCTTTCCCTTTCCATCACCTTCCATCTGGAAGAACGTCTGGGACGGTGAAATATCAATGTCGGGAATCTGGGTTATCGACTTACACTTACGGGACCAAAGATCTTAGAACTTGACCCGCCCGAAATCACCTATCAATAGAGTTGACATTTACGTATTTTTTATAATATTGCAAATTGTATCCTATTAATGTTTTTTCTGTAATATTAAGCCTTAAATTCAGAAAATTGTCGATTTGCTTATTTATATAATCTCTCTATACCCAGAGCCATATGGGCGTGCAGAAACGGCTGGACAATGTTGTTTTGGCTCTTCCGTGCACTAATACCTGTTTCACGATTAACAAGTCACTGTTGCATGATTAGCGCAATAAATAAGCGTTTGTCACTTCATTCAACATCAGTGCCATTTATACTGCGATTTCCGGATCTCCCATGAAGATCCTGCTAACAACGTAGTAGGTATACATAGCTCAATTACTTGTATTGTGAATAGTAGTTTCAAAATTATGGTGGCAGTGTGACGAATATATTCTGTAATTTTTCTTTACATTCATTTTCTTTGACAGATATTGTGAGGGTAAGTCGTTTTTAGCCTTTATAATAATGAAATAATAGCTTGTGACGCACTGATACAATATTGTCTTGACATCACCATTCAGGGAGAAGTCAAATTTATTCATGAGATATGCTATCACAAACTGTTTTTGTAGTGCGAAGGCAATCACTTATCATTTCTCGCATTGTTTGATGAAGTTCATTGCGGTTCACCATGGAATTCATTTTGTACTTTTCACCCTGGACGTGCAACACTAAGAGAACATGGACGTACTGCAGTCAGCGACATATTTTTTTGTACTAACAGCTAGCGATAGCATGGGACTATTCCCAAATGTACAAGCTAGCTGCAAGAATTCCTTGTACAACGTAACCTCAATGGGGAAATGAAGTTTTTTTGCGTAAGTTTACAATGTTTTAAAAAATATTTACAGTTAAATCTAAAGGTTAAAATTTTTACTGAAGTTTGGTACTAAAATTAAACACGCAACAACTAATTTAAACTACATATGAGAGGCACAAATGCTAAACTATTTGAGCTAAAGTTTTTGTTTTAAAAGGCTTCCACTCGGCACAATCTTCACCTGAACCTTGTCGGAAAACATGCCTTCGGTAGCGAGCTTTCATGACCTCGGCAGTGTCCTCCCAGTCACTCCCCACCCATATCTCCTAGATCTCTTCCATCATCCGAGACCTCTTGGGATCCATTACCTTATCCCCTGAACCTAATCCTTGTCCTACCTCTCCTACTATTCAACCCTCTACTTCTTTTGCCCCACCTGCCTCACCCCCTGCCACTGCTGGGACACGATCCTTCCTTCGACCACGCACTCAAGAATGAGATATATAAATAGCAACTATAGTCAGATGCAACAGAAAAGTATCCGTGTAATGTCCATGCAAAAGATTCGAATAATGCATCAAATGTTCAATCTCTTTGAAATAAAATTGAATTTATCCAGGCATCCGATCGAAGGGTGGGTTTCACCACGTCCGCTTAATATTAAGCGAGGCTTTAGCAGAAATAAGCTAGTTTATGTCAAAATAACGTTTCACCATGGTTTGTAAGCTCCGCTTAGCATTAAGCGGTGCTTTGTACATAAGCGATGCTTTGTACATAAGTGCTTGCCTAACGATCGCTTAAGGAGGTAAGCCGGCTTAAGGTAACATGGCAGAGAGGTTATGTAGAGTTTCATTCAGTGACGACGACCGCGTTTTTGAAGATTGAATTTCTCCACTTTGGCGAACTAGATGGATTCGAGAGAGGGCAAATTTCTTGAAAGACTTGTCGGAAATGATTTTTAGACTCGCTTTCTCCTTTTGAAGAGATCGACATTATTAGTGTTGGAGCAGATTGAAGAAAAACTAGAATTTACATCTGACGGATATTTAGTGTAGCCTAGTTGTAACTTCATAACGGAGAGCTGAAAGCTTACACCTTTAATAAACAGTATTTCTCTTGGTATATCTTGTAATAGTAAAGTATAACATTTGTATCTCAGGTTAAGGTTGTGATAGGTTTGTATCAGTACAATTTTAAATAGAGTACGACTTTGAACACTACGAAATTCTAGTCATAATCCTGTTATGCCATAATCTAGTCACAATACAGTGTTATTGTTTGTAAAGTGTATCATAAAATTAATAACGATCGTAAAATAATTTGATAGAATAAACAACAAACAAAAATAAAATAATAATCACACACTTTCAGCATATAAGGACTGAACGAAATTATGATGGTCTACGAAATAGTACAAACAACTTCAAAACATGGAGACATCTGGACAAGAACGTGCTCAACGTTGATGAATGTACGTTCTGGCTTTGCCAACATTAGCGGAAGACTCAGAAACCCGCTTAGCTTAGCCACCCTTGCCCGGTTTCTTCCGAAAATACGAAAGCGTTGTAAGGATGGTACAGGCAAAAATATTTAAAAATGATCAGCATATTTTGAACGCTAACAAAACTATAACAATGTGGACTATCATTAAAAATACGACCACATCATCTAGATACTGTGTACAGAATGTTGTTTTAAATGAATCAAAGTGAAGCAAGGTCGTCCGGTTGGCCGAGGTCGTTAAGGCAGTAGTGCCGTTGCGATTTCAGTCTGAAGGATCGCGGGTTCGAGTTACGTCTCGGACATGGTTGTATTTTTGTTCGATCTTTCACACCTATCACCATAGCATGACATCTTCGCAGTTATCATAACGGTTAATTCAATAGCGATTGCTAATGACCTAGATGCTGATGCGACCTTAAATAAAAAAAGAAAAGAGAAGCATGTCGAAGAGCTGTTAAAAGGTGCAAATCTCTTCAACAAACACTTTTCTACAAACACTTCAACAAACACTTTTCTAAAATTGTGGTTGATCTCACGAAGGGACTAAAACCAGATTTCAACATCATACGCGTTTCAGAAAATTTTCTACTCTTATGTTTATTTTCAAAACTCCAATGAAATCCTCAGAATAGTCGGTAAACTAAAAAATAAATATTCGTCTGGTTTGGATGAATTTCCAGATTGTTTATTAAACCTCCCTTTATACACTTGTTAACTGACATTTTCAATGCATCTTTGTGATAGGAATATTGTCAAAACATCAAAAATTAAGGGGAGTCTGGCAGCGAAAATACGAAAATTATGACAGTTTAAAAACTTAAGCTAGTTAAATTATTTAGACTTTTCTGAACACTGTGATATAACTTTTATTGCAAAATTCTATATAGAATTTTTTTTTTAATGTTTAAATCTCTCTGCAGCCGATTGGGGGCACGTCTCTTCTGTTATGACACACACTTAATTTTGGTTTATTGAGTCTACCTAATTATCTTAATGTCTGTAACTTATGTAGACTCTAAGAATAGGTTTTGTTCTTCACATGGGGAAACTGTCACAATTGTTACATCTTTATTGTTGTAGTATTTTAACATTGGTTTGTTTACATCTGTTCACTGTGTTCATGAGGTTAGAAACATGGTTTTCTAGGGAAGTATACCTTGTTATTAGAAAATTGTTGACTAAAGAGCCAAGAGTTAAGAAGAGGAGGGTAGTTTTAGTTAATAATGAAGAGAAGTATGGTATTACATCATGTAGTGCAAGTTATCGCTAGATAAACTGTGGGAAAAAGTATTTAACTGTTAAATTTTACGTCAATATTCGTTCCTGAAAAAATATTTTTTTCTTGTACATATGACCAATTTACAATGACTGATCTACTTAACCAAAATAATAAAATACATTGCAAAATACATAGAATATTATGGATTAATATGTGTCTAATTTTGACATTATTTTCTATTCTTTTTTAAAATTCTGTAAAACGGTTTGATGATATCCTATTCAAATAATTCTGGTTAAGTATAATACAGTATTTTGTGTAACGAATAGATACACCGTCAGTCTCCCTTTAAGCTACGTTAAAAAGGTAACACGTGTGAATTTCAAAATGATCGGCCAATTTCTCTTTTGTCGTTCACAAAAATTTTCTACATGTGAATGGAAAATTTTCTCTGGGAAAAACCGAGCGTTTTCAGACCTAAAACATGGATTTATAGAATCAAAATCTACAGAATCTGCAATTTTTTTTCTTTTCTTTATTGATTTTATGTTTGATGTGCCTATCGGCGTCATGACTTATTTCTTATCCGAGATAGTTAACATTAAAAACTTGTTCTACCGGAGTATCATCGATGAGTATTTTCGACCGGATGGGGTGTCTAAGACCGTGTTATAAAAAACCAGCTCTTAAAAAAGGACCATGTTCGATTTTTGAAAAAAAAATAGTTTCGCGTAATTTCTAATTTAAGTTGATGAAAATTATAGAAAAAATATTTTCTCAAATACCGTTCCAAAGATAAAACAAAGGATGCTTAAAAGAATGACGCAAGTCGCATTTTCGTTGAACTCTCTGAATTTTCGAAAATTGAAAATTTAGAAAGAATGCGAGGATGTATGTGCTCTTGTAGCGCTTTGAATTTCCTCTAGTAGAGGAAAGTGCATATATAAATGAGGAATATTTTCGATTAAAGTCTCGTAAAATGATAAAATTTTTCGAACTGTCGTACATCTCAAATATGAAGCTACACATTTTTTGTGAGTGCAATGTAACTCTGAATTTTAGATCTTTAAAATTTTGTGTACATTTTTTGAAAAAAAAAAATAGATTTTGAAGAGTAATTTTGACGGAAATCGTGACTTTTTCCCAAACTACTGAAATAGGAATTCCCCGAAAACTGCTTCAATTTTTTTATACATCTTGTCATGATAGAACAAAATACACTGAATTGTATTGCGCAAGTTTGATTTTTATGAACTCTTGAATTTTGAAAAATTACAAGCTTTCAAACAAATAAGGTGTGCAGTGGTATAGAGAACCTTACGTGATGTTAGTGCTCATGTTGATGACACAATTAATTAACATATAAAGTACTGTTCGTAGTATCCCAAACAATCATTTTAGATCATTTTTGTGTGTCGACATTCTTATCTGTTCACGCAGGAGAACGCGGGAACACATATATCCAGTATACTTTCTGGTAGATTGAAGAGCTTTCACCATCAACACGTTTAGAAATCGATTACAATATCCAGTTTATGCATTTTATAACACTAAGAGAAATAAAACTTTGATATGCTGCCTATTCGATATAGTGTATTCAATATTTAATGTGAAATCATTCTGATTTAACTTTTTGACTGTAATAGTATTTTTTCAGCTGATTCAAAATTATTTTACCATATATATTTAATTATTAATGCAGTATTTTCGGGGAAATATAGTATTCCGCCAAATGGCTAGGAGTCAGAGTTAAGATAAAGGATTTAAAAAATGTTAAAATAAAGCTCCTTCATTAACATATTGATATAACATTGTTCTTTACATTACATAATACATTTACATAACATACTAACCCATTTATTTGAACATGTGCTTGCTGTATTCTGTTAATATCAAAACTCTCTTTCCAGATGCTTTCTAATGTTGTCTTATTATCTTTAGATGCTGATGAAGAGAATGACTCCTTGAAAGGGTTATCGGATGCATCATCAAATAATTCTAACGGTGTAACAAGTGCTGGCCGTAAACCAAATCCCAACAATCCAATGGAATATTGCTCTACAATACCTCCTTTAGAGCAAGCGGCCAATGCGTTATCACATCCAGTTCCCAGTGTATTGGTACCAGTTGGCGTTCTGAAACGTGAAGGTATCTTGTTTGTTTATTAAACCTATGTGACCAATGTATGGTAGGGAAAATGTTAAGTTCATTTGCTGTTCTATAGAGGTGACTTGTTCATTAGATTTAATATACTTAAAAACTTGGATGACTGACCCCCTATCTCGATGTGTGTTGCTACATTTGGAAAACAGTTGAGGTTATTTAAAACTTACTATAATACATTAGAAACATATCATTTGTTTGTTATGTCGGTCTTGTTATTCAGAACAGCTTTGAATTTGGTTTTTGTGAAAAAGTAAATATTTTGTGTATTTATGAACTTCCAGAATTGTTTTAAAGGTTTTGCTTTAAAACTAGTGGACAAATACTAGTGAACAAAAGTACTCAAAATGGTTTTACAAAAAGTAGAATGCATTCTGCTCAAGAACGGCAAATATAATATTGTCGTTTAACATTGCAATAAATTAAACATTTTAAGAAACTCACTCTTCACTAAAACTGCAAAATCTAGTTTATATATATTACAACAGTTCTTTACATACCAAGTATGTCAAGAAAGTTGATGCTCTATATCGCAACACTGAGAGAGCAAATTTATTATGCCAAGCGGCCTCATCTTTGGAAATGTCTTGTCGCATGACGTCAACTATCTCTTTAAGTAGTGACATACCGAATACGATAATTCAGTCGGTATGCGGAGTATGAGAGTAAGTTGAGTAACACAAGAAAATGTATTTCATGTTTCAGTGAAAATCAAAAGTAATTAATTGTTTTTGGATTTTTCTGAGTTCCTGGGTATCTAACGATATCATTGATATCTCTGAAAAGGCCAACGTTGCAAAGTTTCCTTTCAATTTCTGCGCGCGTTGGAAATTGTAATATAGATTTTTTTGTATTGTTCTCCGAGTCTCTGGGCGTCTAACGAAACCATAGACACCTATCTAATACCGCGAATACTGAGAAATCTGTAACTGCTTCTCACGGTATTCAGAGGGGAAGCGGGCCGGCCGTCGGGGAGGGGGGGGGGGGGCGCTCGGAGTGGTTGGGAGCAGCGTGGGCCCCACTGCATTACTCCCGCGCAGGTGAAACATGTCAACGCTTGCAGCGAGTGACAATAAATTTAATTTGCAGAAGTATAGCCCAGGACGTTGCAACATCGGTGGTCGGCGCTAGAACTAAATTAACCAACCCAACCCAACTCGTGGATTCTTTAGAGCGTTATTGCGTTATGGAATAAAATAGCTGTCTGTGCAGCGAGTTCTAACATACACCCCTGTAAAAAACTTATGGTTTTCGATAAAAAAAAGATGGTATAAGAAGCTAGGTAGTTCAGATTAAAGGGTGATTGATTGGTGTTTGGTGGGAGGAATTACACTGGTGCGCAATTGCTTGATTGAAATAAATGTATGGCAACTTATCCTAAAAAATCAATTGAACTAATTAGTAGATGTGTGCGATGCATTGTGTGAGCATGCACAGAAATAATGCAAGATAGACTCTGGTTCGTGACTTGCCACGAACACCAAATAGCCAGAAATGACCTGAATAATCCAGTTTCGCAGTGGCAAAGGTGGCACTTGGGGTAACACGTACAGCAGAGATCTTAAGCTGTTGTGCGGATGTTGGATTATGTCAGAAGCATCTTACACATTTGCGATTGCCGCATTTGATTCCTCTGCGAATGGAGCCAATCCAGTACCTTGTTGCAGACGCAGTGTTAAAATGTGTTCATTGGCATGAGCTAGCTTTAAATGATCGTCAAGGATAAGTGAACCCGTGAATTGATGTGCACAAGGCGAAATGAGGGGGTGAAGCGTAGCGAAAGGTGATTCAGGACATCCTGAGCCTACTCGCAGACAGCCGTTTTTGTCAACAAAAGGGTTCAGCGTATGAACAGCTATTCGTGGGGCAAACTGAATCGTTGAGTGTATTTAGCACAGGGAGGAAGGCGCACTGTTGCACTATTTTGACACAGGTTGTTTCAGCAGAACTGAGTTCATGAACACTGATGGTTGCCATGAGTTTAGAGGTGGAAGGCGATTGTGACCGTAATATTCAGATTTAGCTTTCAAGTCCCCTGGCTTGACGCCGCGTGAAAGCAGGTCGGCAGGGTTGAGTGAAGATTGAATGTGTCGCCACGTGAAACCATTGGTGGCTTCTCGAATAAACTGGGCACGATTGCGCACGAACACATTGCCCTCGAGAGGGGGCGAGCGAATCCATTCTAACACTATTTTGGAATTGGTCCATAATGTTACAGAATTGACAGTGAGTTCACGAGAGAACTTAAATGATCTTGGTTTAAAAGTTTTGTGAGGAGAACGACAGCACAAAGGTCATGGTAGGGTAGGGTACTACTTGAGATTTTGCACAATGCAACATAAATGGCTGCGCCATAGGCTTCTAAGCTACTATCAGAGATACCACCTAGTTCGATCAATGAGCAATTCAACGGTAAAACACACCGTGGGATTTCAACCTCAATTAATGAAGCAAACACCTCTTGTCATTTAGGGGCAATGTCAGATGGAAGTGGTGGATCCCAGCTGAGGGAGAAGTTCCATAGTTTTTTAAATAGCAATTTGCAAACAATGATGCAGGGAGCTAGTAAATGAAGGTGGAAAGGAGAACAAATTACAGACAACATTGCTCTTTTAGTGAATTTGTTAGCATTAACATGAATTTTGTGTGATAGTACCAAACTGAACATGTCAATGACAGTATTCCAGGATATACTTATAGTGAGAATTGATTCGGAGTGTTTAGACTCGAAAATTTTGGGATTAGATTTAGCTAACAGGTGATCTGAAAGATCTGACAATGCAGACTTGTCATTTCAAGCCCATTTACATAGGAGGAAACCACCACTTATTAGGAGGGCATTTAGATGAGCAACACATAAGTTTGGAAAGGAGCACAAAAGATCAACATATAAGTTTGACATTACCACGTGAAAGCCTATTGGGAAGCTTGTGCGTTCGTCAGTGGCAAGCTGATACGGAGTGCGAACAGCAAGAACAATTGCTGGCTTCAAACCAAATGTTATTGTTGTCAAGACGAAGTCTTGTATGGGTTCAGAGGGTGAATTTCTCCACAAGACTCGCTGTAAGTTCCAATTAGATGGATCAATATTGACTTGACGAAACATCGTTTTGAGGACTGCTACTATACCGATTTTGTTTATCTTGAATTTGAGTGAAAGGCCGAAGAGATCGTCCTGAATTTCGCTGCCATTTAAGAGGGCGTCATTAAGGGAAACGCCAGTGGTGGTTTTAGCAGACCCATCGAATACGATTCTCGTTTTCGTCGTGGAACTGGACGGTTTGAAAATTGGGTGGTGAGGAATGTAATAATCAACAGGGCTGAGTTGCATATGCCTTAAGTTGATATACTGATTAATAAAGTCATAAGCTTGCTTGAATTGCGAGTCCCTTTCAAGTGCTAAAAAGCGTTTAATTACCTGTGGTCTGGATTCACCCAAAGAATCTAAATTAGAGCTAGTGGGGAGTTGGACTACATATCTGCCCGTAGGGTCTCTGGTGGTTAGAGAGGAATGCTGTTCAACAATTTCTTCCTCGTGCACAATTGGCTGGAGAGGAGCAACCTTTTACACCTCCCAGAAATGTTTAATTTGGTCAGGCAATTCGAAAGAAGTTGGAATAAAATTGCAACTTGCGAGGGGTAGGATATTTGGGATAATAGGGTTTTGCCCGCAAGTATCCATCCTCATTTAGTTTCCTGTAATACAGGGTAAAAACCATTGGACCTGCTTATTTTGCCTGGTAACTATATCAAAAAAGATGTCTGCTCCAAGGAGGAGATTATTGGGTTTTGCAACTCCAAAAGTGGGATCGGCATAAACTAACATTTGTAAGCAGGTAAGGCCATTCATCACAGTTACAACCATGTGAAAGCGCCTTGGGAATGTTAAGTACAGCCGAACAAGTTACTTAACATGACCACCCCATAAGGGTGTTGCGTGGCTTGTGAGTGACAGAAACTGTGAGTGCTTGTCGTAGGTTCTAAACCAATGCCAGAAATGATTACAGGTGCTTTTACCGTAGGTATTTTAAGCGATTTAACAGCATCCCATAAAATTAGATTAACACTACTTCCAGTATCTAGAAGCAGGGCAAAGGTTTATCTATACTATTATTAGCAACACTGCTTACAACAGCTGATATGGATTGATTATCCGAAGAGTATTTGTCCCCAAAATGGAGGATCTTGTGATTAAGTTTGCCACAAATGGCACACTTCATAGAATAAGAATGTCCACTCGTTATCTGATGAAAACATTTGGAGCACCTACCGCATTTGTAAATGAACTCAAGACGGTTATTGGGTGTAAGACTCAAGAATGAAGGACAATCCTTGATCAAATGTCCCGAGTTACATTTCGGACAAATGGTGTTTTGTCCTTTCCAGTGTTATTAACGTCATTTGGCCTGGAGGCATTAGGCTTGTTTTTAAGGTTGGAAGTTGATTGAACAGGGTCGTTAGGGTCGTTAGTTGATTGAACAGGGTGAGCAGGGTCGTTAAAAACCCTTACGCTTCTCTGATGTATTTCTAAGTACTCAAGCGAGTTGAAGGTGGAAAGATCTTTCTCATTCAGAAATAGCTCCCATTCTTTCAAAATATCCTTTGGTAACCCTTTTGAAATGAAAGCTGCGGGCAACAGGTCTGATCAATCAGTATCAGCCTCGATTGCATTGACATGCAGTATATAGTAATAGATTAGATTTCGCGATGAAGAGGCGGAGCCTATAATGAGCACGGCTGGGTTTAAAATTGAAACCAAGTGCCGAGAAACAGTGTTTCTGGGAGAGTTGTATTTTTGTTTCAAAAGATCCCAGGCTACATTGAAGTTGTCATCTGCAATAGGGTGATTATGGATCAAATCCTGTGCACTACATTTAGACATTCAGACTAAAAAATTGGTTGTGTTATGTAGGTCAGTTTGGACTACAAGACCTTAAAGATTTTGGAAAGTCAGCCAGTTGATTAAATCACCATCAAAACTGCGTAGTTTTATTTCTGGTAATTTTAATTTGCATTTTGAATTGGTGGATTCATTGCTAAAAGAAGCTAAACCATTTGAGGCAGTCATTTACAGAGGAAGCTGATTGAAAATTGGATGCTGTCACAGTAATCATAGTGTGAACTTCGTAATATTTAGTGAAAATATCATTTAATTGTGAGGAAAACTTATCTGAAGGATCAAGGGTATCAGTAAAGTAATTGAGCTTGTTAAATAATATTAAGTTTTTTCACTATTTCTTTATATATATATATATATATATATATATATATATAATGTAAATAATTTTGCACAACTTAGTTCATTTTGCAGAACCACATCTCTTATTCCCATCCTAAAATATATTATTGCACATACTTCCTCATATGCCTACTGTACTGTATAGCCTTATGCTGTAGTGCCCTCTCTTTCATGATGAAAAACCTTCGGTTTCCCACGGGGGTAAATGTTGGGGCCCACACAGCAAAACAGAAAATTACATTTTATTTCGTATGCTTGGCTCTGGACAGAATTTGCGTGATGCCATTCTCACGCTCTAGCGCCGCTCCGGCGGAAATGGGTGGGCGCCCCCCACCCGCATCTCCTCCGGCCAATGCCTGCGAGCCTGCGCGCGATCGCCTCGCGCCGCTTCGCAGCAATTCTTACATGTCTCATCACGCCACGCTGAGGCAACCGTTCTTAACCGAACCTAACGAATCTTCTGTTCTAGGTTCTAGAATCAGTTCAAACGCTAAACGATGAAAGGTTAATAGCCAACCCCACTCTGCATTCTCTGATGCGCAGAAAATCTTGGCGACGCAACCGCCGCCTTCAGAAATCAGTTGGGGGGGGGGGAGGCTTGCGAAACACGCATATTCGTGTCCACAGAGCTCCGTGTCAGACATGAGTTCTTTGCACGTAAAGTCGCGCGTAAGTCATAGTCGTACAACTTTCGAAGTCTCGTAATGAGCAGCAACTAAATGCGCAAACTCAACTCTTGGTTTGTGTTGCGATCTGAGTTGAACACTGCATTGTGCATGCCGCCCCAGATTAGACAGATGCACCAGTTTCACGTAAATGTTAATGTTCTGTGCTAAGTGTTAACTGAACTGTGTAACGAGTGAAACAATAGAACTGTGTCTTGATGTATTAATGCCAGTGAAATGCGACTAAGAATACACTTGTTTGTGCAGTACTTTGGCAGTTTGTGCAGGAATTCGAAGACTGCTCCGCTTGTCAAATAAAATATCAATCAATATAGCCCACTAAACCTCAAATAAGTGAAGCAGCCTCAAACAGAAGTATTAAATTTTTGAAATTTTCGAAAATACCGAGTTAGCCGAAAATGAGACTAGCACCTTATTTTTTCCGTCCTTTGTTACATACGAGGAGAAAATTTAATGAAAACTGAGCTCTTTTTGAATGAACAATTCGAATCGAATGAATAATAAAAAATTGATCTGTTTTTGAAAACGAAATCAGAAATTGCAACAACAAAATTGGAAACAAATTACGCGAACTCTACTCTTTTTTAAATTGATCATTTTCAATAAAGTTTCTGAAGTTCTCAATTATTTTCTGCAGCAGCAGAGAATTGTGACAAATAATATTCTCCGACTCGAGCCAGCGAACATCCCCTTCCGTGGAGCTGAGTCCGTAAACGCCAATTAACCACCTCGGCCATCCGGCAATAAGGTTTTTTCTGGCGAAATTTCGACCTTTTCTGGCGCATGATTACGTAACTTTCTCTTCTTAAGGAGAACTCGTAAGGCAAGAAAGTAAAAATTGTAGCAATAACATCTTATAATATTGGCAACGAATTAGCAGTGTTAAATTTGTGCGCGGAAGTATAAAAAAAATGAAAGAATATATGTAGAAATAACGCTCAGATTAAATTCAATAAAACAATGATGAAACCACCAAGGTTCTGTGGAAGTAAAACCTGAACTAACGACCTGAACCTGACAAGAAAAGAGAGAAGTGGAATAAAAGCTGCTGAAATACATTTTCTTACAGGAATGGTTGGTTTACCAATAATAGATCTCATAAAAATTCTACAGGATTGACGTGTCCTGGACACCGATAAATGTCGAAACAAATATTGTTAAGCCACGTGCGTCCAGTGGGTGACGGCAGAATGCCAAAAAATGTAATTGACTGGAGGACGTCGCAAATAAGGAAAAACCATTGAAAAGGTAGCAGCCATGGTGGAAAGTCGACCATGGTATCAGCATTAGGAATCTAGGACTAAAACCTGTAACTCTACTCTAGTATTGATTTATGTCTATATTTGTTGTGCAAGTAAAGGAACAACAGACAATTATTATTTTTATATTCGACACATTTATAGAAAATATTCCTTAGGAAGTATCCGAACCTATAGTATTCGAAACGTGTAAATTTCAAGAGGAATAAAGTGTCTGCTGAAGAGTTGGTTTTATTGATTTCACTAAAGCTTGTAGTAGAAGATTTATGGATTCAGAATTGCTAAGCTCATTATTAGCCCTAGTTTCAGCCAAAAGGTCACGTTTTCATGCGAAGTGGGTCTGTTGGATATAGTAAGTGCTGGGTTTTCAAGGAATACGATTATGTATCTTGCAAAACATCATCTTCATCCTTCTGCGTTGCCTGCCTGCGGCAGTGGTCTCTGGAAGCAGTAGATTGCTTCTCTGGGAAGCACTTGCGGCAGGTGCAGCTATAAGTGGAGATGGATGGGTGCTGCTCTGTTCGGCTGTAGTATATTCGGGGTTATCCCCGATCAGGGCCCGCCTGTTCAGCTCCTGATCACCACCGGCTCGCATGCTGTCACCTCCAGCGGTGGCTCCGAAGGTGCCCCGGCGCTCCCCAGGCAGCGGCTGCTTTTCCGAGGCCTTACGACGCATATTCCGTGTCTCCATATCTCTATGGGTGTGCCATCGCCCTGCTGGCCGCCAAATTTTCTGACGTTGCCCGTCTCCCACGTGGCTAAGTTCTCAATTGCTCGGACGTAGGGCTGGACTTTGGGAGACATTATTATTATTATTATTATTATTATTATTATTATTATTATTGTTATTATTATTATTATTGTTATTATTATTATTATTATTATTGTTATTGTTATTATTATTATTATTATTATTATTATTATTCAATATATGTGTTTTAGGGTCTGCCCGACTGAAGAGTGATGTTGCAAAACAAGTGATATTCAGTGATGGCATTCGCCCTGGCGGAGATCTCACAGAAGTTGAAACATCTTCAGAACCGCGGGTGTTGAGACAAACGGATGTTACAGTCAAGAGAGTGAGCAATTTATCAGGTAATTTAATGTAATGTTTGTGCCTGTAAGGGCGTGTGCATGTCTGTCTGTTGCTAAATTTGTAAATATAGTTTCAGAGAATTATTTCCTCACAAGTATAATATTTAAAGACTGGTTAAAATTTTTAAAATTGTGCAAAATATTACGTCAATTTAGACTTTTCAAACCTAATGAATCTATGTAAAGTACCCCCAGAATTAAATGATCGGTTTCAATTTCAAGTGGCCGCAACATCATTCAAATTGATTGGGGATTATCAATTGTGGAGAAAATCAGCGGAACGTTTTAGCCAAATTGGCTATCATTGTTCCTTAGCATATGATATGCTAATACAAATGATTATAATGCTTTAAAAACATAATTTGTGACTACATTACAAAATCAAAATATATGTAGGTGCTACGGTGTATAATAAACAATAAAATAAATACACACGACTGTTGGAGTCATTTTCAAAATGCATTTAAAGTCAATGTGATTTAAAGGTGAGAAATGGAAAAAAATGTTTTTGTTTCTTTTTACCTAAAGCCCAGCAGTCGAAAAAATCTGAAAAACAACAACAATGATTTGTGTTGTGGGAGGAACGTTTGAGATTTTTTAAACTTGTTCCAGGGTTCCAACACACAGTAAAAATATTTTTTGTGATTTTTTCAAAAATATTTTTTGGTTTGAATTTGGCATTGAGCAAATGTATAAAAAATGTTTTTCAAATAATATAAATTATTTTATTATTTTTCATATTTTTTCAATCACAAAAAATAGTGTTAAGGTGACAAAAATAAAATAAAAAGCATGTTTTTGGCTGTAGATGGTTGTAGATGATGGGATGGGGGCTAAGAAACCTTACAAAAATCTTATTGTTATGTTACAGTGTAACTACTCATATGTCATTTGGTTTAGGTGGACCTTTTTACCATCTTATCCAGGAGCACCCTTTCTATGCTTCACTTGATTTTGTACTCCCCATTAATTTACTAATTTCTTACACCTACTTCTCCAGTTCATTTTTTATTCTCGACACATTTCTTTTAACATTTACTCTTACATCTTCGTAACATCCTGTAGGCAACCACCTTTTGTAAGCTTTTCTCCTTTCTTTCTCTCCTCGAGTTCTTCATTACACCATTTACATCTTTTATGATTTTGATATATTAGTCAGGCATTTCCCACTGACATTGTACTAAAACCTAGTGCTATGTATAATTTGTATTTAAACTTTGTTGAAGCTTTCTGCAGCGTACATACATTAAACACATTCTGTTTGAGAATACTGTTTTCTTGCCTACCATCTTTGTCTACATAATTTACATACTTAAAAAACGACAGAGGATCTTAATAGGAAGTGATCTGAACCAGAATCAGCACCCCTACAACCATTGTATGTAGAATTTTTCGTTTGCTTTTTTACCACGAGATAATCTATTATTGATGAAGAAATAAAAGACATCATCTCCGTCAACTTAATATGTTTATTTAGAGAGCCGGCTTTTGTCATCAGTCTCGCTGTTGTGGCAAAAGTCGGGAGACGCTTGTCTCAATATGTCCAACAAATTCGATATGTTCTTTAAAAAATACACACTTACGATGATTGAGATGTAAATTTTATCTCCGAATTAATTGGATTGTTGGTGATGTAGATACCTTTTTATATGATAAATGACTGAAGATATTGTCTGGTATCAATTTTAATCAACTTATGATCATTTCGATCGCGTTGCGATCATCATCAGAACTTTGTTTTCGGCCCAGAAGCTGCTAGCTCTGATGATGATCGCAACGCGATCGAAATGATCATAAGTTGATTAAAATTGATACCAGACAATATCTTCAGTCATTTATTTATCTCCGAAGTTGATTTAAACATGAGATAAGATTCACTTTGCGTTCTTCTTTCGTCTCTCCGTGGACTATAGTGACTCAAAGTACTTCGCTGACTTTGGCACATGTAGAATTTGGTCGATAATTTTGTTGAACTCAGCAGGTGCCGTTTTGATACCGAAAGATAGTCGATTCTTTCGATATGTTCCTCAGCGAGTCGAAATTGGATGTATTTCACTTGATTGCTCATCTACATGCAAATTAACTCGTCGTATTCATCTTCGTCGTCCTATTCATCTTCTTCCCAAAAGTGCTTCGCATTCTTCTGGTACAACATAGATGTCCTGAATGGAATGTCCATTATACTCCATATTGACTCGAATTTTCCCATCCTTAACAAAAATATATTTTGTGTACGATCTAAAACTTTATCGATACGAGTGCCAATAGTATGTCTAATTTAAGTTGAACAAACTAATTTCGACGCAAGAAAGTATAACCAGAACTTAGATTTCAAATACAACGGGCTTGCCTTGGATTGTCATTTCAATCTGGAAACGTTCAAAATCTGACATTGGAGCTAGATTCCGGTAAATGTCTATTTGATCTCCTCCATACCTGTGTACAGGGACCTCTTCTTGATCTTCTCAGATGTACTTTGTTGATGATTGATGAATAAAAACTCCTCGTAAGTTCTTTACATATGTTTAGAACAAAAAACACCCTGAATGTTGATACACGTGTTTTACCACAAAGGATCGTGCAGCAGACGAGAAAGAACTTGAAACTAGATGTTCAAGTGCACGAAGGATACCTGGCACACACGCATATCACGCATTTCTACCATACTCAAAAAGTACCATAATGGAAAAAGAGTTTTCAAAATCTGAAGGTATATCATCTATGAAAATTTGTCGAGATTAAAACGGGTAGCTTTGTGTTTGTTTTTAGTAAAAATGTAATGTTTTTTAAACTGTATATAAGATATTACGAACGTAACTACATTCCCAGCGCCTGCGTGCCGAGATGCATAGGTGAATAGTGAACATATTGTTGATCAGTGTCACATGCTCGATTGTTTCATCGTGAAAATTGTCACAAAAAGAGAATTACATGTAGTTTTATAAGTTGTGTGGAAAAATGAAGTATCTAGTGATGATCGTTTTCAAAACTGCGTTCATATTTTTTTCAAAAATCATTTAAAAACAATTTTTAAAACTTTTAGACGTTGTAAAACATATCAAATCATGCGTATTTAATTACCTTGAAAATTAGATATATTTTGTCTTTCTACTTTAAAGACTTTCAAAGTTATTGCTTATTCAAAATATCGATGTGCCGAAGATTGTGGTTTTGCTCAAACTTTAAAATAATCATAACGCTGAAATTATGTGCACAATGCCAAAACAAAAAAAGCAGGTCTCATCAATTTATTCGTAGTTGACATAAAAAAATAAACGGCATCTGAGTAGTCAAGTTAAAAATAGTGTTTGATTTCACATGGAATGTCCCATGCGTAGGTCCCTCTCATGACTTGTTGTGAATTTATCCCACTCGGGAGTAATTTTGTGAACGCTTCTTGCTGTGCGTAGATGTGAAACTGATTTCTTGCTTTGCGGAATTTTCGAGATTTTACATTTCTGTTGATATGGTTTCGACTTCAACATCCGCGAGAGTATCGGCGGCCGTTGAGAGGCCAGGCTTGTGAGATAGTGTATCGAGCTTCACAGTACTTTGGCATATGAAAATCGCATTCAATATAACAAATGCGAACGTTGTAAAAATGACCAGCGATGCGACAGGCGTTTCCGAATCAACTGTGAAGAAAATTGTGATGGCCAGGAAAGGCAAGCAAGGGTTGACGAAGGATGATTCTTGTGTAAGCGAGAATGACAGCAACGTCGCCGTCATGAGCATGAGAACGAAGTTGCATGAGTGCATCAGTTATCGTTGCATGCGGTCCTCGAGTTCAACTGAACTAGATGCGGGCTTAACAGCTTTTCTTCAATAACTGTTATTGCAATAATAGTCGAGAGTATTAACGGTTATTAATAACAGTTGAAAAATAACACGTCCATGATCAGCAACCTAACGTGTCTGACTGTGGCCGATTGCTAAGAGTTAAATCAGCTGTGACGACTGCGAAGAGTTAAACTAGGCAAAACGAATAATGTTCGTAGCACCGTAAAGCTTGTGCAGCTACCGTAGGATGCTTGCTTGCAGTACTTCTCCAAACATTGGACAGAGAAATAGCTGATATGAAAGAGAGTAGATGAATTTCTAAAGAAGAATAGTAATTTATATGATGAGTAGCAAATGTATATAGAATATTACTAAAATAACAGTGATTCCGGTTCAGATGGCAAATATTCTTTCGATTATGGCACTTGTGCATAGTGAAGTGACGAGAGCCAAAAATAATGAAAAGGAGAAACTGTGTTTTTGCCTACCTACAACTAAAGTGGTAATGGCTGTTGAACATCAAATATTATAATGCGAGTTATTTGGCCGTAACCCATTTACTTTTATCGGACTTAGGGCAGTATTAGTGGATCTCACCCAGGCAGCAATGGGACATAAAGAAGTTAACAAACATATTGGACGGATTTAATTTAAAGGACAAACTTCTTATTGTAGTATATACAATAAAATATAAAAGTATTGTGGCACATGATGTGTAATAATGACGAATTATCTATTAATAAATCTAAAATTTGAACACTTTCTCATCACGATTGATTAGCTGCAGTGAAACTTATCGTAGAAAGTGGTTGCCGCGAAAGCTTGTAATAGTTCGGGTTTGTAATAGTTCGGGCCCAATAGGTTGCAGAAATAAATTTCAACCGATAACAGCCAATCACAGGATAAACGAAATAACTGTAATTTCGCGTAACAGATACGAAACGTTAACTGTTAAGAAATAACAGTTTAGCTGTTAAGGGCTGATCCCTAAACTGAACTGCCCCTTGGCAGTATAGGGGGATGGCTTCGCCACGCCTCCTGAGGTGCGCCATGATGCTTTTCTTATAAGTTGCCGAGCTATCGCTTGTACACCTTACCCCTCTCCATTGTACGTGGAATAATATGTTTAAGGTGTTTAATAGAAACCGTTGTCCGGTAAACTGCGTCGAGTGATCTGATGTCCCCTCCAGCATTCGTTATTCATCGTTGCCTTTTCGTCCGCGGACCGGAGGGCGACCTCCGATAACGGGCCTACGACTAAACAATTTAGTAAACTCCTTTGGAAGATGTGCTTGCCTTGCGTATGATCCCCCGTCACGACTAGGGCGGAGTTTACAGCTTATGATGGCCGCCCTGCGAACTGATGTGATTGGTGGACGGCGCGGAGGGCCTGTCACTTATCTTTGCCGTCGCTGCTCTCACCGCTGTGTTAGTCTTGCTCAGTGTCGGCAGTTTTCGATTGATTAATGATATCCATTTCTTTGCTTATAATATAATCAGTTTTGACATTCTTCCATGTTTCGAACATGACTACAGAAGTTTTTCCACTGATCAGAATATTCCTCGAACACTTTTAGACACAAATTTTCTTTAGAGTCTAAAGGTGAATCCACACATTCTTATTCTTGTGCATCACTATTCGTGATTAATATATTATATGATATATCCCATATAATTCAATCGGATTGAGATCAGGATGATATGGAAGTATGTGACCGTGTTGCATGGCACTTTCATCTATTACTTTGTGAAGTATTTCTCGTGCTTGTCCTCTGAGAGGCCTGCCAGACACTGAACTTGGCTTCGAAGCCATAATACACACTAATCACTGAGTCACTATGTTATTCAAAATGACGTTCGTTAGTACTTTTGTTTACAGTTTAAAATTAGGGCTACATCAGAAATCACAACACGAACGTTGTGGAAAGCGTAGTAATACTGAGCTGTCTGACCAGCTGGAGTCGATTCGAGGATCGGTTGCTGTATTTTGTTTCATTAGGTGTCAATGAAAGGGGACAGGGTGCCTGGGCTGTGTTGTTTCCGGGTCCTTGATATTGCCTCAGAGTTCGAGCTGCCTCCATGCCCCTCCCCTTTACCACGCACGCACGTGCTCGAACGAGAGCGAAATCGCAGAGTGAAGGAGGGAGAACCTCTCCGCTCTCTGAAACTCGCCTATGCGCACTCTGAGGGAGATTTCTGATTTATCCACCCGTAGTAATGGAATTATTCTTTCTCTTCAATGGCAGCATTCTCGAATATCCCGGTCTCATCATAAAGAACGATTGGAACTGATTGGCTTTATGTCCAGCTCTAGTGAGGGGAAAAAAGCCCTACAGCTAAATTTATTGTGGAAACTAAATGGTTTTCGCTTACATAAAGAAGAATTAAGGTTAATAATCTCTCTACATCGCCCATTTATTAGTTCTGCTGGAAACTCATCTTCCTCAATATCCCTTCTTTTTGCGCGGCTTTGGAAGTTATCGGTTCGACCAACATAAAGAGCTTCGCGATGATAGTATTGCGGTATTTATCCGTGATTCCGTGTTGTCGGAGGAACACAACACTCGAACCGACCTTCAAACCGTCTGCGTGCGACTGAACCTACCATTCGTTTCTCTAACGATGTTACACATGTTTATTCCACTTGACGAGCCATATCAGAACAACTCTAAGATGTTATTCCGAGCTCCCCCCGCCTTTTAGCATTATTGGTAAATTCCCACTATCCATGTGGTGGCATGAGTTGCTGCCCAGGTACTATTGATAATACTATTGACAAACATCTTTTTTTTTTTCTGAATTCTGGAAATTATACTAAATTTTCCATGGCTTCGACCTCTTCCTCATCCATCTAACATTCTTCAGTCCACGTCAATCTACCATCTTCGAGTGGACTGGTCTTGATGACTTGCAGGGTAGTGACCATTTTCTTACTCTGGTCCAATTTGATATTCCAGATCTTAATGTTACTTTCCCATTTCCCTGGCTAATCCATTGACCTGGTAAGGTACATTCAACAAAGAAATGCAAATATATGACAATTGTTCTGACGATATATGTGCCATTGTGGCGCATTTTACTGATGGCGTTCTTCACGTGGTCTTAATTGAAATACTGAAATCTGTGAGACGGCCACGATGTCATCATGTGCCTTGGTGGATAATTAATTATTTAGAAATAAATCTTCAATTACACTCTGGAGAAACTTTCTTACTAGGGGAAGTGGTAATTTTCAAAAGACACTGGGCAGGGGGTACTACCCAACATGAGGAATTTTTAGTTACTAAAACCAAACATCCCCTGTCATCCATCCTCTTTGCAGAACTGCCTAGAGGCATTACACAGAGAGTGGAATAATGACTGTCACATATGCTTCAGGCTAGTTTCGTTAACTGCTAATGTTACTATCTGTTTCTGAAAGTTCTGTAATTTTTACCTATCTTCAGACTTTTTTTGTTATGATCATGGACTGTTTCATACTGCCATTTGATATTATTCGTTTTTGTTACTAGATATTTTCTTAATATTAAACGAAGTGCCTCCTCTCCATGCTCACTGCACAAGAAATTAAAGGTTCATCACATTGAAACTTATTCTTCTTCTTGCATCCTTCCATGACTACAGACTCTTGTGTCCCTGTGAAATTGCACTTCTTACATCTCGCTGCGAGCATTGCAATGATCAGGCATGCCCTACAGAGTCAGTGTAAAACCTATTATTTTGAAATTATTCAATAATTATTTAAGAAAGAAATGCTAAAAAATCATTTTTAAACAGTTTTTGTGAATTAATACTACTAACCACAAGACACAAGTATAGAAACTCACATTGAAATAAAGATGATAAAATAGAAAATTGAAAATTATTTAATTAAATAAAACCTGTATCATTTCTTCCTGTGGTATTTGAGTTCCAGTAGTTCCATTTTTTGATGAAACATGTGTGCACCAGTAAACAAAATGTTGTGGATTCAAATATTGCAGCATAACTGTAGACCTGTAGAACTAATGATGATGATGATGATGACAACTCAAACAGCTAAGAAAATCTCTGATTATGGTGATCTGCTTCCAAATTTGTAGGATTGCTGTATTCTACAGTGCGTCTCTCGAGATCCTTTGATGTCAAAGCGAAAAGTTTTATTTCAAATGATGGTAAGTAAACATTTCATCTTTTTTTCTTATAGTTAGTATTGTTATAATTTCATAAGCAAGCCTAAATGTATTTATTATGTGGCCAGAAGGAAATAATTGTGTTGATTTGTTTTGATCTAGGTCTTCCTCCACTGGCTGTGATGGATAAAGGAAATCTGAATTTAGAAGATATACCTTTCAGAAATATGCCTCACTTCTTGGCATCGTTGAAATGTGAAACTAACCCCCCTGCAGTATTTGCTTTAAACAAAAATCTTTTTGTGAAAGTGAAGATTCTTAATTGTAAGAGTTATTTTAATTCAAATATTTATGTTGTTACCCCTGGGATTCGTTCTATAAATAATTATTACCCGTGTCATTCTTTAAATAATTACTGTATAATTTTTTGAAAATGGGAGTGGATATTGTGTAATTTTTGTTTGAAGTAAATGTAATTTATAAGTTTGTTTGTCCAAAACGGACCAAATTTTTTTCTATAAATTCTTTCCTAGAAAGAGCAAAGTACACTTAATTCCATGAATGGCAGTTTGGCCGTACTCTCTGAATTTTCGAAGATTGCAAAAGTTACAAATAATGTGAGAAAGTATGTTCTGTTGCCTACCAATAGTTCCACTTTTGATTAAGTTTTCTTCTTCAATATTTTCTTTTCTGTTTGGTTAACATTCTCCTTGAACATGAAGTTTCTTATTGTAGTTTTTGTATCTACATAATACATACTCACATATTACAATACTTCATACTTTGTTCCTATTTTGGTTTATGTTTTCATGTAAGAGATAGAAAAATTTGTCTTGTGCGACTTGTTTGGTGCCTTTACCTTCCAGTCTGGGGGTTTTAGAAACTTTTAATTGCAACATTTCCATTTCATGGGAGTTTCTAATAGATAATACACCTTTCCAGTACCAACACGGTCCGCTGTGAAAGAATGTAAACTGTACTGACATCAAAATCTCTTAAAAACACTTGCATTTTTAAATAATGATACCAATTAACTATTTACTAAGAAGAAATCAATTATATGTTGAAAAATGGTAAATGATGCAGGAAATATTAGTGTTCAGTATTTTTGTACACATACTGTCAAAAATTGTTATGACATTCCTAACTACTTCCTACTAATAATTAATATGAGTATTTTACATAAAATAAAGTATATATATATATATATATATATATATATATATATATATATATATATATATATATATATATATATATATAGATATAGATATAGATATAGATATAGATATAGATATAGATATAGATATAGATATAGATATATATATATTTGTAGAAAACATTTAATCCTTTTTGTCTATTTCTAAAAATATCTGTGCATTTTCATTTGTTTACTAGTGGATTGCTGTGTGAATCGCGTATGTTGGTGCTTTTCGACTGAAGGAATGAGCTGTGTGAGCCAAGATGAAATAGTTATTATTTTGGAATGTTTACCAGAAGACAATTCTGTACCTACCGATATATTTCATTTTCTTAATTCTTTGTACCATGATGCAACAAAAGGTAAGTGTTATAAAATAATCAGTATGCATTAATTTTTGTCCTGCAAATTTAAATTGTTTACGGAACACTTTAAAAATTCAATTATAATCAAGTCAAATGGCTGTAGGTAGGAGTAATGGAAAACATTGCTTGTGGTTTTTTGTGTTGAGCCATTTTTCTTATGAAGTTACTGATGCAGACTGATTTAAGATATTTCAGAAGTTTCGATTTATTAATAGTTATTTATGCATCTATGGTTTTAGTATTTTTTCTCTAGACTTCCAAACCTGAGGGCCTTTGATGCAATGAGTTAGAAGTTGCCTAAGGGACAAAAACTTAAGTAATGTCTGTGGTGCATACAAAACTTTGGTTTACTAATTTGTTGCTGTACCAAACAAGAAATAGAAAAATCTTTACATTATCTTGCATCAAAAATACAAGGATGTATCGTAAATCAGTTGACAGTGTGGTGTCAGATAAAACAGAGGGCATAATTATCTATATTTAGTGTTTTTTTCAAAGCAGGGGTGTGAAATCTTCATAATCTCTTATATTCAAGTTGGTGAAGTTCGAATTGGGGAACATCGAGGGAGTGTCCTAGTTGAAGTCAGTTTCGAGTTAGGTTCAAGTTTGGAAATGTAGTTAGATTTGAGGTAGTCCAAGCTATGCAGTTCAAATTGTGAGGTTTGAAATCTTAATTAGGTATATGTTTTGATGTTCGATTTCATGAGGTTTGAGATGGTGATTGAATTAGAGAAGTTCAGGTTAATTTTCCTTATTTAAACTCTATGCCAAATATTTATTTTCAATGTATTTTCCAAATATTTTTTATGAGTTTAAAATATAGAATGCTTAGGTCCCTATAGTCATTTGATTACCTAGGGTGTTAAGTAAGTTTCCCATGGGGGACTTCAATGGATGATTCTAGATTCCATTCGGCTGTGTCTGAGGGATTGGAAGTCATGTATGGAAAAAAAATTAGAAAGGTCCGTGGCACCTACAAAATTGTATGCAACTCTTTTTTTCCATTTTTCAGTTTTTTTCAGGTAGATAGGCCATTATTACGTATTCATTGTGGCATTGGGCTTCCTATGTCGAAAAGAAAAACTGATCCCCTTTTTACTGAATGTAATTAAACTCTTTTTCTTACCTTACAATGACGACACACATGACACAACAACCAAAAAGCTCTAAAACCACACCCAACCTTACATCACAATAATCCGCTTCATGATTTGAGCGGCAAAATAACTTTAGCATTAAACTAAAATACATAAAGTCTGTTGGAAAGTCTCAAAAATATTGTCATTTTTTCTACAAACTCCCATTTTGTTAGTTATGAATGCATTCACTTTCTTCTGACAAGACTGAAATTTACACATTTAGTGTTTGGATTCATTAAGATTACCAATCACCCGCATGCCAGAATATCACTTTACGTTCAATCACTTCTGAACTTTCCTTCCATTTTGAATACCTTCTCACTTTCGTTAAATTTTATGTCAAGTAGGAAATCTTAACACAAAATTAAACAGCATGCAATCAATTACCAGTGTTTCTCGTCATCATGTAACGAGTCCGGCACCTCCAGCTTATTTATCAATATCCTTGAAATCGCTGAGAAATGTCTTGCAGAGAAACGAGAATGTGCTGTATAGAAGCATTTTCTTTTAAGAGCAAATCTCTATATTCAGGTTTAAATTATTGTCCATTCAAGGTTACAAGCTGGATGGGGAGGGGAACGCTGTCATCCAGTCAGGAGCTTTGTTGCGACTTAAATTTTTGGTATTAAAGCTTCCTATTGGATGTCAATGTCCCCCTCCCCTTTCAGCTTGTGACTTGGAGGGACCCTACATTTAAATCAGAGTATATCTCGGAGGATCAATACTCTCATATCATTATATCTGAGGTGCATACAACTATAGAAAAACTAAAATTAAGAAAGAGCCCAGGAGATGATAGAATCACAGTGGAACATATGAAATTACTGATATGTTTATACTAGAGAAAGAAGAATTTCCAAATCAATGATTGTTAAGCATCATCACCCTAATTCACAAGAAGGGAACTAGAACCGACCTAAATAAATAGAGACCAATCAGTCATGAGTCAAATTCATACTAGGTATTTTATATGATAATTAACAGAAGAATAACAAGGAAACTTGATGAGGAACAACTGCCAGAACAAGCTGGTTTTACAGCTTGCTTTTCCACAACTGACCTCTTCCATGCAACGAAGCAACTTATTGAAAAGTACAGGAATTCAATCTGAAACTTTACATAGCCTTTGTAGATTATAAAAAAACGTTTGATTCTGTGGAACACTCTGAAATTATCATGGCTTTGAAAATGCAAGGGATTCAAGGTAAATACCTTAGAATTTTATCAAAACTTTACATAACAAGCGTTGCAAAAGTAAAAACAGAACGAGAAGCAGAGCAATTTCTTTTGAGTAGAGGAGTGAGTCAGGGCAACCTAATTTCACCCAAAATTTTCATTTGTTTGCTGGAAAGAATCTTCTGTTCACTGAAATGGAAAGAAAATGCTGGAATTAGAATAGATGGAAAATATTTAACCAACCTAAGATTTGCTGATGACATTGTTTTGTTCGCTATATCAGCTAAAGATCTAGAAAGTATGTTACAAGAATTAAATTAGCGTAGCATCGAAACAAGTCTACACATGAACCTACAAAAGACAAAAGTAATGACCAACTATCATGAAGTATCTGTTTGAATGGATGGCAGGCAAATACAATATACATAAGAATACACATACTTTGGACAACTCGATTCTTTTCAAAATAGAACTTATAAGGAAATCAACAGAAGAATATCCCTAGCATGGAATAAATTCTGGAGTCCTGCTTTCATCCTAACAGACCCAAAAGTAAGCTTTTACATTAAAAAGGATTCACGCGTTCTGCCTGTTCTCGCCTATGGCTCTCAGACTTGGTCATTAACTATTGCTCAAATATCAAGATTACAAAGAAGTCAAAGGAAAATGGAAAAAAAATCTTGGGAATCAGCTTGAGAGACAGAATTCGAAATGAGGAGATACAGAACAGGACTGGGATACAGAAAGCAGCTACTCAAGCAGCACGATTGAAATGGAGTTAGTGCAGGCACATCATGAGGCAACGGCCACAACTCTGGGCTCACTCAACAGTATGGGACTCAAGAACAGGCTGGTGGCATCCAGGTAGGCAGCACAGATGGTGTGATGAATTTAAGAGCAAGCTTGGAAACACATGGTTAAGGGAAGCGAGAGACAGACATGTAGAAGGCATCTACAGAAGAGTCTGTGACAAAGAGAAAAATAACATAATTTGTGGGTTTCAAGGTTATTGTTTTGTTTTTGTAATATACTTAATGTGAAAATAGGTTCAGAGTAATGGTCAAGCGAGAGACTGAGACAGGTGTAAGACATTAAGGGAAGATTAGAGGCAAAGAGTAATTCTTCATTTTGTGTAAAATTGTGTTGTATACATAATGTGTTGTGTAATTTCATTTTGTGTAACTTTGTGTAAAGGCAATTTTATTTGATATAAATGTGAAAGCCAACTTTTCATCCTGCTGAAGCAGGAGGCCTGTGCCCATTAAGAGATTTTGCAGGCTCAATAAATAAATAATTAAATATCTCATTTGTATTACACAAACAAATGTCAATATACAAATGACCATGGACTTTCTCTGAACTTGAATTATTACTGAAAATAGCATAAAGTTACCATTACGTAAATTGAAAATTTTATGAGGTTACATTACCATGTTTGTATTTATTATAAACTGTACTGAAACATTCCGCTGTTGCCAGTAAATGCTTCTAGCACCAATATTCCATGCGTTCTCTATGTCCTGACAGTTTCAACGTTGCAAAAGTACCACGGTGGAAATGTGGATGTTATTTCCACCATGGAAAATACAATGGGGCAGACAAGTTTATTATTTTTTTGATGACCTTCCGCTCTGGCAGTCCACAATAATAATTATAATGTTATAGATAATTAAGGAAATTCGCTCACAAATATTTTTTTAATTGCAAACGTGCGGGGAAAGTCTTTCGCTGTCAACAATGAGAGATGATCCATTTGCTTCAAGTGAGCAAACGATGCCTTTCCCCTGGAAGAGTTTCTCTCCCTCACCTCGCCCTTGGGATTTTGTGTCAGTAGACACAGTTGTAACAGCTAGCGATTGATCAATGCGTCCTGCTACCTGCTCCAACTAAAAATTCTGCGCTAACGTATGTGGTTGGGGAAATGTACAATGAATTGTAGTTTTACATAAATTAGAATATGTCTTAACAATTAACTACATAATATGTCAAATAAACAATTCATATACTTCAAACATGTCATTTAAGAACATTTTATCTAGATCATGAACCCTTAAAGGAAAGTATAAAGTGCAATGAAAATACATTGAATCAAAATAATGGTGAAAAACGAATATTTAAATAACTGTTAAGAAAATAACCAATTAGTAGTTAACGGTTTTCATGGTATTTTAAAAAATATTGAAAACTATAAAAAACATATGTAATCGAATTTGTATTGGTTACTCCAAAGCCTCTGCAATAATACAATAATAGTTACAATCATCTACACATGAAATACATTAAGGAAAGATAATATTTTTTGACAATTTATGTGAGATGTGAGAAATAAAACCCTGATGTGTGCTATTGCTAGATAGGGAATTTCTCTTAAATCCTGCATCTAACAGATTTCAAACAAAAAATACGAATTCGCAGAGAGAGATATACAAACCAAATTACTGCAACAAAGATTATAATCGTGCTTAAGGTTTTCATGTCCCCAAAGGGACAATAGATTTGTTGGAATAGATGGGGTAACTGGGGATAGGCAGTTCCCGACTTATTTCTTTAGCAGTATTCTATAAAACAATTCCTTTTTGAACCTTTTATTACCTCTTCAGTTTTGTTTCTTCTGAGTTTGAACTCCGTATCATGGGTTGTTAGAAACTTCCAGAAACCGGAAATATGTGTAAAATTAAATTGAGCGAAGAAGACTGAAATAATATTTCACAACAAAATTAAAAGGACTATTTGAGTTTGGATTCAGATTAATCTCAATGCTTAGCAATTTAGAATAGTTACTTTCAGTACCAGGCTTATAATACACAGCTCGGTGTGGCCACTATCAAACTGTTTTTACTTTTAAAACAATTTTGTATGAAGTGCAGAGTTTTCGCTCAGGACCAACTAGTATTTTAATATGATAGTATAATAATATGATAATTATTAAATATAATAATCTAACTGCAAATATGTTGTTGGAATGTATTATAAAACAGTTGATTCCTTTTCAGATATGAAATTAAGAAATTTCCTCTTGTTTTTCAGGTATTCTTATTTCTGAAATGGGTCATACTATTTTCAAAAATTCTTTGTTTTTGGGATCTTCTGATCATGGGGGATTTTTGTACATACGCCCCTCGTTCCAGTGTTTGCATAAAATTATTTTACCGTCTGCCCCATATCTGGTTGGCATCCTGATTCATAGGTAAGAACAAATGAAATTACATAAATTGTATAACATCAAAGATGTATTTCATTGCTAATTTATATTAATTGTGAATGAATGTTGAAAAATAGTCATTTTGATACAGAATTGTCATTGAATGTGTGTTAGTATTAATTCAAAGGAAAATTGAACAAAAACTGTGGTGTAATATATACTGTTGTTACATTGTATGGCTCACTATCTTTTGTATTCTGTAGGTATTGTAATAGTTTGTAGTGACTACATTGTGTTATTACTTTGAGTATTTTCAAAAAAAAAGTCTAAATAGAGCTTTTTCAAGAAAAATGTGATAATGATCGCATATTAAGGCTTGAATATGACATAAGGAAGAATTGTTTTATAATAATTAATGGAAAATATTAAAATTTGTTTTTAGATACTGGAATTTGTAAAAGTTAATTTACTTATTTTCTGTCAATTTCTAATTATAGAATCACATGATCTAGGACCAAAACATGTAATGTTTGTGTGTTGTGTGTAATGAATGGTTATATTTCATTTCACACAAAGTCATGTCATTTCATGCTGTGTTCGTGAGTTAATACTGTGAAACATTATCTAGTTTTGTGAGTGGAATGTACTTTATGTTTGTGATTAATTTTCCTGTAAGCCCTTGGTAATAGTATAAAGATTACATTTGCTCTGACTCTGAGATCATTGTGTAACACAGGGTCTGGTTTTAATGTTCATTCCTGTATCTGAAGAAGTGGGGCTTTATCCAATAAGAATGGGAGATTATTGAATATCAATCTAATATTTTCCACCATCAGTTAATCGTTTTAAATTTTTTGAGTACCCAGTTATTTTTTTCACATATGCCACAACATGGAAGTAAACATTCTATGTAATGATTTCCGATATTTTTCTTTTAATGAAACCGTGGAAATAGGAAATAGGTGACGTAACACTGACACACTGGCGACACGTATTCAAAGTGTTAATTTAAAGAATTCGATGAATTGTGTGTAAACAAGGAAGAAAACATAGTTCTGAAATAAAATTCCTATTAGAGTCCTTTTTAATAACCAGAAATAATAATAAATTAAGAAATTCACACATCCTCTTCCCGTACATTTAGGATAAATTAAACATAATTGGGGTGCCTCGATGGGTGAGGGGTTAGCTTTCTGGCCTTTGAACATGCGAATGTGCGGGTTCGATCCCGGCCGAGGTGGATTATCGAAGGTTGAAATATCCACAATAAATGAACCCTGGCGGTATGCCCAGCCCTCTGCCAACATTCGCTCTAACGAGATCTCACTTTCCCCCCACACAGTTCGGATATATTGACTGAGATCGACATTTGGGAGAGAAAGTGAGATGCCTGCTCGATAAGGTCCCAAGACCCGTTGGGTTGTTGGGAGTTGGCTTCTAAAGAAACCTGTGTCCAAAACTCAGGGAAAGCAATGGGAAACCACCCTGAGTAATTCATACCAAGAAAACCCATAATGGGTCACCTAACTTCCATATATAGAAGATAGGACCAAAGAAGAAGAAACGTAATTAACCATAATTAGTAGTACTAGTATTATTACTAAATATACTTAACATTTTACTTTCACGATTACATTCGTATGGAATTCGCAGTATTACCTTAAACAACGAACTTGGATAGTAGAAATACCGTACTGGTTTGATGGGATACTATAGCCTCACCATTCCAATTCATTGCCAATTGCTCATGTAGTCCCGTAGAGTTCAATTTTAAGCCGTATATACCTACTATACATAAACGATTTGGCTTTGGCAATTCAAAATGGATGAACAGTTCTCTTTTTGCGGATGACAGGAATATTCTTTGCAATCAAGAACAGTAAATAGTTCAATATTAGATTTTCAAATTGGTTTCGTAATAACAAATTAATAGTAAATGAAGGGAAAACAATTTGCAATGCTCTTTTATATTTCAAATAAACAATTGTATACTCCATTAAGAATGAACAACTTATGTTAAGGTAAAAAGAAAATGGATCTGTCAATTTGGTCAGTTCTTAAATTGAACATTAATTTAAAAGAATTGGACACAAAATTAAGTTCATTATGTTCAGAATTCTTTCAAATTCAGTCACCCTTCTTACTGCTTGTGTATATTTCGCAGACGTTAATTCTTCCAACATGAAATTCTGGGGAAACACATCGTATTGCTCCTAGCCTTTTAGAATAAAAAAAGAATTGTACGAATATTAAGCAAAGCCTATCCACGTGAATCTTGTAAGCCTCTCTTAAGCTAGAAATTCTACCATCACCTTCCATCTTGGTTTACGAATCAATGTTTTGTAGCAAAAACGACTTACTCAAGGGTGGAAACATATTTTCAGGGAATGTCGATGTCTGTATATCAATAGCGTAGTAATCATTAAGCTGCGTTTTTATGCCTATTTGCATATTTTTTGCCTTTAGATGAAAACGCAATCTTTTTGTTTAGTAATTCATGTTGAGGTGTTCTGGAGTGTTGTACATAAATTTTGTAGAGCGTATAAATGCCTATTTCACTAATAATGCTTCACATTCACTAATAAATGTCTATATTATGTTTCAATGCCTAAATGCTGCTTATTTTCATATTTATTGGTCAAAAAGTAATTATCCTTAATAAAAAATAAAAAAATTGTACTTTTTCCGTTTTTATCCCGCAGAACACAGAGAAATCTATCAACTATCGATAAATCTATTCCATTTTACTACCACCACAGTGCGTGTATTATGAAACACTTATGAAATCGCCGGTGTAATCAAATTATTTTTTTCTTCAAAATTTTAAACAATTTTTTCTCAAAAGACCACACTTTTTCTTTAAATTTTCTCCTTGTATGTACCAAAGGGCGGTAAAAAATTTGGTGCCGATTCCATTCTTCGTTAACACTATTTTCGACAATTTGTAAAAAAAATAAATTACCCTGCAAAAATACAATATTGAATTCAAAGATTTTTGTTTTCAATAAAATCTGTTCTAAACAATAAGATCTTTTAAAAAAATATACAAAAATGTTTCAAAGTACATTCCACACTCGAAATTTGAAGAAACCTTGGAAGCACTACATGATGAGAAAATATAAAAGAGAAGTATCTGGCCTCTCACTAGCTGAATTTAGTCGACAGATTTTGTAGGCAAAAGTGTTCAGAAGGCGGTAGAAATACCGCCCGCGTGCCCGATGCATGGGTAAATAGCGAGAAAAAAAGAATTTTCATAAATTGTGGTATTATCTTCACTTGAACTCGAATAAAATTATTTTTATATCATAGAACATCCAAACTGGCCATGAAAACGTACTCATAAAATAAAAAGATGCAAGCCATCTACAGGAAGACAACATAAGAGATGATACCTCGGGAAGGGAATCGCTTAAGAAGAAAGAATTCTAGCAACTCGAATAGTTCCATGAATTCATTTCCAAGATGACCAATCACCCATTCATCTGAATATATTCAATTGTTGTTTGTGGGGCAATGATACATTCAGGATGTTGAACTAAATTAAATCCGTATTTTTTTGTTGGGGAATGCATAAAACTGCATTATTCTTTTTATTCAGCTGTTCAACAGTGTTTGTGTATTGCCTCATTTATTTGCGTTCCACCAACTACTTTTTACATAGTTTCTGTTCTTGTTTTGCTGGGCCAAAAGATATGTATTTCATTAATTCATTTTGTAATTTCCTTTGATAGAACATGCACCACATATCAACATTATTTGTAAATGTCTAAATATTTAAAACTTGGAAGAGATAGTTTCACCAGCAGCTGCCATCCAGATTCTGCAGTACAAGTTGAAAAGTTTTCATATATAAGTACCAGGTGTGAACGAGGCTCGTGTAGATTACCTTAAATTTTGTAAAAAGTATTATGGTATACTGAAATTTATAAAAATATTCTAAACCAAAAATTCTGTTAAGTATAAGAAATTACATCACCTTTGTGATTGTAAATGGAGATTACAAGAAAATAAAATCTTAAACTTGTGTATCAGAGAAAAACATTGGGAACTACATAATTTAAAAAATGAGTTGATAAAAATAGAAAACAACGTATCACTTTTATTAAATGATAATGTACATAAAGATTTTTATAATAGTCAGAGAACCAGGTTGAGCAGAATTTATTCACCACATATTTCATCTAAAAGCAACAAAATATGTAAATTAAAACCAGAATTAAAATATATAGAAAAAATTAATAATAGGCATGATGAAAGATTTTATAATTTAACAGAGTGCCATATTCTGTTGAATGTTATTGATATAGTTAATTTAGGAAATACATTTCATTTTCTGAATGGGAATGAGGATAAAAAAAATAATTGCATATATTGAAAGTTGAAATTTGAAAGTTGCAAATTGAAAGTTCTATTTATGAAATTCCAGAGAACCCTAGAAACATGACACAGGTATATGTAGCCAACATTTTGAATAATTATATTTCTAAACCAGTTAGAATGTCTTAAAAGGATGTAATAATTTATAAAAGACTGATTAATATTTGTAGATTTAAGAGATTGGAACTAGATATATATTTTATAAGAACTGACAAGAGAGAAGGGAATGTGGTTATTACCTGACAAGAATATTACAAAAAGTAGAAGAGCAGTATAAGAATTCTAACAATTACATAATAATTAGTAAATCCAAAATTAATAAAGAAATTAAATATTTACTAATAATTATTAAGAGATGGAAAGAAAGTCAATATATAGCTTGATGAACATTAAATTCGTTTATCCTTCAAGTGATAATGTAGCGAGAGCATATGGACTTACTGAGATTCGCAAAGAAGGCTACCCATTGCGCTCACTTGTTTCTAGTATATGTTCTCCAATATATCAAATATTGAAATTCTTAAACAAATTATTGAAACTTCTATCATTAAATAGTGAATAAGAATATTGTGTTAAAGAAAGTTATAATTTGGTTGAAGAATTGAAACGCATGTACATTCAAGATGTACATATATTTTAAGTTGTTTGGATGTTGTGGCAATGTTCCCATCGATGCCACATTATTTAATTTTACAAGGAATGAAACTTCATTGAATGAAGATAATCCTGAGATTAGTAGGCTACACCAAAAGAAAAAAAAATCCTTTACTATTGTTAAATATTACTTTTAAATTCAACAATAAAACATACCACCAAAGAGGCACTTCTATTGGAAGAGTCTATGTAGCTTTGTTTTCATAAATTCTTGTAAGAATTTTGGAAAATGCGGTATTAAGACAAAATGATGTAATTTTGTACCGTTGATCTGTTGTTAATACCTTACTTATTGTGAAGAAACAAGAATTAGAATATATTTTCACTTTGTATAATAGTTATGATGAGAATATAAACTTTACTGTGGAATTAGAAAATCAAAGCCATATAAAAATTCTAGATATAGTTTTTCGTAAGTGTAATAACAAAATTATCACCATTTGGTATCAAAAAAGGGAACACTTTTATTCTAGCATCACAACATCCCTTGTCTCAAAAAATTGGTTTTATTTATGTATGTAAGGGTTTAAAATGATTATCCTACCTTCTTTGCTAGAAATTCATTAACGAACTAATATTTAAATTAAGGAATGATGTTTTGAAGGGGGGGGGGGGAAATTAAGAAATGAAAGAAGGTCCTTGTATTGTACTACCCTACATTAGTTCTCTTACTAATAAGATCTATAGAAGTTTCAGAGATCTTCAATTTATATTTATGATGGCATACAAGTGTACCAACAAGAATCAAATTCTTAAAAATATTAAAGACAAAGTGGACATTCTGGATAAAAATATATTTTTTTTAAAATTTACTTTAGGTTGCTTTTTAACTTCTGGTTCATTAACGACCACCAAAATAACATTGTTTATCAAATGTTTTGTAAAGATTGCCTACTTTCCTATACAGGTCAAAGAGAAATTTCGAGAAATGAATTAATAACTATAAAAACAATATTAAAGAACTTACAAATAAACCAAACCATACCACTTACCAAACATAGAGTTAAACATGATCACAAATTTTATTTTGAAATTGTTTGTATTATAGACCATGAAAGTAGGGTTTATCCCAGAATTTTTTTCTACCATAAAAATAAGTGGTTTTCTAGAATGCATCATGAATATTCTTGGGGGAACCAACTGAGTCTAATTGTCTTGTTGAGAGAAATAGAATGAGCTATTGATCATCATTTAGTCACTCAAAACGAGTTTTAGTTGTATAAAAATATAAATACAAAAAAATTAAAGAAATCAAATTCCCCCCAGGAGATCGAGAAGCATTGAGCGACACTAAAATTTTCTCAATTGGTGGTAGCTGCTCTGGAGGAGAATTCTAGCGACCGGCTGCACTGGTCGGTAGTTTTCCGTGGTTTTCCAAACAATAACAGGCGAGTGCAGGAGGAACCCTAACGAACGGGCGACGGACTGCCTGCAATCTTCTCTTCTACTTCCTAGTCTTCTCCTTTCTCCTTACACATGTACTCGTACGTGCACTACACTACGAGTACCACAAGTATCGGGATCTTAGAGCTTAATCTGGCTGGGACGGGCCCCCACTGGCAAGATGAGGTAACTCTGCAAGCCGGCTTGTAGGGCAGCGCGAAACTCACGTTCTTCCGGGAAGGAACACCACCCCACCGTTTCCCGAGATAAAAAATACTACACCGACGGGTGTAATGATTATAGCAGTTGACGTGGCCGGAAATACGAAATAATCGATTGGTGGCGTGAGTAACGGCCGGACACGCGTTTGTCCATTACTGAATAAAGGATAATGATTATAAAATATTTTTTTACATTATTGTTGACGACTAAGGACGACTATAGGACGACTAAGTCACCCGGCCTCTGTTGTTTTGTGGCAAGGTGTTACCGGTTAATCATTTGCCTAACCGGGAACTAAGTGTGATATCTCTTTGCAATCTGTGTGCGAAATTTAGGAAACGGCTTCCTACATCCAGAGTTCCTATACGAGAACCGAGAGGAGCATGAGTGTTAACACGTGTTTGTGAAGGTACTGGACCGTGACGGTTTTAAGAGCTACCGCTGTGTGATATTTGCGATTCTTGAGGGTACATTTCACTGTCAATATTGTTCCCAGCGGAGCTGTACTTACCGCGGGAAGCCCTGGCATGTCCTTTGTAGTCGCAAATATAACAACAGCTGAGATCAGTGATATTTACTGCTCTGTTGTACTTCAGCAAAGCTGAGCATCCGTTTTTTCGGAGTGTCGCAACCTGTAATTCATCTGATTCAAACGTCCGACGAATAGATGGATAGGAGCAGACAATTAAATCGTTCATTTCATTTTGCGTCTAACGGGTTATTTTCCTCTTGAAATTTTCTGTTCTTGTGATTTTATTCATGGACCTGATGCTACTTTTGACTCTAAATTCTGAATTGCCGAATTATTACATTTTTTTAGCAACTTACAGCATTACGCAAAGGGTCCAGGACCTCTTTTTCTTATCAATTGATTACTACCACTTCTATCATGCAGATGAACACTTTTTGCCACCCGTAACTCAAGCAGGCCCTCGCTAGTATTAGTTTGAAAACATGCTCGTGCTTGCAGAAAACGCTATCGTCTCAAACTCTACCTTCACTTGTCACCTCTGAAAACTTTTTAAGAATTCAACCCTATAGCGAAAATGAATCAAACGCCAAATTAGCCGCCGAGTCAAACATACATCCAAAATTTGTATTCAACATTGATGTAATGTTGCGAAAATGCTGAGTAATTGTAACATTTCGCAAGATTTAGAATTTCGTGTTTTTTTTTAATATGTTTAACATATGTCGCTGAGTAAGATATGAAGGGGTCCAACTTTCAGGTTTTAAGCAATCATTTGTAATATTATCACTGTTAAATGTTGCATGCATTTCAAGGCAATTGGTTATTATAATATGCTTATAGTTTATTTGCTTTTCAGTTATATCTTAGACAGTTTTTAATTTATTGTTTAGGTGGGAAATTCCTTGGGCGAAATTGTTCCCTATTCGCCTGATGTTGCGGCTGGGTGCTGAATTTCGCTATTATCCATGCATGTTGGTTTCAATTCAGCAACGAGAACCAGTCTACTGTGAGATAGGACACACTATCATGAATCTTCTAGCAGTAAGTATAAATCGTACAGGTGCCACTTGCGTAGCGTAATTATTTCTTGGGACACCTTGAATCCTTAACATTTTATTCAGTACAATTAATTTTCGCGATAAATTTAGGCTATAGCCGTGTGTCAAAATGATGTAGATCTGTGCTGCTCAAATGCTACAATTGAAACCAGAAGAAAGAGAACCCGGTTGTACGCTGCAGTGGCCCGCGTGCCGTTTACCTTTCATTAGACTAGAGCCGATGGCGCCCGATTATATCCCGTCCTCTCTTCCCTCATCGGGCTTTTTCAAGGAGTAGCGGGCTACACCGGTGGCCGGCAGACAGGCAATGGGTTGCACATTTGAGCAGCCCTGATGTAGATCATTGATGTTAAAGAATGAATACTACGCCTCAAAATATAAGTTTTTCAAATAATTCCCTTTCTTTTTCCTTATATTCCCTTCCTACACCAAAGAAAATTAATAACGTTTATTGTTTGAAATGTTTTGAGTGTTTATTTTCCAAAATTTCTAATAAGATGTAAAATTTCTAACAAGGTGCAGGAGGTTTAGTTTTTAAATTAATAATTTAATTTTTCAGGTGCCAATTTTCAATTTTAACAAAATAATTTTAAAACATGCCCTAGTATTACCTCCCTTCACTTCTAGATCTGCTCCGTCACATGGTCACTAGTAAAGAGGAAACTCCAAATTCATGGTTGAAATGGGTATCACTACGACTCCAATAGTTGATGGCTTAGGTTGGAATTATACTGCTGAAAAAAGTAGTTTTAAAACAATTTTAAGTCTAGAAAATAAAATGTAGTCCAATTCTGGAAAATGTCTCATAGGTAATATCACAGTGCATTAGAAATTATCTGAAAATTTCCAATATACGAGTGATATGTAATAAGTAGACATCGGATGTTTAGAAAAATCCCTATTTTATTCCAGTTAAAGGCAAATAATATATGGATATAAATAATGGAAATTTAAATATTCTGACGAACTTTTATTTTGCCTTTTTTCGGGTCTTTTATGACGTAAATGCCATTTTAGACATAATTTGTCTTTTTTTAATTCTTTTTTTCCCTACAATTTATGAATGTTTCTTTCTAGTCTTGGTTTTCAATATACGTTTAAATCATTTTCAGTTCTACTAATCACATTAATTGTCTACTGGTAATGAATCTCCGTTTAAAAAAATCTAGACTGAAGCTGTCATTTGGGTTTACACGTTACATTAAATTTGTGGAGCCGAAAAGCTTGCTTTGTGAATTCAGATCGCATTTCTTTGCACAAATAAAAAAACAAACAAACAAACAAAAAGTGCCCTGGGCACTTGCTTGAGCGGTGGGCGCATAGGTGAGCGCTGAGCACAGATTTGCGACGTAATCAAAGCACTTGTGCCTCAGAGGGCACAAGTGCTTTGAATACGATGATTCCGACTTCTGACGTTGATATCTCTCCGTGCCAGATGTGCTTCTGGAAAGTGCGCAGTGTAGGCCGATCATTAGGACTTATCTCTCTGTCGGGCGTGAGGTGCGTCTCCATTTTGCCCGCAATTGTCAGAGTTGTCACCACGCGAAGGACTTCACCGGGGCCTCTTAAGTGTAGTAACTGAGCTCAGTCGTGTAATGATGTCAGCGTCACTCACTAACGACGTATTAATATTCTCTCATATTATATTGTTCTTTTGATATTGGATAATTTTAGGCGTAAGTGCGGTGAAATGTATTGGTGTTTTTTCCCCTACGATTTTAAGTTTTTCTTGCATTTTTCGGTGCTTATTTAAAAACATTTTAGTGCCTTTTTAGGCACCTTAAAAGTAAATTTTTACTGACTTCCGATGTCAAGTAATAAGACTACTCCACGCATGAAATTTTCAGAATGCGCCATGTTGCATTCGCGCTCAGCATGCACACGACAGCGCTTCGCATGATTGATTTACCGCACCTTGTGATGGGCCAGCAGGGAGGAGGTGGCAAGAATAAGCGATTTTTCGGGGGGGGGGGTAAATCGTCTAGATTGGTGCTTACCAGATATACACTTCAATGCTAATGTTGTTAATTTTACAAGTGGAATGGTCGTAAAGAAACGCACACATGCAAACGTTTAAAGTGTACATCTAAACTTACATTTAAAAATCTTAGAATATTTAATTATTTATTTCTCTTTATTTAACATACGACTATAAACATAGACATATAACACAACTAAGACTTATAAAACCACATATACTCTTTAGGGGAAACCTGCATTTACTGTCAAAAAGCAATGCCAGGTATCATTTCAGCATTGGCTCAATGGCCCTCAAGAATCTTATAATTAATACTTGTTAGGAGCATATGCAGTCTTCTATATCCAGAAGATACAGAATGAAATTTAAGAAATACACTAGTACTGATTTTCTAAAATAAATATTTTAATTTTCTAAACCCAGCATAGTATAAAAACTTATGCAACAAAACATTTTACTTGGTATTTGAACTTCGATTTTATTATTTAATCTCGTCTGGCATTTAGACAGACGATACGTTTAGAAGACAGAGGAATTTTGAGTTTTATTGTGAGAATATCGATACTGGCACATGATGAATAGTATTAATACCCGCCCACGGTAGGTACCATCGTATGGATCACGTGTTGAAGGGCCAATGTTGAGTTCCTTGACGGCGACAGGTTTATAATAACGCCGACAACACGATTTAATTGCATCATGCAGCAAACTTTTCATTAGTCTGTACTGGGCCAGATCGCTTAACACTCCGGGTTATCGTTACCGGAGCGGCAGTATTGCGTGTGCAACGAACATTGCGACATGTGCTTTGTTATGTTGCCATAAAGACGGGAGACATTTTGAGCATGCTCTCTAAAAATTGTATTTGAGGCAGCACTAATGGTGATTGTGGTACACCCTGTGTTGTATTATTTGGCGCCCTTCGAACTTTCGTCTCGATGCCCTCCATTTCGCCGCGAAGTTCGGGCTTATTACCCGTCGATTGATTGATTGGTTGGTGATTCCTGGCGCGTCAACTGACAAGGTCATTATTCCCGTAAGTGTAGAACATGTTTCCCTCCGGAAGGTGGCGATATTCGTCCCCCGCTAGATGGCGAGATCCGGCGCCGACCTACGTTGGCTTGCGGGTATTTTCCCCAACCATGTATCTTCCATCAGTGAGGCACGGCCTCAGCTGGGGCAGCTCTAAAGTTCCAGTTGCTCTCCCACATGTGTGCTATTGTACTGCATGTAAGTGTGTAAGTAAGGGGTGAGGATAGGACAAGGAAGAGGAAGGAAAGATTTCGGGCGGTCCGTGGCTCATTTGTTAGGGTACTGCTCCGCCATTCGCATGGTGTTGATGGAAGAAACCACGGAAAATTGCCAATCAGAGTAGCCTACTACTATAATTATCCTCCAGACAGCGTCTAAATCCGACCAAACTATATATAGCGATAAATATATTGCTAGTGTCGAATATCCAGCCACTCTCGGGACTCGATCCCTTGTGAGATGCACTGCAGTGGTATCAATTGAAGCCTTGAGCCGCCCAAGCCGGTACCCGTCCAATGCCGCCGTTATCCGGTACAACGGTTATTAGAAAATTCTATAGTTTCCTCGTTGCTTGCTGCAAAACCGAGTATGCTTGTAATTGCTTATTACGCAATTGTTTTCAAATGGCAGACACCCTACTAGTGAGATGCTCATGTTTTAGTTTCTCGCTACTGCGTACTATAGAGAAAGTATTAAAATGTGGGAGGAGGGCGAATATCCGACAGAAAAAATCTCTTATGGACAGGTCCTTGTAACGAAATCTTGGTCCTACATACAAGGTGTCTCGTAACTTTGGCACCTCCTATAACTTTTAATCGGTTGAAGTTATTGCAATGTAATTGTCACTGAAGTACACAATTCATTTCTACTTTATCAATTGTATTTTACGATATATTTGAGGTAATTTTTTTCAAATAGAACTCTGCCTGTTTTTTCAGTCTATCATGACGAGCGTAAAAAGACGAATCCAAGGATATACATATTGTCATATGTTCAGCATTTTTTTTAGTAATTTTGATTTTTTTGCAATTAGTGTTTAACGAATGTTTTAAATGTAACAATCCGCCACACAAAGTCACGCAGCGCTCCCCCTGCTAACGCACGCTTGGGGAAGGGAAGGGATCGTAGTATTTGAAGATACGAAACATATTCCAAATATTCACAAAACTGTTTCAGTTTTTCCCTGAACTCTGCTTTCCATCCGTCCGCATTTTCATATTTTTGATTACTTAAGGATTGAAAATACAGATTTGTCATAAGTAGTATTATTGAAATAAGATTGTTGTTTGAACTTCATTTAAAGGGATGTCGTACCACAGGATATTAATGGGACCTTGAAACTAAACACAATAAGAAGAAATTATTAAGATTGTACAAAGAATGTTGCAAATTTTCAGAAAATTGTTAATGAGAATATAAAAGACCTTATGATAGAAAAAGAATGCAGGGAGATAATGACAATAACTATAGTACAAAAATACTAAACAAAGGTACATTACTACGTTAGTAGTCACATTACTTTAGCATATGTTCAAAATGTCCACCATTCACAAACACATTTGCAGGCGCTTTTCAAAAAATGTCTCTAACTGCAAGCAGAGTGTCTTTTTTAACATCAGAACATGAAGCTACAATGCGTCTACGCATATCTAGTAATGTAGTTGGAGCCTTTTTGTACTCGCTGTTTATATAAAAAAACCCAAAGAAAAATCTATTGTTGTCAAGTCTGGGGAACGTGGGGACCAACGCACAGTACCACCACATCCTATCCAACGTCCCGGGATCCCATTAATATCCTCTACTTATCAATAAAACGAGCACTGAACCATCAACGTCGACAATTAAAAGAAGACTGAAAGCTGCAAAATTGGACGAGATGCTAGAAAGAAACCACATGTTTAAAAAACAAACATTAAGATGAAGTTGGCTTTTGGTAACAAATATAAGAATAATGACCTCATCCTTTACTAAGTGAACGAATATCTAAAGGATTACTTTACACATTGAATGATGACATTCGAAAGAATAACGGAAATTTTATGTATTTTAGAATGTCACAGCGATCATTTGACCAGCTTTTGTCAATGATTCGATCCAGAATAGAGGGAACATAATTTTTGTTTCAAAAATGTTTACATTATTTAAATATGAAAAATATATTAAACAGTACTTAAATATAAATATTAGTGTCTCCAGACGACTGTGACGTCGATGCAGATGTAGATGGCAATTGTTGGGGGGTATTGGGGGCGAACCTGTTCTTGTGGAGAGAAAATTCTGCCAGGGCTTATTTCAGGATAAAGGAAATTAGGTTGAGCGACAGTTCTGCACTGTGGCCGTGGCGCAGTGTTGGCGGGGATTCGCCGAACCGTCGCCCACGATCTCTCTCACTTCCGAGAAACCCGCCGCGACGAGTGTCCCAGTGGAAAGACCACCATTTCAACCAATGCTCTGCTAGCGGTGGCGCGTCGCGTTATGATTTTCCCACTCGGGCTGCTCGTAGCGAGGGTCCGCCACCGAGCGCCAGTGCAGCTCGACTCGGCCATTCGTGGGAAAAGCTCCATTATAACCAATGCTCTGCTATTGTCACGCGCGCCACCCGGAAGCGCTGCTGAGTGTCTAGGTCTGAAGGGGCCCTTAGGTGACTGGGGATCATGATTGAGACCCAGATGTTCTTCCAGGAAGGTAAGGGAAAAAGGCAGGAAGGCCCTGTTAATTAAAAGAATTACAATGTGAGGTCTCTTTCATGCGTTGCGGACCGAAGACGAAAATGTCAGTCTTTTCTCGCCCAACCGGCAAGGACCACGGACGGAGATTTCCGTCTTGGCACACCACTCATTTGCGAGACATCTATTTTTGTTTGCATATGGAGCTGTATGTCTCAAATGAGTTGACACTAGCGCTTCTAGAACCTTTCATTGTTTCCTGTATCCCATGTTCTCCTATATCCATAATTTTGTGCACATAATTGTCGACCTGTCCGTACGAGCACAGTCATCGTTGGAGCTCTCTGGTAGCATGTACTTGCATCATTAAGTGCTAAACCATTGTTACGTTGCTAAATTATACTACTATAGCGCTCCAAAGCGCCAAACTGTGTATATAAGGGCGTGTTTGTTCTAGCAGAAGTAGCAAAACCGTTAGACTTTGGCTGCATATGCCCCGTTAACATCCGTTATATTCGCAGGTTATATTCATAAACGAATATTTCAGATAAGAAAAATAACCTCGAAATTGGCTGTTTCGTTTTTGGAAGAGTGGGGTCAAATGGGAAGTACAATTTTGCAGTAAGGTGACTGAAGTTAAAATTTATTACATCAACAGCGTGTCCATGCAACACCGCGTGAAAATGACTGAGTACGGGGGAAGGGTGGCGTTCCGAGGCGGTGGTCCGCAATGTGTTAAAGGCAATTTGAACATTTTTTTTCATCACTTCTGCGCGTATACTAAATTACAATATTATGCATTTTTCTATTGCTGAGCAGTGTTATAAATTCATTCATTTTTCCTCACTTAATATGGCATATAACGTATGTATATGAAAATGAATAACGTATTTCGAATTATTGAAAACTCTACCTTGTGTGGCAAATGCATGAATGAATACAACTTTTTTTTTTCAGGAAAATAGTGCATGATTTATTGCCTTAAAACGTAAATTTTATGTCATACTTTCAAATAAAGAGCAAAATCAATGTTAAATCATATTTAGCAATTACATTTCAAGTACTTACAGTTTGAAAACAAAACGCCCTGCAGAGAAATTTTCCAAATGTTTATGGCCAGATTGACTTATTTTGAAAATCTTTCCTGAAATCAGATCATAATTACAGATTTTATTGTCGTTATTTATTCTGCGAGAATATTAGTAAGTTTTCTCCTGAACATTAGAACTTTTCACGTAGTCCTCAATCAGCAACATACGCACGAAGGGGAGGCATTTTCGACTGTTACCTCATGCGCAGAAACCACTGAAACTTTTGCTCTACCTCTTATTCTAGATATCTTAAGGATTCGTATTTTCAGATTCTATTTACTATTTTTTACAGTTTATTTAACTTGAGATTGAACTAAATTTGATACATGTATATTTCTATTTTTAGGACTTTCGGAATATGAGCTACACACTACCATCAATTCCTGGCATGGTAATCCATATGGAAGATAAACATACGTCCATTCTGCTACCAAAAAACAGATATGATCAGGTAAGTTGATATAAATTATGGTTTTAATTAAATAGTGGAAGCGCTTACAATACAGTTTATTAATGAGAAGAATAACGCTAATAATAAAATCAATTATCCTCTCCTATTTTACATAGGCCAAAATACATCAACATTTCTTGGGATTAGTAACCATCATTTACCTGTGTTATAAGTATGGTTTTTAATTTTTATATTACATTTTACTTTCAAAATTACCTCTGATTCATTGTCAATTGCAAACGGACCCCCGCTAAGGTTGGTTTCAGGCCCTATTGCAACCCCCCCCCCCCCATGATGACGGGTAGGTCGGTGCCCAGATCTCACCATCTAGGGGGAGGAGGAGGTTGTGTTTCGGTGTTTCTTGTTAGTAATTCCATGCGCGTCAACTACCGAGGTCATTAGTCCTGTAAGTGTAGTGCACGTGTTTCCTCTGGAGGGGACGGTGATCTCCCGCTGGGTGACGAGATCGGGCACCGACCTACGTCTGCTAGCGAGGTTTCTTTCAACCAGGTATCTCCCACCAGCGGGTCACCGCCCCAACTGGAACAAGCTCTAAGATCCCGACCGATCTCTCGGCATGTGTGGTAGTGTAGTGCATGTTAGTGTGTAAGAGGTGAGGATAAGACAAGGAAGAGAAAGGAAAGATCGTGCTCCGTCCGTGGCCCGTTTGTGGGGGTACTGCTCCAGCATTGGCCTGGTGTTGATCATCCGGCAGCCGGCCTCTAGAATTCACCTCCAGACAGCGACTGAATTCGACCTAACTGACAAGCTAGTGTTGAAAATCTTGCCACTATCGGGGCTCGAACCTAGAACCTCCCGGTCAGAGGCCACCGCCCGAAAACACGAAACAACCAATTAATCAATCAGTTCCGATGAAACAAATTAACCCAAGAGTGAGCGCGTTGATTTCTGAGACACCCCAGCCCTGTTTCGGAGCCTACTGAAATTTTAGAAATGTTTATAATCTTTCAAGCCTCATCCTGTCCTTCGAGGATAGCTTTATGCACGTATTGGCTATGTATCTTCCGGCTGCTTCTGGTCCTTTCGGAGAAATTTCGTGGCAAAGGACGTGTTACGCGGAGTGGAGCCACTTGGTCACCCCGTCTGCCTTGTCCCGCGCTCCTTGCCAGGCAGTTCACAGCAGTGGGCGATCCAGACCCACAGTAGGCGATTTCACTTCCAGTCACCCAGCAAGGTATACAGGATACTCCATGCAAAAAAGTAGGTAATCTGACCCTACTTCTCAGAATTTAAAAATATTTTACCATGTTACCTCCATCAACCAGGTACAATATTTTTGTCTCTCATCAGCCATTATTTAGCTCAAATGGGCACTTGGAATGTTAGATTAGTAGTGTGAACACCTTTATGCTTTTTTCCCGATGATAAAAAACAAGCAAAAATGTGAATGCGACACATATTTAAAGAAGAAATGTAAAGGATAATTTCCATGGAAGATATTTTTTACTGAGTTCAACAATTAGAATTTTGTACTGATTTTCAAAATTAGGAAGTAAACAGATTTAAAAAATGTAATGTATAGAAATGTAATATTTTTAAATTCTTGAATTTTGGAAGACAAATTGTTGAAACTACTTTCTCACCACTTTGAAAATTTAATTATGGAATGTTCAATGGTTTTAAAGTTATAGATTAAATTATTTTACCGACACTTCATAAACGAACTCACCTCAGCTGCTACAGCCGACGCGCCACAGCACTATTCGTCAGGACCCGGCGTTACGTTTTTCTCCTCGGCACAATAGTGGATTTCGCAAAAGCACTTTTCTTGGAACTTCAGATGAACTAGAGGACGTTCTCTCAACAATTTTGTTTCCAGAAACTCGAATCATTGCGTGGATACTCCCTGCTCCCGGCACGAATTTCCCGCCTACGGATCTACCTGTATTTAAAAGTTCTGCCTCTGCTTCATTTTCCTCTTGGCTGGTAAAAATTAAATAGATTTCTTTCATATTACTCTTTGCAAATTCAAAAAGTTTCTTAGGAGTAGTGATACAAGTTCCTTGAAGGCTTGTGTAAGCAGCAACGCTCGTGATAATGCCTCCGTTTATCATCACAGGAACCTTTTCCGGGGAAAATGTGCCATTTAGCCGCGAGCGACTTGGAAATCCTCCTTGTGATACCTGACGATACAGATGTTCTTCCTGTTTTTATATTGACCTGCCGCACCAAGACAGACTATTTTGGGCCCATTATTTTGGCTAAGCCGATCCGGTGGCCGAGATCGCTAAGGCAGTAGTGCCGTAGCGATCTCGTACCGAAAGATCGCGGGTTCGAGTCCCGCCTCGGGCATGGTTGTATTGTGTTCGTCCTTTCACCCCCTATCATCATCATCATCATCATCATATCAGGGAAGGCAACGGGAAACCACCCTGAATAATTTATCCCAAGAAAACCCGTTATGGGTCACCTAACTTCCGTATATGGAAGATAGGACCAAAGAAGATTTTGGCTAAAAGAGAGAAGTATGATCAGCGTGTAGTGATGACACCTCTCTTCACTCTTCACTTCACAAATATTGTATGAAATAATGTATACAAGTCGGCGGTAATGTAACTATTAAGATCCGGAGAGAAATGTAAAAAAAGTACAATTGTGTAAGTTTTGATGAAACAAAAGAATACAGCTCTACGGCGTTTATGTCATTTTATGCAGTACTATTAGCAGTATCCCTACCAAACGTTTAAAGAAAATTGGAGCCATTTTTGAGAAATTTTTGTTTTCCATATTTTTTGTAATGTACATTCCCAGCAATATTGCGTGAAGAACACAAGTTTCAAAGGAATTTGCATGACGACAATGAAAAAACTAATTAGGGAGAACAAATTTCTTTCGCTGGAAATTTTTTATCTTCAATATCGTAGTTGTGAGGAGACGACGGGAATAAATGAAACTTTTGTAACTTTCCATAACTCAAAGTTAACTGTAAAATTCGGACCGATGCCATTTTTAGAAGCAAATTTCAGTCTATTCTTACAACAAATTTGAAGAAAAAAATTAGGAGCCATTTTTGAGAAAATATAGAAAATGTCCCAAGGGCTTCATCTAAAGTATTCACAAATTTTAAACAATCTTTTTCAAACTCACTAAACTTTGAGACATGCTAGATCGACCGGAGAATAATCAAAAATTAATTCGAAAAACAATCTGGGAATAGTTTAGATGCTAGTGTTGTTCACATATTGTCAGACAGACCGACGGACATATTGGGGGGGGATCACTTTTCGGTATCAAGGGGCTCCAAAACATGCCTTTCCGTCGAAATCCGGAAATCGATATTCCACAACATTATATAACTTTATACTACACACATATATATATATATATATATATATATATATATATATATATATATATATGTATATATTATACTACATATATATATTACATTATATCTACATATACATATATATATATATATATATTATACTACATATATTTCTCCGTATATACGTACGTATACGAGAAAGTAAGACTAATGTTTTGATGCGGAAAATAGCGAATGCATTATCTGACGAATCACAGTCGGGCTACATGAGAACTGCCTGCTTCGCTCCAAGCCCCTCTCCTCCTACTCGTACCTCTTACGGAATGCTTCCGTGCCCCTCCCTAGGAGCCGGCGCCCCCACTCACGGCGCGGTTGCTGGAGGGGGGCATTTTATTTTGCCAAATTTCACTTTACGATGCGCCTATATTAATTTTTTTTCTTGCATAGAGTAAAGGACGTTTGTAAAAAGTCTCCGATTATCGTTGAAATCGCTACATTTTCGAAAATTCAAAAAGTTTAACATTTTTTCGATGTGTTTCCTATAACTATGATATAGAGGATTCAAGATTTTTTAAAATCAAATCTGGTCTTCAAAATTTTAAATTTATATAATGTTGTGTACATGTTTTTGAAAATTAGTAGTTTTAGCATAATTTTGAGTGAAATAGTGCCAACTTTTATATCATGTAAACAAGAGTTCTCAACTCAGCAATTTTCCCCGTAATTTCTTTACTCTTTAACTCTTTGTATTGTATATTCATTAATACCTCTGAATTTTTGAAAATTTCAAATGTTCAACTTTTTAAAGCGTTGGAAAGGTTATTTCGTCTCAGACGATTGGCAGAGGGGAACCTAAATACCCGAGTTCGAATTCTTGCGTGGCAAAATATTTTTGCTGGTTTGAAACACTTTTAGTTTCAAGTAGTTTTGTAATAAGTAAGGGTTACAAATAACGCGAGAAAGCACGTGCTCTTGTACGTCTACTAGAAAAAAGTGCATCAAATGTTTACTTTAAACGTTTTGGAAGAATAGAAGACAATACTCTCCATTCTTAGACGCAAGTGCCATTTTCATTGAAACATTTAAATATCCAAAGAAGAAAGGATCTGTTTTTTGTCGTATGTCTGGAGCTTTGGTCGCTGAAGAAATTTCAAATAAAGCTATAGTATTTGTAGCATACATATTGCAATATTATAATATTGAATATCGTCCAAAAATATGAGAATGTATGTACCACTACTGTTTCGTTCGTTTCAAAGAAGGAGATTTGGAAAGGTCAATTTGGGTCATTAATTATTTTCTGTAGCTTAATGATGGATGCTGATACTCTGAAGCGTGATATGGACCATAGAACATTTTTATACAGTTCATCATCTAAGATTTTAATCTTAAATAATAATTTATTTATTTATTTAGCAACAGGCTAAAAGCTCAATACAAAAAAAATAAAAAGTATACAGTATAGTACAAAGGATTAAAAATGGTTATAATATACATAACATGTTGACATATAAAGGTGATAACGGTGAATATTTAATACAGTTCATACAAATATGCGGATCTTGCACGACGTTTGAATATACGAAGCGATGTTAGAGACAATGAATTAATCTTATTCTTAAATTTTGCCAATTTTTAAATTTTCACATGTTACGTTTTCCCTTTTGTTTCAGGTATCAAGAGCTTTAAACAACTCAAATGATCACGTTCTTGCTCTAGCAGCGAACTTCAGCCTTGATGCAGATTCTCATCTCGTGTGTATCCAGTCTCCATCTGATGATAGTTACCATACACAAGCTATTAATATACACAATAAACCTCGTAAAGGTTTGTTTATCTTTTCCAAGAATATGTACCGAAGTCATTTATATAACAAGAGATTTACATAGAACTTTATTCATGAAGGAGAAATATTAAGTCCCGATCTCGAGTGACAAAATTATTCCTAGTGAATAAAGCTCCATTAAATCCCCAATTGATAATCAATTCTTTATTTTTAATTTATATTAATTTAATTTTTGTTTCGTTTTTAAAACCCATAAACGTTCATTTTGAGACCGACACGCTGGGCAAAGGTAGTGTGATATTTGGGATTATAAAAAAATTACCATTTTCAGTTTTAAGTTAGCGTCAATCCTAATCCCTTCACTCGTCTCGGCCCTCCATCTTTCTTCCCACGCCTCCTTCAGCATGCTATCGTTTGGTTCTTCAGTTCCTCAAAAGCCAGCAATATTCAAATAAAATCACTTGTGTAATCCAACACTTCAAAGAGTACTGGTTTGTTGGATGCATTATTGTTAAGATATTTCAGACATAGCGTATGCGATCTAAATGCGATGGTTAGATTCCTTCGTATATTTAAGTGAGAGCATCCTGCGACGTGGCATGTCAGGTGATATAAATGTTTAATTTGTGGACTCAAATTCATGGTTGCAGGCGATTTAAATCGTGACAGATTTCACCTCAATCGCTCGGGGTCTAGCAGGCTGAGTGAACCCTTCCCGCGACTAGGAGAGCGCATGGCCGGAGGTCGCAGATGATTTTTAAATCTAACTTGTTGCTCAACGCGTTTCCAAGCACCTTGGGGGCGCTTTTGGAGTAATCCTCCATTAATTAGTATAGTCCGTCACGTCTCTTCTCAGTCACTTGTCAAGAGGACCGCCAGACAGCATATCCGCGTACGCCCTCCTGCGTCCTACAGCGGCCAAAATTGGAAAGGAAACTAGGATAGGGGGCAGGGTTCAGGACACTTCACAGGGGATGAACTAGCCCTTGTGAGGCAGCCACACTAGTTTTGTCGGAATAAATTTCACATGATGACGGGAATCGAACCCGGACCTCATTGGTGAAAGGCGAGCGACTTCGCTCTGAGCCGAGCCAGCTGTGTAGGCGGAGGTGACGGCGACGACCCGTAGGGGTGGGGTGGCTTACGTGGCTGACATGTTGTGGCTGCACTCTGTTATTTAACTTATTTTTCATGACTTAAATCCATTTCACAGGTATCCATGTCACGGCAGGAAATCCTCCGTGATTCCTAGACGATGGGCACGAAGAGTGATAATAATCAAACTCTTTTGCTGATTTGACTTTGTAAATAGTTTTTATTACACCGAAGAGAATTTTTCTTATCAATTCTTCCCAAAAATACTCATTTCATCTGTATTGAAAATACAACTTGTATATGTGTTAGGGTAGGGGTCACAGAATTAAGAAAACTTGTACAGAATATACTTCTCCTCATAACACGTCACACACAGTATTTAATTGTTTTTGACGTTAAAATTGATTTTAAAAAAAAGTTTTGCCTTGCTAGAAATCTGTACGTGATGCAGCCCGCTAATATTGAGTACACTTTAAATGAAGTTGAAATAACAATCTTATATCAATGCATAGTACTTACGACAAATCCACATTTTCAATCCTTAAGTAATACAAGAAATGTGAAAATGCGGAAGGATGAAAAGCAGAGTTCAGAAAAAAAATTGCAACAGTTTTGTGAATAATTGGAATATGCTTCGTATCTTCAAAAACTAAGATCCCTTTCCCCTCCCCCGACACGCGTTAGCAGGGGGATCGCTGCGTGACCTTGTGTGGCGGACTGTTACATTTAAAACATTCGTTAAACACTAATTGCAAAACAATAACAATTACTCAAAAAAATGCTGAACATATGACAATATGTATATCATTGGATTCGTCTTTTTACGCTCGTCATGACAGAACTATACCTATTTTTTTAGTCTCTTTGAAAAAAAGTTACCTCAAATATCTCGTAAAATACAATAGAAATGAATACACATATCAATTAGCCCCTTTCTCCCATGCAGTGCAAACTGCATTGCAATAACTTTACCTGTTCAAAAGTTATAGGAGGTGACTCATCCAGTATATGCGGTTGAAAATTACTTTTGTAGGTGTCATTTAAATTGCGTATGTTACTTATGTTGTTTCTCATCTGTTTTCTAACTTTAATAAATAGTTCGAAGATCATTTGAGTCTCTAACGGCACTGCGGCCACTAAGATTGCCTTTTCATTCCTCTATGGTGTTGCGTTATGCAGACATTAACGGGCAGTATTACGAAAATTACATTTTGAATCCTCTGGATCAATCCCCATCATCATTGGGGAAAAAACTAGAAAAATCGTAGGCACGAAGAAAAGTAAAAAATAAAAACGGCTATTTTAGGGAATTTAAAAAGCTGCACAAAGAATTTAAAAATATCGAAAAAGCAAGAAAGACATCCACATTACGAAATTGGGTTCTCGAGTTTTGATGAAATTAGTCCAAAGCAATGCTTCTTGATTGGATCAGATACTTTTCCTTTTTTCTTCCAGAGGCTTTCTCCAGCTTTAGAAAGTGCCGATTTCGGCTATGTGCGCCGGGTACCCACTACGTCTCTCATGGGGACACACATGTCAGATCCTCGGTTTGTGGTCAGCAGACCCACAAGGCCTTACAGGAACCATCATCCAACAAACATGCATGAAAGACAAGGGACAAACAAGCACACCAACGGCGGGACTCGATCCCGCGACCCTTCGGACCGAGGCGCTGAGCCCGCACCGCTCTAGCCACCTTGGCCATACAGGGCGGTGGAACAGATACCCTTTCTGAATTATTAAATTCCACCGTTTAAAGCAACCTCTTGAAGTGATTCACAAAAAGCGGATAAACATAGACCGAGCAAAGATGATCACGGTTATAGCAAATGCTGAAAGATTTGTCGGTCGTTTCATCACCTACCTTAAAATTCAAACCTCATAACTGTGTAGCGAGAGCTTAATCATCGTATTTAAAATAACTGAAAAACTCAGTTTAACCCGAAGAAGTATCATTGGCGATTACTCCGAAAATTTAGTTTCGTGAGCAACAATACATCGGGCATCTTACGGCACAAATGATGACGTATTAGCTTTTTACGGCACGGATGATTGCGTCTACACACGTTCAGCCAATAGCAGTGAGATAAGTTGAGAAGCGTGCTAAAACCTGTCATCGGCAGTATAAATGAAATTACATCCGCCAAGCGGTTATGTGCGTGACCACACACATCGTATACACAGAATGGTGTTGATAGTCTGAAGAAATGAGTTTTCTTCAAAAGTAAGCCCTTGACTTAATGTTTGTTGCTTGTTACAATTTATATGATTTCTGTATCTTTTTTTGCTGTAAACATGTTTTCCACTTTACACTATTTTTACACTTTACATTACACTTTTGCGCATATTTTCCTTTTTTGATTGCATATATTACTACAAATAGTTACATATATATATATATATATATATATATATATATATATATATATATATATATATATATATATATATATATATATATAAATATAAGCATATTTCACTGTTTTTATTGCATATAAACCACAGCTCTAATAATATCCCATCATTCCAGTACGGTATTTCTACTCTCTGAGATCATTGTTTAAGATATGAAGATAACCGATTTAGAGCAATACCGCGAATTCCACACGAAGGTAATTTTGAAAGTAAAATGTAATGTTCAATGATGTCAAAAGCTTATAAATAATCCAAAAATATTTGCGTAAGATCAACAAATATTATGCTAATCTATAACATTTTGCATAATGCACATAATCAATGTCTATTATGAGTTATACCGAAAATGTAACTTTTTCTTAGTAATTGTCAAGCATTGTAATCTTATTTGAGTTAGTTTAGTATAGTTATTATTTTATTTTATGAAATCTAACAAAATACTTTTAGATTTGAATTAACATTGGATTGTATTGATATTTAATGACTTAATTGACTCCTGTTATTTTCTTTTTTCAGTTACTGGTGCTAGTTTTGTCGTCTTTAATGGTGCTCTGAAGATATCTTCTAATCTTTTGGCAAAATCAACCATAGTGGAAGATGGACTTATGGTTCAAATTACACCAGACATGATACAGGTATTAAATATTTCACGCAATGCACCTAACCTGGGAAAATGTTTTCATTTTGCACTTTTGATCTCAGTGTTGTAATTCCAGGATTTTCAGTAGTAGTGGTGGTGGTGGTGGTACTGATGGTGTTAATGATAGTAGTAGTGGTAGTAGTAATAGCAGTACGGGTGGCGGTGGAGGTTGGGTTTATGTTTGCGTTTTCCTTCACGTAACGTGTCTCCATACCATCATCGGGCATTGAGCACTTAGTAGAAGTAATCCTCAATTATGTTTTATTTTTGTCAAGGCTCATCACGTTACAGTCCATGACTTTTATCTATGTACTATTTCACTTAAGACAGAGTTCCCTGCATCTATCATTCTCTTAGCTTTAGTATTTTCGTATATTCTCCTCAACGGTGCCCGATATTCGAAAGGAAGTAGACAAACTCTTCCTATCTCTTGTCGAAGGAGATTCCACATTATGTCCTTATCGTGTGATTTATAGCCAGATTTATTTTCACCACTGACGGATGTTTCATTGGGAAGACATGAGCCTTCAAGAGGTCCATCGTTCTCAGGGATATTAGATTATTCTAAATATTCACGTGTGCTCGAAGAACACTTCGCATTTCCCTGAATGCCAAGAAGTTGTTCTGCTGTAAATATTGTATGGTCGTTGACTGGCAAGCTTATTTGAATCTTAAGGTAGGTCTTATACCTGCGTTCCACTCTCTCCATATCTTGAAAACTTCTATGTCTGATCCCCCTTTTTTCGCTTTTGCATAGTAAAATCACATCTCCTTTAATTCGTCTCACGTCCATCTTTGACGATGGCTTCGAGTTACTGCTAACTAAGTCCGTGGGACTAACATCCATGGGATTGAAGATTCATTACATTTCTTTCTATACATTTTGCTCATTGGTTGTAAGGGCAGGTTCGCAGGAACCAAGTTCAAGTTCGTGATTAACTCGTAGGTTATATACTGTCATCTGTTACTGCAACCTACAGTGGCCTTGAGACATGCCCCCAGAACCCAGCAAAGGTCCCTCCGATGGCCAGTCGGCATTACTAAACCCTACGGGATTTTCACTGACTGCTGAACCAACTCCTTCGCTGCAACCAACCTCCTTCGCAAGGTTCAGGCCTCCACTCTGATCAGTGGCCTGGTGTGCCAACCCAGTTTCTCTTCTGTACCCTCTATTGACTGATAACAGGAAGTCCAAAGGTCCATGACCCTTCCTTCTACTTTCTTCCCCTTCTGCTTGCAGCTGCCCCTATCATGGAGACAGACGCTACAGTTAAGTTTTCGAGGTTCCTCCACCATCTTTATCATTACTCCTTTCTTCTTCTTTTTCTTTGAAGATGCCGTTGAGTGGTGGCCTCTGGTGTATTTCTTTGTCTGAACCCTCATCTTCAACCTATTCTGCAAGGGAGGCTCTACCAATAGCTAGGCAACCACTCAGGCACCACTAGGCACTCTCAGGCTCATTGTGGTACTCAAGCTCCACCACCAACTACAAGGTTGTACACTCCCTACTTGGCGTTGTTATTGTTATTTCTAATTTTTTTATTATCATTGCTTTGTTTATAAAATTTTAGGTTCCGGAACGTGCTGCAAATGAATTATTAAATTTGTAGAAATTGTTACATACTTATTATATAATTTAATGCATATAAATAATATTTAAAATGAGTAACTGTTGTAGCACTGTCTCTACATGAATGTCATTTCCAGATCTATCAGGCACAGAAAATATTTTCTTTATTTTACGTGTTCCCAGTTACATGGGAACAATGGAAATATAAAGGGTCTGAATGCCATGCAATACAGTGCATATGCATCAAGTCCTTACAAATTACACAAATAAGTGTTCTTTTTGCACACTTTGCAATGTCCTTGCCCCTTTTGCAGGTCTGAGGCGAAGTCCTGGTCCAGTCCTGGCTTGGAACGTAATGGTTCCACAGGGTCCTGATTTTGGTCTGACAGGTGTGACACCACCACTCTAGAAACAATTTGTCTTGTGAATTCTAGCTGGTCCAGCTTGTCTTTTGGAGACATTATGCAAAGTGTTCTCCATGCAGCAATAGTGTGTTTATACTATTCAAAAGAATAGGCTAGTTTAATTTGATGATTTATTGATTTTATAACTAGCCTATACTGGGAAATAAAGTGGCCCAACAAATCTACTCCTCCCATACGGAAATTGTAGTTTGAAATTAAAGCAGACTGTGGTGTTTGCACATATCTTGTTTGACTTTGAATGTGCCTCTTCGCTTGTCGCAGAGAGTGAACATCATCATAATCCAAAGCATGGTACACTACTTTGTTGTATTTCCAATTGACAGCAAACATTTCTCCGTCACATTAGAAATCATATTTACCTCTCTCTGGTTTATCTGTGTTTTTAATTTCATCGAATGTGCGTTTTTTTAGACGCACTTCTCTGGCAGTCTCAATAGCTCGAAACCCAGTTCAGTCTTTTCAGTTCAGTCAAGTCATAGGAAGTAAAGGAGTTATCCATAAATAAAATGTGACTTGATAGATTCACAACACTTTCTAGCAAATTCATTACTACCATACTACCCAGTGGTATATCAGATTTTTTAAATTTATTCTTTCCACATGAAGGATCGATTTTTAAGGAGAATCCAGAAGAAGAACACAGCACTCAGAATTTGAACCCAAATTTAATGGGTTTTTCACGCAAGAACATTTTGCAGTAGTGTCTCCTAAAATAATGAACCATCTGCTTAGCGATACTGACTTCTTTCGCAAATATGCCAAATTACTACAGTGATAAGTTTACATTATCAATTAGGGTTTTTATTTTTCTAATTTTATTCCCAGAAATTTTGGAAACCGGGAATTCAGTAGAACGCTTCATTGCGTTTATTCGTAGTGTTGGGCAGAAAGGAATTTAAATAGGACAAGCTATTCATGGCTTATTACACATATTAGGTCTTGGTTTGCTAGATTGTAGAGTGCAAAGCTGCGACTATGTGGCGAATGTGGCTGGCAAATGATCATTCTTCGATAACATCCAGTCTCCTTTCTTCTACCCCTTTTATTTCACTGGCCCCCTTGTATGCAGAACGCCCACCCACGTGTTTGCCATGCATGGCGACACGTGTCGGAAGGAATGTGTGTCCTGGCAGTTGAGGAAACGGTTTATTTCCCGACTACTACGTGTGCTGCTCTCTGCCCTGCACGTGGGGATACGTTATTTACGTATTTTGGAGAGCATTTCGTGTAGGTTTTCAACACACTTGCTTTGGCCTCGGACTCTTCTAGACGGGCGGTCTGGAGCTAACCCACTCCCGATCAATCGGCTCGGACTAGGGCTAGTACTAAACTCCAGGGTGAGCGGGGAGATCCTCGATGAGCAAGCATTGTGTCATCCCCCACTATATTGAATTTTTGAATTGAATTTGCCTTATTTTACGTGGCGAGACTCGGGCCATCAGGCCCGCTCTTCCGTCTGACCACGCAAATTTCGCTACGCTCCTTTCATCTAGCAGAGAAAGGAGGTATTTCTTGTGCGAGAAACAGGCGATTTTTGAATTTAGCTCAGAGGCGTCATTTAGGCTTGAGGATCTTTTACATGCAAGTAAATCTACTAACACGGGACAGCCGGCTTTACTTCCCCTCCGAAGGAAGGCGTACGAAGGATTTTGTCGCCCTAAAAATCCACGGCTTCGATCGGGTTTGAACCTGGGTATAACAGTCCGGTACGCTAACCGTCACACCATCGCCGCCGCACTATATATCCGAGGAAACCCTGGCACTCCGATGGAGTGTCCCCTTGTTGGGCTCCGTGGTGTGAGGACCACAGGGATGAATCTTATATCCATCTCCATGGATACTAAAACTTCTCTCCCGCTCTCGTCCGCAAGGAAGAGGAGATATCCTGCACGAACTATTGATTTAAATAGTTTTTTTGCAAAAGATAGACCGAAAAAGCCTCGTATCCTCCTCACGGCATGCGCCAAGGAAGGTGTAAGTAAGTGCTGTCCATCTGGCGCGAGCTATAGAGGAAGCATATGGGAAGCTCCAAGCGGCCGTGCGAAAGAGGAATGGAACGATTGTCTTTGAAGCACGTACCGACGAGCAAATAGAGAAACTACTGAAAACAAAGCAGATTGCCAGCCTCCAGGTGGTAGTGTCGACGTTTCCAACCTTGAACCTGTTGTGCAAAAGCGTCGTAAACCTCGACGACTTTGTTCCTGAAAATGAGTATCTAATTTCTTTTTTCAAGAGTTAGGGTGTGACAGAAGTTTATAGGATTAAAAGGAAAGAACGGAGGAAAGTGATTCCTACTTCAATCCTGATCCTTACCTTTCACCGTCCGTCCCTCCTGGAAAGTATCAGTTGTGGTTTCTACAACCTCCGTGTGCGACATTATGTACCAATTCCTTTGCGCTGTTTTAAGTGTCAAAGGTTTTGGCATACCCAGCAACGATGTATGTCGGTAATCCCAGTGTGCGGGAAGTGTGGTGCATCAGTGCACGATCCACATCCCTGTGTTACACCAACCAGCCAACTACAACCAGAGATCTACCTTTCTCCGGGAAGGAGGGATTCAGAAGATAAGTCACCGAAGAGGTTTCCTTCCCTGAGGCCAAACCTGTCACGATCCTTCTCCAGTACTTTAAAGATAGAGTCCTCAGGGGTAACAGCAAATGGTCAAACAGAACGTCAATTCTTTATCGAAATCCCGTCTTCCTACTCCGAGACTCGCATTGAGCGATCCTCCAGTCCATGTACATCTCGGTCGCCTGTGGCAAAAAAACGGGAAATCCCTCAACAGGCGACCATCTCCAGCAGCAGTCAGGATGAATCTGCTGATGACGGAGCACACCGAGATTTCCTCTCCAACTTTTCAGGTGTAAAAAAAATTAAGAAATAATTCCTTACAATGGCTGTCTCGTGGAATCCAAACGGTTTTCGTGCCCATTAAGAATTAAGCTTGATACTTTCTCGCCATAGACCATCTATAGCATGCTTTCAGGAAACTCATCATCTTCCCTATCATCCCCTCTGTCTTCGCGGATTTAACATTTATCGGTTTGATGAAGATGACGGACTCTGTGCTCACGGTGGTGTCGCGGTACTTATACGTGACTCTCTGTTCTCTGGGGAACAAAACGTTCGAACCGACTTTCAAACTGCGTTCGGATACACCTACCGTCCTTTCCGGTAACGATGTGAATATTAACATTCTTCCTGACCAAGTCGTGTCACAACAAGAACTTGAAGATGTTTTCTCAGTTACCCGCCCCTTTTCTTATTGTGGGGGACTTAAATGCCCACAATCCGGCCTCGGGTGACACAAGGACCTGCTCGAGAGGCAATATACTTGAAAATTTAATTGACAACTAAAAAATAATTCTTCTGAACACTGATGACAGCACACATTTTCCCGTTGCTTCAAACACTTTCCCGTCCGTCGATCTGGCTGTCTGTAGTCCATCTCCCTTTACCATCTTTGAGTGGACTGTCTTTGGCTACCTGCATGGCAGTGACTACTTTCCCATTCTGGTATATTTCGAAATTTACGACCCAAACTTTGCTCGTACTCCTCGCTGGCTAATCCACCGAGCTGAGTGTGAAACATTTGAGAAAGAAAAACTGATAGGTTAAACCTGCCCAAACGATATCGATGTTACGGTTGCCCTATTTTACTGATGCCGTTCTTCAATTGCCATCCCGAAATCATCGGGTCACCCACGACATCCTCCCCTGCCATGGAGGAATGCCGACTGCGATCGTGGTGCGAGTTCAGAAACGGGCATTGGCAAAGTTTAGTAGGTTCCCATCCATGGATAATCTGATCACTTATAAAAGATCACGAGCCAGAGCTAGGTTGATTCTACGGGAAAGTGAGGCCGCGCCCTGGAGAGCTTATTTCATCACTCTCTTGCCGTACGCCCGCTTAAGTAGTGTGGCGAATGGTTCGTCAGATCGGTGGAAGACTTCCTTCGCCGTCTGTCTCAGGGCTTCTGGTAAATGAAAAACTTCTCACCTCACCAGAAGATATAGTTGTTGAATTGGCCTCTACGTGCGTATCTCCAGCTCCATACACTACTCTCCTAGCTTTCTGAAGACCAAAAGAAGAATGGAGAACTGCTGACTAGATTTCTCAAGTCGCGTGGCAGAAGATTACAATGCTCCTTTCTCTATGGATTGCGCTTGTGCGAAAGATTCTGCTTCAGGACTAGACCAGATACATAATCAAATGCTTAAACGCCTACCGGAAAACGCTCGTTCTTTTTTCCTCCGCATTTTCAACCTGATTTGGGATGAACATTCCTTACCAAGGATTTGGCTTGAAGTCATTGTTCTTTCAATCCCTAAAGAATGAGAGGACAAGTTACCGCCCAATCTCGCTCACAAGCTATGTGTGAAAGCTTTTAGAGCGAATGGTAAACAGATCTCTGGTCTGGCTGTTGCAGGAAAGGAATCTATTTACAAATTTTCAGTGTGGTTTCAAGAAGCGCATGGCAACCATTGTCCACTTATTCTCCCTTGCATCTCAGATCTCCACTTCTTTCGTGCTACGACACCTGTTAGCATTTTATTTCGACATAGGGATTCAACGACGTTCTTCGCATTCGTTTGTAGTAGATTTTCTTTTGGGAGGGGTCATCCACTTCCTTTCGTCGAATCCGCTACTTTCCTTGGCCTGACATTGACAAGAGTTTAACATGGCGAAATCACATTCAAAACTTGAAGAGCCGCTTTCTATAACCATTGAATCTCCTTCGCACCCTTACTGGTAGATCATGGGTGCAGTCCGAGTATGTCTTTTGCGCCTAGGTAGGACTATCACCCGTCCTACCTTAGATTATAGGCTTATTGTTCATGAGTTAGCGTCTCCTTTGACCCACCGGGCATTGAATACCTTACACAATGCAGGTATGAGGATCAGCACAGCAGACCCGCAAATGTCAGACTATCGTAAGAAACTAACACGCTTGCAGAGAGAAGATTCGTCATTTCCAAGTACCTGTGCTAGAGAGCGAAAGGTGAAGCCTCCGGCGGCTATCGCATACCTTAGAACAGTGCAGGAGAACATGCTCCACGGTAAGATCCGTCTCGCAACTATCGCAAGTAGGGGGTGGGTCCCCGCGGAGATGTCAGTGGGAGAAAGTAACCGATCCGAAAGCGTGTCAGAATTATCTCCTCACGCCTTGGCTCACCAGATGAAGACCAAGGCTTTATATACTCCTTGACTCTCGTGAGTTTAAAATATGAGTTCTGCCACTCTGTTTGCCATGAACTGAGAATACAACATTTGATAAACAGCTTGGTATCATTGTTGGGACTGTGAGGATATCTACCTCAGTTTTCTTTGGGGCGAGCGTTACTACCTGGTCAGCAATGGCGTTCCCTATTACCCCGTGGCCAGGGATCCAACACAAAAACAAATTATAACGACGCACCAGTAAATTATGAACTTGATATTGGATGATCATTGTCAGGGGATTACAAGAAGGGAAGCAGGAGATAGAGTTGAGCAAGCATTTTGAATCTCTGCAGATCACAGCTTTTAATGTCATCGATTCAGCGAACTTAGTGCCTACAAGAGCGCTTATTTTTCTGCAGTATAAGCGCTGCATGAAGAGTGTAGTCGAAGATTCCGCGTGCCACACTCTGAGACATTCTAAAACGAACTGAGTAGCAATACCTCGTAGGCCCTTCGGCAGCGCGTCGCCGCGGTCCCACGCGCAGGATCCACGTCAATCGGCGTTTATGGGCTGAACTGCGAGAGGCTCGTAATCTAATGGCAAAGAACACGCAGTCAGTTCACAATGGTCTCCTTTCTCGAAACAGTTGCAATATTTTTGACGCCAGGTTAATTTAACGAACGATGTAAGATAAATTAGTTCTTATACAGAGAACTATTTACTTTAGCGTCAGGATCCCTACAACAGCAGAGCTCACACTGCAAACCAAATGAAAATCATCCTAACACACGTCCAGTTGTTTACTTCAGGATTTTTCTTAGGGTGAACGGATAATGAGCATCAGTGCTGAGATGTTGGAGCATGTTTGGGAAGAAGTGGACTATGGGGTGGATGTGTGACGAGTATCTAAGGGCTTCGCATATTAAGCATTTGTAATGTACATACAAAAAGCTTTACGAGTTCCAGTTTACAATAAAATAATGTTCATATTTCTAAGTGTATTAGTAGTGTCCTCCGTGTATTATAATTTTTTGAAACACCGACAATCATTTTGAATAACCCTGTGTATGTATTTATGTATAACCCTTTTTTATTCAACGTATACAGTTCTCAATGAAAACGAAAAATCCAATGTTCTGTTATCTACTGTATTTTCAGAAATGTGTACAAGAAGGAAATTCTGAGAAAAGAAAATTAATTTTATTTCAACATCATTATGTTTGATAAGCAATGACTGATTCAGTGCTAGTCCAATATTAATATCGTCCTCGTTTTTTTTAGGAATTGCGGTCCAGTCTTCATAAAATGAAAAACTTTATTGTGCGTTGTGGTCCTTCTTCTGCGACAGCGCCAGATGAACTTGTAGAAATCACATGGATTGAAGAAGATCGTAACTTTAATATTGGGTAAGTTATTTGTTTTGTGTTAATGCTGTGTTTAAATGCACTGGTCAACAATGCAAATGGGATTTTTTCTTCGCATGTCTGACGTCATCATGACTTTGTCGCCCGACGAGCATTCGAAAGAGTGAGAGAGACATGTTGCACTGTTACCATTGGGGCTCCCACATATCAGTAACAAATCCAAGAAGCCGGGCCCAGATGCTTTCAAAGTGAATGATTTTGTGGTGGTCAATGTCGATGGCACGCTTGTCCCGAATGGAGCGAATCAAACTGCATTGGACACGACCAGCCCACACTGAAGAAATTTTAAACTCTATGATCGAAGTTTTATACGTCATTTGCCCTCTGGAGTCATATTGGAGAGCTTTTCAAGATCAAAAATCGACATCAAGCCGCCCAAGCATTGAAATCGAAATGCCCATACGGGTTTAACCTTGTCAAAATGCAAACTTGAGACTTTGCCAAAGTGAAACCCAAAGATTTTCAATATTTTATGCAAGAAAACATGTTTATACATGGCAAAAAGCATTGTATACGGTTTGTAAATAAATTATGTTAACATTGACACTATTTTCCCCTGCATTTCAGAACGAAATAAAACTCCCCAATGTAACCCCACAAGATGGGAAAACTTTGTGACAAATTTAAAACTCTGTATTTTAAAATTCGGATGCTTAGAGTAGATCACTAGAAAATGAGCCTACCAAAATTTTGCAATATGTCTTTTGACCTTAAAATAAACTAGTGGTGCTACGACAGCATATACTTTGTCGCATTATTTCTAACTTTCGCAATTCTCGAAAATTCAGAGAGTTCAGCGAAAATAATTTTGGCGCCTTTTTTTAAGCGTCTTTTGCTCTGTTTGAAGGAAAAATATAAAGAAACGTGGGGTGCATTAACAACCCATACTACTTTCTCACATTATTTGTAACGGCTACGCGATATTATACTACAACATGAACTTGCAAATGTTTCCAACAGGCAAAAACTTTTACTCCTTGCCGAGACTCGTACCCAGGTCGATCCCTTTACCGCTATACCATGCACCCACTCGGCTTTACTCACTTTTGCCAAAGCTTAAAAAACTAATGGTCTCTCCCATATTTTGAACACACAATTTTTGAAAATTCTGAGTCCTTTGCTCTATTCGTAAAAAATCTAAATAAAATATTTAGAGCCATTTATGATAATTTGTTTTTTATAAATTGCATTAACTCCAAGTAGAAAATAAGCAAAAAACACTCTTGTTTCCAAAAAATATTACATGACCTTTCTTAAAGATTTAATTTTGTAGAAGAGATTTTATTTTAGACATTTTTGTCTATCTTCAATATTGTACTCTTACTTCATTAATTTTAGAAAATATTAAATTAAAAAGTTAAGAATACAATTTTCCAAAATGCAGTGTGTTCGCTGAAAATTGGACCAGAACGATTTTTTTAACCAAAATTTGATATTATAATTTTTTTTTAATTGGAGCCGTTTTTCTAGAAAATTTGATATAAATTGCATTTACTTCCAGCAGGAATTACCCCCAAACTACTACATAAAGTGTGCATAACTACTACATAAGTGTACTACTACATAAGTGTGCATGACCTTCTTGAAAGATCTGACTTTTTAAAACAGATTTTTATGTAAGACAAAAATCCCTATCTTCAATATTGTTATGTTGCAATATTCATTTTTTTGCAATTTTCGGAAATTCAGTGAGTTTAAGCAAGATTAGAGGTGGGCATTTTTAAGGTCCTTTATGGCGTTTAGTCGCGTTTTATCCAAAAATCGAAGTATCCACTTCAAAATCGCAGGTCCTCAAGTTCGTTCAGATCAACCGGGGAATATAAACTTTAGAGAAAATAGTCTGAACAGTTTAGGCGCCAGTGGTGACCACATAACGACAATTGTTAAGGAATAATTTTCTCAATAACACTCCAATTTTATTGTTTTTTTTCTTTTCTTTTCTTCTTCGGATAGAACGATAGATGCTTACAAAATTGAACAGGTCCCTTTTCAAGGATTAAATAATGGAAATTATCTTTATCAACTTAGATATATGAAAAGAGACAGCTTGGCCGTCATCATCAGTCTCGCTATATGTGGCAGAAGACGGGAGACTGTGCGTGCGTTATCTTCTTTGAGAGCACTAACGTATGAGAGAATTCATTTTCTGCCATTAAAAGGTTTAAATCCTCGGATTATGATGCGATCGAGACATACAGACTAGCATTTACATGCACTTCGAAGAACACCAAAGTTGGCTATTGTTCAGCTGATGTCCAAAATGAAAGCCCAAATACGTAGCAAACAGCCTTTTCCAAAATTAACTGTTTTCATATTTTTAAAAAACTGCATTATTTGTCTCTTTTGCTTACCAACAATCATTGTAAACATCACTGTATGTGCGTGTGCATTGAGATATATTTTTTGAAATATTTATTACATTATTCATCTTGCAAATGTTGACAATAAACGTATATGTATGTTGTGTTCATATTTATTGTCTTATTAATTAAAAGTCCGTTGTAAACACCTGTTGTTCCTTCTCTAATGTGTTATACCTGGACAACTCGAGCTTGTTTCCAACAGTCTTAATGTCGTATAACGATTGAAATATTTTAATTTAACATTTTAAAGTTGTTGAATAAAAAGTAAAGTGGAGATACGTAAACACGGGTTTCACTATGCAGCCCTCAGATATGGAAAGGTTTCCGACGCCGGATCTATCCTGACACTTCTAAGAATATTCTATAGAAATCATGTAGTGGACTAGTAAGTTTGTTGTAGTGTATTGTTAAGTTTCTTTAATAGAGATTACGATTTATTTTTATTAAAGATTCTTTATTCAATAATTTTTGCATGCACTGTAACTTTATGCATTTTCAAAATACACATCTTAATCACAATCTTTGTTGTGATGTCTAGAAAGAATAAACGTTTGTTGTACAGGACGTTCTAAACCCTCAACTATTCTGTTAGAAAGCAAATTTAATATTAATTCTAAAATTTTATTTAACTTAATCGAAATATGCGTGTATTACGATGAGAATTCCCTTGAACTATCAATGATGCCAATCTTTATTTAACCATATTACTATTTTCTGTTGCTCATAGTATTTGTTATATGTCATTATTTTACTGTACATATCAACATATATATTTATATTTATTTTTATTTCTTTACTTTTAGAGTGCGAAGTATTATTGATGGTTTCGTTTTGGATGGAGTGCCATCAATCCGAGTGCATAACGGTTCTGACTTTATGGGCAAAACACGCTTCATCCGATGGACAGAAGTGTTTATTTTACAGGCAAGTATAAATACATTGGGAATAGATTTTTTTAAATAATAATAGTAATAATGCCGATCCGGATTGCCGAGATCGCCAAGACTAGTGCCGTGGCGATTTCGGACGGAAGGATCGCGGGTTAGAGTCCCGCCTTGGGAATGTGTGTTTGTGCATGTCTGTATGTTTGTATTGTCTATACATCCGTCATTATCCACCATCATTATTCAATTCTATATCCCATCCCCATAGCAACTCTAGGGGCTAAAAATCGGATTTAGCATATTGCTCATCCCCACAAAAAGGAGTTGGATACCCTTTCCACGGGATAAATGTAAATAGTCCTAGACATCCAATTTGCGACCAATAATAATAATAATAATAATAATAATAATAATAATAATAATAATAATAATAATAATAATAATAATAATTATAATAATAATAATTATAATTATAATTATAATAACAACAACAAATTGTCTGTATTTTTGCATGGCTTAGGATAGCATTTGCTATTACAGGTAAAAGCTACCGAATATCAGCAGCTAAAATCTAACTTTCCCACTCATTAGAATATTTCTTAATTCTGCATCTTTACCTTTCATAATGGATCTCAATAAATTGTTTAAGCAAAAGTTCTCAACATTTCTTGACCTGGAAAGTTTTTGGGTTCTGAAATTTTATTACATCTCTGATCCTTATGTCTGAAAGTATTGTACTGGAGGTAGTATGCTATTAAGGTTATTAATTCTAATCCAAAGTATTCTTTAAAATGCTTTATTATTACAAACTGAAATACTTGATTTGTTGATTGAACAATGAATGATTTTTTAAAAGTTTTCTACACTCGCATTGCAAAAGATTGTGGCTGCGCCTAACAACAGCTAGAAAAATCTTTGAGCAAATAGTATCGTACAGTGAATTATGTTCTTGAAATGAAAAACAAACAACAATGATGTGTGAAAAATGTAGTATATTACCAAATTTAATACAAGAAACTTGCTACTTATACATTACGTGAAACTCCCAACACCAAGGAAAATCCACATTGTCTAGCAGAAAAATGTATCAAGAAAATTGCTTCACATTACAGTATTCAAAATCATACATGTCAATGAAATTTACAAAAATTAGTAGAAAAACATTGATATTTCACTTATAATGAAATATTTATAGCCAAAATGTAACATAGCGCATCAGTCATAAACATGAAATTTTACTCTCTATCCTGACAAATAATATAACGAAAAATGCACTCACTAATTTCACTTAGCTACTGATTTCTAGTTGAAAAAAAATCTAAATAAAACAATGCATGTTCAGAACTCTGTGATTGCATATCTGAAACATGTAATATATGTTTCACTCACATGTCAACTCTTTAAAGTGTATTTATTTAAATCACTTGGCAACTGTATTTCATGTGTACAGAAATCTGAGGCACTGGCAGTAACAATTAACTGTATTATTACAATAATGTAAAAGAAATCGATTAACCATAAATTAAGTGATTAATTAATAGTGATTGATTAATGATAAATTAAATGGTACTCTTAACTAGTTTCTTTTGGGAAAGGCAGGAGATGGCAGGAGTTCACTGAGTAATATATTTCAATAAAATAATTGTGATTCAAATAGACATATTCATTGTGAAGACTTAATTCTTGTGGCATGCAATGAAATGTCAATACTTATTGTGACATTAATAGCTCATCTCCACAGTTTCAGTAACTTTGGCAATGACAAAGCTCTTAAGAAGTTTCACTTCTTTACGAGAATTTTTCTCGCTCGTGTAATTACATTACATTGTGAAGGACGTACCTTTCACCACTCTTTAAGATCATCTTCTTCTTCTGATTAACTGGGCAGTTGTTTCTTGTATTACAAGACATTTATAATAATGCCATGTACAATACACAATATAAATTCCCACAATAAAAACTCTTTTTAAATCCGCGGGATCATGATCGCTCGCGTATTCTCCCAGTGTCCATATGTTTTCCTGGTTTAAATGGTTGAAGTTGACCCAGTTACTTTGTTCGCACGCATGCTCAATCGAAGAAAAAGGCCCTGACTGCAAAACTTCGGTTACATGGGACATTTAAGTTGTGGTTGGCTCCTATTTCCTCTAACTTAAATTCTAATAAATAGTAGACCTAGAGTTTTCGTTTACCTTATTTTATTTGGCAAACTTGATTTAAATATTTATGTTCGAATGATGTAATTATTTCAACAATAATATTGTGTAGTATCCTATCTACAGTACATAGCATAAATATAATAACAAATATATTTATTATTTAACATATATCTACGATGCCCCCTCCCAATGCTTAGCACAATCCGCCCTTGGTTATTTCTTACGTGAAACATATTTTATACAAGATTTTGTGTGAATGAATTTTTTTAATCGGTTGCATTCTGGTCTGTGTATTGTTCTTCTCAAGATCAGTCCATATGCATGCATTTTGTACAGTTTTTCTACTAAAGTTGATTTGCTGGTTCTGCATGCTTCCACTACCACTTCATTTACCGCCTAAACCATCACAACCACCACCATTACTACCGCCACCGCCATCGCGACCACCAACCACCACGGAAACCTACCATCATGGAAACCGACCACGACCATCAATCACCACGGAAACCGACCACCAACCACCACGACCATCAATCACCATGGAAACGGACCATCGACCACCACGACCCCCAACAACCACCACGATCCCCAACAACCACCACGACCCCCAACAACCACCACGACCCCCAACAACCACCACGACCCCCAACAATCACCACCACCCCCAACCACTCCCACACCCAACCACCGCCACCACCACCCCAACCACCACCACCCCAACCACCACCACCAGGATTACCACATCATGATCCCTACGACGACCACAACACCTCGTCCACTACCACGACCCCCACCACCGCGACCCCCCACCACCGCGACCCCCTCTACCGCGACCCCCACCACCGCGACCCCCTCTACCGCGACCCCCACCACTGCGACCCCCACCACTGCAACCCCCACCCACTGCAACCCCACCACCACGAGGCCCTCCTACTGCTATATACCTCTTACTACTACTACTACCACCACTACTACTATTACTACTACTGTTACTACTACTATTACTACTACTATTACTACTACTATTACTACTACTATTACTACTACTATTACTACTACTACTAGGACCGCTACTACTACGACTTCTTCTATCAGGCGCGTAACGTTCGGGCCCGCAAGGCCGGAACTGTGGACGGGCACGGGTACAAAAGGGCCTAGTTTTAGGAGATTTTTTATTATTTAAGTTACTAATACTACTTGTTTGCTATACACTTGTATGAAGGGGGCCCGGGTAAACATTTTGCGGGCGGGTCCACACTTCGTTACGCTATTTACTACTACTATTATTACTATTACTATTACTACTATTATTACTATTACTATTATTACTACTACTACTATTACTACTACTACTATTACTATTATTATTACTACTACTACTATTACTATTACTATTATTACTACTACTACTATTACTACTACTATTACTACTATTACTGCTGCTGCTACTACTACTACTACTACTACTACTACTACTACTACTACTATTACCGCCACCACCACTACTATTACCACCACCATCACCACCACCACCATACTACTACTACTACTACTACTACAACATTTACTTCCACCGCAATTACTAATGAATGTAAATGAGTTAATACTG